>PVKB01000344.1:0-416194 GCA_004027205.1 Ctenodactylus gundi
TAAATAAATATCTACTGTGTGAAGCAAAAATTATTCATTTTATATTTTAAAATACAAAAAGTACAGAAAATATACAATGTAGGCAAATAGATTGTATAGAGCTTTTATTCTGGTTATAGCATATATATTAATGTTTTAAAAATATAAATTATATAACATAATACTTT
This sequence comes from Ctenodactylus gundi, assembly GCA_004027205.1. Classification (NCBI taxonomy): domain Eukaryota; kingdom Metazoa; phylum Chordata; class Mammalia; order Rodentia; family Ctenodactylidae; genus Ctenodactylus; species Ctenodactylus gundi. The sequence goes on from PVKB01000344.1 coordinate 168, forward strand.
ATGAATAAAGATATTCCCACATATAAAAATATTATCTTGAGTGAGGGAATTTTATATTTAAGGTATAGTCCTCCAAAGGACCGTCTTTGCCTTAAGTACCAGCCACGAGCTCAGAGATCTCCACGGCCATAGACATGTCTAACCAACAACATACTTGAGTGTTCTTATATTACTTTCAGATTCAATAACTTACTAACTCATAGAACTCAGAAAATCATTATAAATATAATTATAGCCATATTATGTGAAAAGAAATCAAATTAGAACTAGCCAGACAGACATAGAAAGAAGTCTGGAAAGATTCCAAATGTAAAGCTTTCAGAGTCCTTCCAGTATTGAAGGATTATCATATCCAAAAAGATTTACCAAACAGGAATGCTCATCAGAGATCTGATGTCTAGAATTTTTTTAAGAAACGAGGAGAGTAGTGGACCATGACTAGCCATGAATATATTATTGTCCCATGACTCAACCTCTAACTGTGCTCATCTGCCAGGTGGTGGGGCTGATATTACATCTCCTCGTCATACAATGCACTTAACTTTTACTTTTTGGAGCCTCTGAATTCTCAAACATCAAGCTCCACAAGACTTCGTGATTGCTGGGGCAATATGAGAAACATAACCCTTCACAGCACAGAGAGTCAGCTACCAGAAAAAAAGGGGACAGCTCTCTCTAGGGATTACCCTAGAAGTAGCCCCAAAATAGCACAGCACCATACTGCCAGCTGGAATCAGTCCCAGTCTATAGGAAGCAGAACTCAAATTCGGGGAACTTGTTCGCTGACCATAGAGCTCTACCTCAGCTTCTCTTAAGTCTCACAACGTAACAGTGGGATGAGAAAGCAGGAAACACGATGTCTCACAAAGCACCTAGCTCACCAACAGAGACCCAAATGCAACTAGGAAAGGATTTGAACCTCCAAAACCTGGAAATCAGAGTAATCGAGCTACCACAGGAGCATAAGACGAATTCAGTCAATAACTTTTTCAAACTATGGGAGAAGCAAAAGACAAAATGAAACAACACCCATCCAAATTACTATAGAACCACAAGACAGTCATATGATAATCTCTTCAGGTATTTTGTGACTTTTAAAAAAGATATAATTAAAGATTTTAGGGATATAAATAACAGAACACCCAGTCAGAAAAATGAGGAAAAAATCCACAAAGTTAGCTGAACCAACCAAGTCATTTCAAGAATGATGACGACAGAAGAGTTTTAAAAAATACTCAAAGACATTGGCGATTAATAAGGTGATGATGCAGAAACACTTCTGGTACCTTCAGCCATCTGATCCTCAACAAAAGGGCCAAACATAAATGCTAATGAAAAGACAACCCATTTTAACAAATGGATTTGGGGAAAATGCTGCTGGGAAAACTAGCTATCCAAATTTAGAAAAATGGATCTAGACTCATATATTTGACCTTGTGTGAGGACAAAAAGAACATGCTGATTAAAAAAGAAACAATGTTTCCACAGACTGAATAGTCAGTGACCGTGACATTGCATGGACTACCTGCCTTTCTTGAAACTGTTCTGGAAAGTTCCTGATAACACTATGACTCTGCCATCTGCCTGCCGTGCCGGCCCCTAACTCACTCAGCACTTTCCGAGCACCTTACAAGGGTCTTCCTGATTACCTAATGTAACTCATGTACTCCGTAATGTCACTGCTTTGTGTTTGAGTGGCATGAAGCCACTATTGCATTAAACTTTCTAATAACTGCACAAAGCAGCATGCTTGCTTAGAAAAGCAGAGGAAGAGAAAATCAAGAAAGCATAGTCAGGTAGCATCTGCCTGGGACTTAGCTTTGACACCTTATGCTAAAATCAATTCCAAATAGATGAAGGATCTAGATGATAGAACAACAACAACAAAAAAAAATGTTGAATCATACATACGCTCATACTCAAAACAATTGCAATTATTATTTACTAATAAGTAGACAAAATTTTTTTAAAGTTATAGTAAATCTCTTTCACAATTATAAAGCTGTCAGTTTTCATGTGGAAGCTTTTGAATCACATATTTCCCATTACTTTGCTACTCCAATTTCTGAAATTTGGTTCAGTTTTGTTCATCCTCTCAGCATTATTTTTTTGAGAAAAAATACGTTAAAAGCAAACACTGTAACAACAACAACAAAAAAAAAAAAAAAAAAACCTCTGTTGTTGTGCCGGAATCGCATATAGTATATTTTACAATCATAGTAATGCAAAGTAAATACATACTCTGCTGTCCCTGGAGAGTATCTGAGTGCAGTCGTTGGAACATGGCAATGTGAGTCGAGGTTTTCATACTATAATTTAATATCTAGAGATAATTAAAAGGATGTATGTGATATTTTTCCATGGCATGCCTGTCATGTTTAAGTTGCCTTTCTGGATATTATTCTTACATATTATATTTTTCATTGAAATTTTATTGACCAGATTATTATTCTGGTCACAATAATGTAAATGATTCTTTTTATTGCAATAAATACAAGTTAAATATGGCACAAAATGTAAATTATCACATTAAATTGCAATTTGAACTGGGTTTACTATCTTACACATTTGCTCATGGTATTAGTGTTCCCATTGCTGGACACAGTAACTGTCATTCATCATTTAAGGAGAAAAGATTTGATTGGCTCCCGTTTTCAGGCTGTGATTGATATTGATGGGCTCTGAGGCAGAAACATAGTTAGGAAAGAAAAGCCATGGAGGAGCAAACCTGCTCAGCTCATGGTGACCAGGGCACAGAGCAAGGGACACCGCAGGAGAGCATCAGTCAAGGGACCACATACAACTTAAGACCAAGCCTTCATCACCCCTCAGGTGCATCCAAAGCAGACTTCACCCATCTTCCAGGTATTTCTTGATCCAATTACTTGGACATAGACCAGATTAGTGTCATAACCATCAATAAATTGAATAGGATATTCAGCTTGTATTAATTTTATATCCACATGACTAAATTTTCAGAAATAATGCCAACTTTGAAAATACTGTATTAGGTCTACACATAAAATCTTGGGAAATTTGATAAATGTCTGTACCTGAGCCAATAATACTTTTGTATTCTTTTTTTCAAATTGACCTTTCTAAAAGTGAGCCAAATGGAAACTGTTTCTGCAGCACTTCTTTAAAGGGCCATAAGTAGGTGAATGTGAGTTTCTTCCCGTTTTAATAAACTAAAGTCCATAGATATGTTTAAAGATTGTTTTTCTGAATATCTAGTCTATTATTACATATTTTCAAAGGAGTGCTAACAAAAACACATTGCGTTCACCAAAATATACTGCAATAATGGAGACATATTTCTTTGTCTACATTGGCCTTGTTTTCCTTCAAGTGCCCTTTGTCTTTCTTTTTTATTATTCTTCCATAATTAATATACAATTTTTCCTAAACAGCACAGCAAAATATAATCAATTTAATCTTCTGTGATTATCTTTGTAGTCATTTTATTAGTTCCTTTTCATATGTTACCTATTCATTTTAAAAGAAAAATAGTACCAAATTTAAAATCTTTGAAAGTGTACCAAATTTAAACATCTTTATTTATCTGGTTTTAATATCTGAATTTAATTTTAATTCTGAATTTCTAGTTTCCTTTTAACTAATCATAATTTGTTGGTGATTAAAGCATTATTATATTCTTGTTGAGGAGTTCTACATTATAATATGTTAAATTTGTATAATTCAAATTAGTATTGTTCAAAAGATCCCTCATGTGTAACTCTTGAGAAGAGACTATGGACTCATAAATTGTCACATATTAACTTGTTACACAGATAAAAAGAGAGAGCTAGCTGTGTATGGATAAAGTCGTGTGTGGATAATGCCTTGCACACTAATCCAAACTTTTCTGTGCTAAAAAGAGTATTAACTATTGACTTTCTGGTTCTCAGATACATTGATATTCTTTTCTTCATACATGTGGAAAGTCTGTTAAAGTTGTGCCCATTAATATTTATTTGTATAATTATTCATACTATAGTTTTGAGTTTGATTAAGTAATCGCTTTGGTTTTTTGTTGTTGCTGCTGTTGTCTTATTTTGTTTTTTGAGACAGGTTTCGCTCTGTAGCAGGCTGGTCCTGAAGTTAATTGTTTGAGCCTGAAAATTCTAATTCAATTCTAATGTTTATGACTATAAGTAAGTTACATAATGCTGGGTTTCTTAATTTAGATAAGAGGAACCCAGTTGTTGCTTCACATAATTGCCAAAAAAAACCAATAAATTGAGGTATTTGAGAAACTTTACAAAATGCCTGGAATTTCACAAAAATGTGCTCATTCTTTTGTGCCATTTCTTATTAGTGCAGGTTCCTGTTTGCTTTTGAGTAGCATGGCACCCTAGGAACAAAAACTGAAAATTTGGCTATTTGTGTTTATCTCAATAAATGGTCATCAGAAACAATGAAGTCTGTGGAAAAATGTATAAATGCTATATCCTAAGGAAATTGATTTTATTTGACTTGACAAAAATTAAATGTTTAGATTTTATAGGTATTGTGTTAGGATATTAAAGCAGCGAATTAAGTGACTGATTTTCTTTTTCCCAAATCCAGGTCACGTTTTAGTGGCCTGGGTTATCCTACTGTCCTATGTACTCTACGCTCTCTGCAAGGTTTCCAATGAAAGCCAAAGATTCACCCTTATTCCTTCATATTTAAGAGATTCTTTTTCTTCTGGTTTCTTTCTAGATTGCCTCTTTACCTTTTGTTACATGTAGTTTAGATATGGTGGGTCTGGTTGTTCTGTTTATGTATTTGTTTTATTTTGTTCACTTGACATTTATATTTTTTGGTGTTCTTCCAGCATCCTGGATGTTTGGTTTTGTGTCTCTTTAATTTTGGAAAGTTGTCAATAATTATTTCTTCATGAATTTCTCCACTGGGGCAAGACCCTGTCTCACTGTGTGTGTGTGTGTGTGTGGGGGGGGGGGGGGGCGTGTATTTCCCCTGACCCATTCTCTCTTCCTTTTCCTTCTGGTGATCCAAATATGAATATGGCACAAATTTTCTTTAAAAACCATTGGTTATTCTAATTTTAAATTAATATTTCTTTTCACATTTCAGTTGGGAAGCTTTTGTTGACCCATCTTCAAGTTCACTGATATGATTTCGTCATATTTTCAGACCTTTTTCTTGACTGTGATATTTGCTCAGCCTCTGGCAAATCATTTAAATTATTAGTTAATTTTCCCAATTTCTGTGATTTCAGTGGCTTGTGCTCCACTTGAGTATATTTCAGGTACTGTACGGCTGTCAAAGTGCCTGTGTCTTTAGATTTTATGAGGCAGTTTGCCCTGTGACCTTAGTCTTTTGAATAACCCAAGAAATGTTGTGGCTTTTCCACTTGTCTCACTCCTATTTGTTTGAATATGGTTCTGTTCACACCACCTAGTTCACCGTGTCAAATGATTTCACATGCACAAATATTTTGAAGCAAAATGCCTCATTGATGGAATCACCACTCCCAATTCAATTTCACTTACAACTTAATTTTTAAAATAACTATAAAGCTTTACGTTGCAGCCTACAGGCTATTAACAAGTCACTGAACAACAGCAAGCGTCGATTTGCTTTCGGTTTCTATTGCAACTTTCTTTCATCATATCATTCAATAAATTTTTAAAAGCCATGCTAATCAATTCCTGTTAGTCCTGAATCTTTCACTTACTAAAATTGAAGTGATGCTTTCTATTCCTTTCTATTGAGATGAGTCATGAATACAAAATTGGTTTTGAAGCTTATATCTGGCCAGCACAATCATTGGTAATGCTGAAGCATCAAAATGGCAGGTGGCTGTTGTGGCGAATCCACCTAAAACAGCAGATACTAGAAGAGGAGTCAAAGAAGAAGAAACATTCCATGTGGACTTGGTCATAGTAATTCATTATAATGTCCTGGACAATTAAAGGACACTTCTATTACTCTTTGCTGCTTTCATCAAGATCCAAGTCAACTGGTCTCTTTCCCCAGAGTGCTTCTATTATAAGCCTTCTCTAACACTTTCAATTTAATCCTCCCCTCACCCCATAAGCCAAACAAATGTACACTATCCAGAAAATGCGAAGGGTTGAAAAGATGATATGTAGTTCCTGGGTCACATTTGCAAGTGTAGGATAAACAGGATTCAGTTCTCTTCTCTGCTGTCAGTAAAGATTGCAGTTAAGAGACACGCTGGGTTGAGAATGACTTTCAATGAGGTACAGTGAGGGATGGCTCACCTGCCTCTACCTCAGCCAGAGATTTAAATTAACTCTAAAAAATCACTGTGTGATTCCTAAATTCCCTTTCAAAATGATCTCATTATATCCCTAACAAAGGTTTAGAGTGTCTCCAGTGTCCACTTTGTTAGTTGACAATTATATTTTCTCTTAGTGCCTTGTTTGGTAAATGGAGCACGTTCACATATTTCTACCACTCTAGAACTCCTTTAGAACTCCTCTTCTTTAGTTCAACTTTTTTTCTATTTTTATAAAGCCAAAATATAGCAGTTATATATTGTTTTAGAAATGCATAAAAGTTTTAAAATAATTGTGCCTGTGAAAAAGAATTGGAATTTCTTATGTATATTTTACCCATGTCCAACCGCAAAAAGGTCGCAAACACCCTACACCACACATTTGGGTGAAAAGATCATGTAGTATTATATTAGAAGAAGTCTAGAAGTCATCAGATAAACTTAAGTAAGAAAAAAAAATCCAGATAGGTCCAGTGTTAAAATCTATCAATGCTGGGAGTAACCAAATTCAGGCATAAATTTACATGTTAACCTTCAAAACTAAAATATTTCTGTTAGCCTTTTCTTACTACACCAAAACACTTGAAACATTCCGTTTAAAAAGTGAAAGTTTTGTTTTCATTCAAGGTTTCAGGGATTTGAGTCCATGACTGGTTGGCCCTCCTCTTTCTGGGCCTATGAGAAGCAGAACATCAAGGTAAAAAGTATATGGTAATGATCACCGCACAGCCAGACATCTAAACAGCAGAGGAAAAAGAGTCAAAACCTCCCCTATTTTCTTTAACATTGCACCTCCAATGATTTGTAAACCGCTCATTAGTGTAAAATGAAAGTTTCCACTAACTCTTAATACCACCAAGCTGGGTCTAAACCTTAACAACATGGGTCTTTCCAAGCTATAATATGTTTATTGTAAAATAAGTCTGGGGCTGGAGGAACAGCACAGTGCTTAAAGCAGTCACCTTGCAAGCAAGCACAAGGCCCGGAGTTAAACTCCATAACACCACATAAATCCAGAGATGATGGCACACACCTGTAATCCCAGCACTCTGGAGGTTGAGGCGGGAGGACTGGCGTAAGTCCAAGGCCAGCCGGAACTACATAGTGAGTTGAGGACCAGCCTAGGCAACAGAGCAAGACCCCGTCTCAATACGTAAATGAAATAAGTCTTTAGATCAAATTCTTCTCTGAAGAATGATATGCTCTATTTTTATTAACCCTCTAAAGTAATTCTGTCCAAAAAATGCCTTCTTTTTGATACCGAGTCATTCAATTTTTTTCCTAAATTGTCAGGTCTACTTGCTAGGTTTGTGAAAACAAATTTTATTCGTTTAATTAAGCACTCACTAAATGTTGGTTGTTTACATACTTTATTTAAACTTTATCATTCACTATTTTACTAATAAAAGAAAAACCAGAAATGTTGGCTAGCATGACTCAGGCTTACACCAGTGAAGAGCTTATCCAAGATTGGAGCGTTAGTCTGTCAGGTTGTGACGCTCTGTTCAACCTTATTAGACTGTTCTCTTTCACAGATAGACACTCAGATACGAAGAATTGTGAAAGATAAAAATGTATGTGCATTTCACATACACAGTAACTATGTAACTAATTTTTAGAACTTAACCACGTCTCTTGAGAATTCTGTGTATAGTGAAAGTAGAAGTATTGTTATATCCTGGTAGAAAATTGCACAGTTTTTTTGAGGGGGGAAATTTCATGTTTGTTTAAGAATATGCAAACAACCCTAAGTGTCTTTAATCTTAATTGAGTGAAGATGCCTCGACATTCCATAATCCTTGCAAAAAAATTATACTCGAATGTTCTCTAAATTGCATATCACTAAAGAAATGACCAAAGCACATAAAGTATGTCTGTTATTACAGAGATATGTGGTATTGAGGCTCATTTTCATTTTGAGATGCATTTAGAGCAAGCATATAGAAAGCGTTATGGTATGAATACACATGAGTGATAGACTGAGTTGTCTAACCAGCCTGCCGCAAGCAGGAAAACCAACTGACTTGAACAAAGGATCTCAGCAGAAGAAGATTTATATTATTCAGCTGAATTACATTCCTTTATAGACTGCCGCAGATGGAAGGCAGGAAAAGCAGCCATCTATCCGATTTAAACAGACTGTACTGGTATTATAGATATACCATTAATTCATTGCTGGGAGTAGCTGTGGGCATAAAACTGGGCCTTGTTCTCAGTCTCCCCCATTTTAAATAGAAACGCCATTTACCAGAGTGTCAAGTAAGTAGGCCCCATATAACACTGTAATCAAGTTGCCGTGACATTATATATTTTTGCCTCGATGTTGAAAATGGGTAAGACAGCAGAGACTTACGATCTGCAGGACTCTGCTGACCATAGAAAGCCACCGGGAATCTATCGGTAGTTACTGTTTTCTATGTGTAAATAATAACATTGGAATCTTTAATTTGGGCCACTTCTTGTAGGTATGATGTCAATTCTCTCTTTTAGGGACTCTCTTCATTCTTCACAAGTTTGTGCAATACGTACTATTATCTTAGATTTAGAGAGAGCATAATTGCACAGAGATTAAAAGTCTCCCAAGGCTACAAAGCTAGAGAGTGGAAAACCTAGCCACTGCAGTATTGTTTCTGAAGCATTCTATTAGACATCTGGAGCGAAGCGATGTATATGATAGACTACATTATGTTCTCAATTGTGATAGCAGTACACAGCAAAGTAACTGTAACATGGAAAGTTAGAGAAAGCATAAATATAGCTAATGTCTCAAAGCAGGTCTAGCGTCTCAGCCAATCATTCAAGTCATCACCGAAAGGCACAGACAGCACTGTCTTAAAAGAGCCCACGGGCAAGCTGTCCTCGCAGCTTGGGATAATTAGAGGCCAGGCCTTCATTTTATTAATAGGAGAAAATGCACTGCTCAATCCTCTGTAAGTATGCATACGCCACATTTTTAGAGTCCGGCCACACAACCCATAAATCAGTTTAGGTCTCCTTTTGAAAGGATTATAAACATATTTAGTTAATGAGTTTAAAAAATATAAGTTACTAATGTGAAATGTTTCTGATTTTTTAGATTGAAAATGAGCATTCACAGCTGTGATGTTAGATGGGATGGAGCTTACAGAAATGTTTCCAAAGAGGGGGGATGAGTCTGATATGCATAACAGCATTTCCTAAAATTACACAGATCAGACACTTTGCATTTAAAACCATTAATGATTCAGAATCTGCACTTTCAATTCAATTGGCAGCACAGCGTCTCCAGCCCACTTTCCCATTACAGAGAGACGATCTGTCAACATTTAATGCCACAGGCAGACACCTCTCCACCTGCAATTTCAGCCTCAAATGATGCTGTACTAATAAGTATCAACATTTGAGTGGAAAACCTTGTTTAGAATGCACAGTGACCAGAATGATAAACACTTCTTTCGTAATCAGTGAATTGGGTAGTAAGAAAAATACTTGTTCTGCCCAGTTAAACCAGAATCTCCAGGTGACCAGATGCTTGCTCTATCAATAGGCATTCTAGTGTCTAATGAAAACATACTGCCTGCTTAGAATTTCACGGGAATGACTTCATTTTAAATGAACATGACTGAAACAAAATTTAAAATGGTCTTATCAGAAAGCAGAAACAATTCAGGTGTACCTCTCCCACGGATTGCTACTATATAATACATTGCCTAAGATTTTTTTTTGTTATCAACAAGATGTCATAACGTCACCGTACCATAGTAAATACTAGTATGTCATATAAATAAATATGTCTGTCAAAAATTTGAAAGAAATTAAGGAGTTTTTATCATAATGAAAAGTTTAACATACATTTTCCATTTTCCTTTATTTTAGCTAAACTTTATCATCTCTGTTCTTCTCATGCCTAGTGGCAAACTCAAGCAACTTGCCTATGTGTTCTATAATTTTGAATTCAACACATACTTATCAAACATTTTATATGACGAATATTGTATCGGGTATTTAAAATTAGTTTTAATTTTTTTCTTGTTAGTGGGTATTGAACTCAGGGACACGAAATTTAACTGAATTTCATTTTTGGGGGGGTGGAATAAAGGGGGTATTAAGGTCTCACGAAGTCCATAAGTGCCCTGATGGTATTTAAATTTATGATCCTCTTGCTTCAGCCTCACAGAGTGCTGGGATTTCAGGCATGTGCCACCAAGCAAAACTGAAAATTTTCTGAACAGCTCTTTTTTCTGGGTCCTCAAGAAACAATACTCTTATGAGGCATATACCTACCATATGAAAGAAAAAGTTTTCATATGTGAAATGTGTGTTAAGAGGCAGTAAGAAGATGAAATTTATTCAGGAAGAAAATGAGATGGAAAAAACAGAAGTGTCATTTTATTTCTAAATTAGTTTCTCTTGGTGTCTTCTTTTTTTCCATGAAGACACTTCACAACCTGTTATGTGTGCATCCAAGCTAAGCATATCAGTTATTTCCTTAATCTCTAAAAAAGGTAAAAATTCTCTTACATTAAAACACTCGAACACACAGACACACACACACACACTCACACACAAACGTATTATTTTACAATCGTGTATGATCGAGGAGTCAATCCTGCAGAATTTCAAAACCATAAAACTTAACACAACTCTTCACCAAACATAATTACCAGTTTCCTGAAAACAGTGTATATGAGAGAGAATATTATTATAATTAAATATTGCCTAAATATTATTTTATTTCATATCTTTGAAAATACATGTGCTCTCATATGCATACCACTTTAAGTTTATACATTTTCTTTTTACCTTATTAAATATCACTTATGTGTAGAAATATACATAGTTTTATATATATATATATATATATATATATATATATATATATGTGTGTGTGTGTGTGTGTGTGTGTGTGTGTGTGTGTGTGTTTAGGTGTGCTACTTTGTTTAAAGGAGCTAATTTTTTGCATTAGAAAAAAATATTATCTAGAAGCTTTGTTGAAACCTAAACACACACACACACACACACACACACACACACACACACACACACAATAAAGAAGAGAAAACAAATGGTTAGAATCATGACAAATCCTTCGTAACAAATGTTCATGTACTGCAGAACTGAAACCATCACTATCATCTTCCATATCATCTTCACTGGAATAAAATTCAGAAGAAAAAGAAAATTCTCCCTTTGTTCTCTGGTGTAAGCAACTCTTTGGAAGTAAATTAAGTAAACATGAGCCTGGTGCATTTGATAAATATGTATGTCTTATTTCTCTTTCCCATTGCTTTTTATCCAGCTGCAGCTGGGAACCAAGCAATAAATACTATTTATTTATTTTAATAGTATGCTTAGTGGAAGTATTACCAATATTTCCTAAGCTTAAAAACGTCCCCAAATGCATTTTACTGTTAGGCTCAGCATTTTCATAGTAATTTACAACTTAAAAAGGGTAAACTCTATTACTCTCTGTCAAACCAACAACTGGGTAAGTGCAGAATGTTACCCTATGAAGTATGGCCAAATTTATTGCCATAGTCATTAGTACATATTGATTCTGCTTATAACAACCCGAAGGGAATAGTAAACCTATTATGCTGGGCTTGGTCTCTCTCTCTCTCTCTCTCTCTCTCTCTCTCTCTCTCTCTCTCTCTCTCTCTCTAGGAGAAGGGCTGTGCTTGCCACAGCCATGTTTCAAACAGCATCCAATTAATTCATGTTCAATGCTGCTCCTTTTCTATTGGTTATCATTAATACGTCTCATCAGCGATGTGAACTTGACTCAAGATATTGGACTCTGCTTTAGAATCAAATCTGAGCAACAGTATTACTACAGAGGCAACTTCACTCAGTCACCTTTTGAAGTTGGACTTTTTCTGTGTGAAACTATTTGTTTGCCTTTTGTAAGAAGTGAGATTCTATTGTATTATACTGATATCTAATAGATAGTTTTTCCTATGGTCTTTTAGTTCTACACTCAAGGCTTTAACATTTTACATTTCTGTTACCACGGACAGGTTCCAATTCAGTCCTGGCTAACACGTTTGAAAGTCTGTTTGCAAAATCCAAGTTTTCATTTTATAACAAGAAAACACATTGTATGCCTTAGAAAGGAAAACATCTCTGCCATTACTCCTACACCAACAACACCTCTCTTTCACAATTTCTTCTTTATTCTCTCAAAGGAGAGTATCATTTCAGGTTGTTAAAATTTCAGAAAACTGAACCACATATACTAGTGGCAATGTCAGAGCAGGTTTTGCTTAGATATATTTAAAATTTAATTCTTTTTTGCTTCAACTTCCATCTATCAGATGATCAGTGTGAAGACTGGACATATCAACACTGGAATTTTGACATAAGAACTTAAGAGACTGCACAGCCATTCGTACATTCATATCTCTCTTTGGGATTTGATGCTATGATACATGCATTACAGCTAAGTTTATAGAACTCTGCATTGGATTAATAACAGTCTTCCCTCCTAACTTGTATTGTGTGTGTGTGTGTGTGTGTGTGTGTGTGTGTGTGTGTGTGTGTGTGTTTCTCATCACAAATAAAATACAAGACCAAGAAAAATTTAGTCATTTAATGAAGAATATTTTTCCTAAAATCTATTAAAACCTAACATATACTTCCTAATGAAAAGGAAACCTGAAGCCCACAGTTCAAATAATATTTGGAATGTAAGAATCACGGTGGCTCCCTGTCCCCCTCAGTGGTGTGACAAGGTTTCATGCTAGGACTGTCCTCCTCGGAATCTGAGGGATTGAAAATTCATCACACAGCCAGAGTCTATGTCTTAGGTGCAGTGCATCAGACCACTCCCATCCTTGACGGCTCGTGCACATACTCCCCTGCACTCCCTGATAAATGCTGCTTTATATCCTTTTTATTGCTTTAATCACTTATTATTTGTGCCAGAAATACCTAAAAATGCTTAAGTAGGAGTAACTGCCATTGTCACTCCCATAGTTTCTTGAGAAGATCAAAGATTAAACACGCATACCTGCTACGCAGCTGTTAAAACTGAGCTGCAACCTTTCGCTCTTGTTGGATCGGGCTCCTCACATTACACAGACTTCATATTTTCTCTGAGAGAAGCTGTACAGGTAAATAAAGCTAGGATAAGAGCTAGGAAGATTAAGCTCATTTATGTTGTATCTGTACATGCTTGGCCTAAATTATACATGAACTGCAGATTCATTAACACATTGGAAGCATTTGCTTGGAAACACAATGACCATTGGCACCACCCTTGACTCTTTTTCCCTCTTCCTCACCCTTGCCCTGAGTCTTCTCCTTCTGCTCTCAGAGATTCTCCTTTTCCTAGCACTTCATCACCTCTCTTCCTCCCCTCTCATGTTGAGGCCTTTTTATGCAATTATATAGCTTTTTTAACCTTCTGCAAACATAGAAGAAATTATCACTTCTTCCTAAAATGTTGCTCCAATATTTCAGAATTCAAAATAAATTAAGTCATGATTTTCCTTTTCCCTGCTGCATCATTTTGATCTTTATTTTCCCACATGATTATATTATATTTTGAATCATTTAATTTAGAATGAACCGTTGTGTCAGTTATTATTATATGCATGACAAATTGAACTAAATCTTAAACCAAGAAACCAAGAACACCCAGACAAATCTAGACACGACGTGAAGACATAACCCCATCCAAGATGACGAGAAGCTGAACCATACACATTTCCAACAGAAAGAGCACAGCCTCCTAGTCACTTTCTCATTGCTGAACATCCACCACCATAACCAACAGAACACAATATCTGACCTAGGGCATAGAATGTTCTCATTACAAAGGAGCGAAGTTGTCTCTCAGAATTTTCACTGTCCAGCATCAAAACAAAGAGGCTTCTTCTAAATCAGCAAATTTGCTTCCAGTAAACTGCATAAGTAAGTTTCCTAAATAGTCGCTTCTAAAAATAGATTTAATTTTGTTCTTCACAGGTACAATATGAAGACCCACCAAATGTAAATTCGCCAGTAATCACCTAATACGTGTGTTAGATGATCGCTATTGATCTAACACTTACCAAAGCACAGGATCAAATGGGAAGGAGTAGATGTTCCTTGCTGAACAAACAAAACATATAACTGTCTTAACTAACTGAAGAAAATACAGAAATGAACAATGAAAAATCATGTGGGAATTTATGTGTCTAGTCTTGCTGAACTGACTGAGAGGAATACAGGAATTTGTTCCCTTCTGCGTAGAATCCACCACCATCTCCCAACCTGGAACAGGTACAGATTTCACCTGCTATGCTTCGTTTGCCAGCCCTGTCTCCCCTGGGGCAGATGTGCCTCCTTGTAGGTCTCGGGCACTTTCCACATTTTGAGCAAGTTACTAGCATATTTAAAATCCTAATTTGAAGCTATATGTGCCTTGAAACTGAAAGATAAGGCTTCTGGAGGATATTTAAGTAAATTAAATTTATATCACCCCTCTCGCAACTCCCAACAACTCTAAATTAACATCATGTTTGTCACAGCTTCAATTACAGGATAAAACCAGCTTCGAAGACATTGCCCTTAAAAGTACACTTAAGTGATGGCCTGCCTTGAGAAAGGAAGAACCGCCGCGGTGCCCTTGAATCACGTTGACAATTTCTCTCCGCAGTGACCTGAAGACAAGGACGTGCACTTTGAGAGGGATTGCCACAATTTTTAATCTGCTTGACTTTCTGATCAGGCAAAATATAAATCATTTAATCACCTCCAGACTGAGCACCAGGTACAACTAGTATAAATTTTCCTTCATAAAAGTTTCATCAAAGCTGGGGATTGCTGCTCTGCCTTACCTTTTGCTACAGAAATTACAGCATGCCAAAATTGGCTGGTAGTCATTTATGATTGATAGGCGAGGGGTGGATGGCCTTCATGCAGAGGAGTTCAAGTCTAAACGGCCTTTGCAGCTACTTTTCATCTTTTCCTTAAAATAATGAAAGCCTTGTGTCATTTGCTGCAAAGAAAAAGCCAGCTAGCTATTATGGATGTTTTTTATTATTTTCATTTTGTTTTTCTGAAAGTGCATACTTTCATCGATTCAGATCCAGACAAAAAAAAGTGAGAGGCCTAGGCAATCTTGTCTTGTAAGCCAATACACCTATATAAATAGTCAGAAACATGAAGTGACTCGTGAAGCTGTACCTAGTTGTGTTTGGTTTTTATAAAACGAATAAAATTCAGTTATGTGTGTTTTCACTGCCACAAACCTTACATGTCTGACACGACATCTGTGTGAGTTTAAGATAGGAGATGCCCTAGCAAATGAAGGAACACTGTGGATTTAGACACTTACTTAATCAGTTCAGTAACTCACTTGCCTCTTCTATTTCTATAATATTAAAACAATAATATTTCAAAAAAATCCAATATGCCATAACACTATTCAGAATAAGAGTGAAAAGTGAAAACTCCCGAATGACTGAAAAGTTATATTTATACAATATTGAAAAAAGGTGATGTTCTACTTATCAAACAATAGAAAACCAAGAACCAAAGCATACGTCAATGCTAATAGGTAAGTACATAGATTAATTTTAAAGAGTTTAATTTCAATAGACTTATAACCTCATTATGTATTTTAATCTGCCAGTTTTAACATCTCATATTTTAAAATCCATAAGCATATGAAATATCTTCCATTCCAATTCTTCATAACTTAAAAGTTTTGTTCACTTACTGGTATACAACTCAAAGTGAAGTGACTAGATATAAATATTTATAATTCAAATACTAAAAATAAAATGGAAAATGGTAAGAATATTTACTATTTTTCCATCATAAATGTTAAGTAGAATGTGTCTCAAAAAGGAATCTCCATATTCAGTAGAGAATCAACATGACATGAATTACAATTCATTAACGTAAATGAATAAGTGCCTCATGTGTCATCAGTCACAGATGAACTATCTCATGAGAACAATTATTCTGGTTGATACCACAGTAAGATGTCTCCTGAGACAGAGAAGTGGATATAGATTGCTGCATATGTGACAAAGGGAAAAACATCTATAACAATAATGTTAGAGACATGCAGTCACCAAGAAAATCTCTCACAATACGAAGAACACAGCAGGTTCAAGCCTGAGATCCACAGAAAACCAATCACAGGAAACTTCTCAATCACAAATCCAAACAACCACGGTACACAAGTAGCTGCTCTTCCCATATCCTGTGTATCATATCTTGGCCCTGGAAATGCCACTAAAGTATAAAGAAGACAGAATTCAGAAGTGTAGGGTAACTTTATCCATGGGTCTGAAGTGTGAGCAGATATTTCACCAGGGTCTCCATAAATCCAAAGACATTGACTCTGACACTTCTCCCTGCTTCTTTTTTGTCCAATGCTAGTGTGCATATGCATTGTCCAAGGGCTGATTGCAGGCACCTCTAGACTTGGATCTCTTTCCAAAGGTGTAAATCCATTTCCCCATTCTCATTCCTGGCACTCTCTGCTGTCACGCATCTCCTGGTAGAAATTGACTGATCTTATAAATCTATATTAACAATATACCGCAAACTAAAACAATAAAATAAATAAAGAATTCTTGTGTGACAATACACCCTTGAGTTTCACTCGTATGCAGTGGGCGAGCGAGGTGGTCATAACTTCTGCACAACATCTAATCATCTTTGTGCAATGGACGTCAAATCCAGATTGAGCTTGATTTATTTTCCTTTTTCTGGAAAATAAGACAACACATCTCATTGAGCTTGATGTTACGGTGCCATTGGTCTCTTTTACCCAGAAGATTACAGTCTGTGATTTTCACTCGTCGTAGAGTTGCAGGCCCATTTGTGTTAACTTAAAGACATATCCTTTATTTACCAAGAGGTTCTGAAAATTTATTGGTCAGTGTTTCCTCTTTCTTCCATTGAAGTGTTTAACTCTCCATCTAGCTGCATTGACCAGAAATTTCTAAGTGCAATCATTCTATTAAATTTTTAAATATTATCTAAGTACATGAAATAATGAAGTCGGTTTTTAGGCCTTTCTTCCATCTTCATATATTATTCATTCAGAAACCAAAGGGGTTTTTACCCTAATTATTTCTCCATGTAGTGAAAGCTATTAATGCTAGCTTAAATTCCATCATCGCATACATAGGTTCACTTGCATACTCAAATCAAATCATAATATCAAGAAAAGATTCCTTGGTGACTCCTTTACTCATTTAAACTTTTTTATGCTCTTATACTGTTCTTAAAAATAAGGCAAAACTCATTGTCTCGTGTACTCATGGTTTAATGGTTTTGTTCTCGCCTACGCTTTCACATGAATGTCTTTTGATGCCATCCGTCTTGATGGCAACTGTTTTCCTGCTCCATAGTCCTTCATGCCCAAGGCCCGCCCATGTTCACTTCCTCCACGGGAGCTTTCCACTGTGTCTTCCCCTCTCTGTAACTCTTCTTTCGAGAGGGTTACACATAAATACTTAGACACACTTTGCGTTTCATTTCAAATATGATTTCCTAAGGGGAGACTTCCTGTCCTTCTCACTGGCGTAAATCAAAATATCATAGACAGACATAAATCATATAACATTCCTTAACAGATCAATTCAGCCAAAGCTGAATTTTCCTTTTTGAATGATCATTTCATTAAAAATTCTTCTAGAAAACAAACAAAACATTCTTTAATTTAGTAGTACTAGATTTCAGCACAGTATCAGGTGCAGAGTATTTCTTGAGTTAATGAAAGGAAGTGTGTTCATGTCTGAGGGAAGAAATATGCAGCACCAAAAGCACAAAAAAATTGAAGTAAACCTAAACTAGAAATTGAAATTGATGAGAAAAAGCCTTTTAAATAAAAGACTTTCTCAGTGTAAACATTCTTTCTACTCTTAAATATTCTCCATGGCTCTTCAAAATACATGTATTATATGAATATGTACCCTGTTAGACTTTAAAGCTGAATGTTACAATATGCATGCATTTATAAAATTACTTAAAATAATATGATGCCAGTATATATTGATATAAATTAACATACTATGAAAAATACACGTATTTTCTAAAACAAGAGAAAAGTTAGTAAAAGAAATGGCCTTCTTTTATATGTATCCACTGTTTTTAAATATTTGCCTTAATGGAAAAAAGTGGATTCTCAGGACTGCTTTCACCTTTAATCTGTTGCAATATCACATGTCACATAGATTTTGGAAAATCCACCTACTAGAGGTGAAAAAATAAAGAAATTTGGAGCATATTATGAAATAATTTTGCTCTTTCTGGCTTCATAAAAATCTCATATACTCCAAGGGATCTATAGAACTCAATATTAGAACTACTGACACAAGTTATTCTTCAAACCAGGAACCTTTTTATAATGAAATCATATATAATAACAATTATCCTGGTATATTAAGCATCAGTAGAAACTATTCTTAGTATATGTCAGTAAATGATTATTATAAACATGCTAACTAAATGATTCAAAACAAAACCCATCATGTAAAATTTTTTACTACAAATCTGTAAGCTTCTTTAATGTTAGGTATATTTCATGCACCCACAAAAGCTAATCTTGTATATTCTACAAAGTGACCTCTCAAGATGCACTTACCACACAAAAGAATAAATCATTGTGTATAGAAACAAGTAAAATAATCTGTTTCAACCAGTTTTGAAATGGGCAGACAAATGTGGATTTATATTGTTCTGATTACAGTGTAACACTCTGTACTTATTCTGTCAATTTTCACAGATCTTTATTAGTGTATATATGCAATACATAATATTTACATTAAGCTTGAGAATTTTGAGCACATAAATGTCACACCAACTTAACCCTCTTCTTGCCCTCTCACCTGGCCCCTCATCCCCACTGACTCCCAACATCTAGCCCATTTGACTCTTATTTATTTATTTGCTGGGTTTGCCAAATTAGAGAAACCACACTATATTCAAACTTAGGAGTAGGGTTCACCTCACTAAGCATAATCGTCTCCAGTTGTAGCCATTTACCTACAGACGATTCAAGCCCGTTTGTTTTTATGGCAGAGTAGGATTCCATTGTGCGCACACATAATATTTTTGTTAATCCATTGGTCTATTGGTGGATATTTTCTAGTTATTCAAAACCTGCAATGGCAGAAACTATGAGACAGAGCAAAGTTTTTTTCTACGGTGTTACAGAAGAGGCACAGAGTCCTTCCACCCAAAAAATTATTCTTAACTTCAGCAATACTTGAAATCTGTTGATAATAATTGGTGAGAGTTACCAATCTTCCTTGTCTAAGTGAATTTTTAAATGGAATTTTGCTTGAAAGAAACATCCCATTATTTACGAGTGAAGCATCTGTTCAATCCTATTGTTATATTTAATATTTTTCTAGACTTTGTCCAAATATATACATTTGTGCACACACATGTGGTATGTACCATCTTGAAAATTATTTAAATTCTTTATTGAATCAACAAGGAATTTTCTAAGTGTGAAATGGTCTTAGATATTTTATCTTCCAAAGACATAACCTTAAACATGAAAGAATTCTTAGACACAACATAGATTCAGCATAATAAAAAATGCTGAGGACCAATGTAAGTGATTTAACAAAGTGGCAAAATTAACTCACCAAAGAATTTTTAAACTGAAAATATAAAGAAGATTAGTGATAGAATTTGTAAACATTTTATGAAATATTTTTCATACCTCTTTTAAAAACACTACAGTAATTCTTTACAGGCAAAAGTCAATGAATAGGAATATATATCTTTCTTAAATATTGTTTTGAATGTTTTATTAACTTTTGCAGTATCTATAAATTAAGATCACTTTTGATTGTTTTCAAAAAATATTGAAGTAAACACTAAATATCAAAATTTATATACATTTGTTTAAAATCTTAATTTATACTATTTATTTGATGTAAATTATAAAATCTTATTTGTCCCACTTCCAAGCATATTTAAGCTACTCAATACCTCTTTTTACAATAAGAAATTCAAATATATTTCAAAGCTATTTTTGAACATAAACGACATGAGATACACACACAAGGAATTAAAATATCAAATTGTGACCTAACCTCCTGATCTTTTCCAGGAAAAGTGGATATTACTTCTGGTTTTGGTCATTGAAGGCAAGAAGACTTTATGTAAGTTTTTATAATGTACTTATGAGATAATCATACAGGTAAATGCTTCTCTTACAGATGAAGTAAGCTAAGTAACAAAGTTACCCTTGAACAAATGCTAAATCAAATGTAATGGAAGACTAGCTCTGACTGATGGGATGAAGACTTAAAGTCCACTTTCAGCTGTGTTGGTAAGAAACACACAGAAACATCGCTGATGTTGTCACAGTTTACAAGGAAGAATACCAAAATGGAAGACAAAAGAAACGATCTATCGGGGATGTCAACGGTCGGGACAATTGAGATGCAGGAGATGCTAACACGAGTGGTGTCCAATATCCAAATCTAACCATGAATACCAGATATAATAGAATGACAGTAGAGCGAATATGTGGTCAACATTTCAATTAAGTGTATATAATAAGATAACATTTGTAGTAGAAAGGTATATTTTATTCATGTTCATAGTTTCAGAACCCTAGCACATACTGTAAAACTATTTCCTGTAGTCTCTGACTTATGTAAGAATGCTTGTATGAGTAAATCTATAAAAGACAGCTTGGCAACAATATGAGAGC
Source organism: Ctenodactylus gundi (assembly GCA_004027205.1). Classification (NCBI taxonomy): domain Eukaryota; kingdom Metazoa; phylum Chordata; class Mammalia; order Rodentia; family Ctenodactylidae; genus Ctenodactylus; species Ctenodactylus gundi. The sequence continues at coordinate 21,080 of PVKB01000344.1, forward strand.
TCTTCAGATAATAATATGCCAGTTTTCAGTATAAAGATCTGTATTTACTGGTATTCTGCAGAGAGATTGAACTAAGAGAGTGGATCCATGATAGATGGATAGAAATAGACAGACAGACAGACAGACAGATATTATTAGAAGAATTGTCCCATATAGCTATAGACAGTATAGAGTCCCACAAAAGACCTTTTCCAAGCTAGAGGAAGGGAGGCTAAATCCGAGAACCTTAGAGCTGGGTGATCTAGTGGTGTAAATCCAAGGCTGATGGCCTGACAGCCTGTAGGGCTGCTGGTGAAGATCTTGGAGCCCAAAGGCCAGAGAAGCAGGAGTTCTCATAGCCAAGAGCAAGAGAAAACAGAATTGTACCTCCTCCAGCCAAAAGAGCAAATTCATATTTCCTTTGTTTTTTGTTCCATGTTCTCAACCAATTACAATGTGCTCATCCACACCGAGGATGGACCTTTCTTAATCTGTCCACTAACTGAAATGCTAGATCATTCCAGAAACACCCTTACATATGTGTCCACATGTGATGTGTTATCAGCTGTCTGTGCAGTTTTTAATACAATCAAGCTGACACCTAAAATTAACAAACATGGTTCCATAAAACAATTTGAAAAATTGATAACATTTTACAGAAATACTGTAGGCAGATCACTTTAACAATTAGGGTCATTTAGCATTTATTAGAATAGAAGTGTTCAGGTCATAGGCACCATTTTTGCTAGAAAAGAATGACTCACTTAGTGGGAACAAGCACTAAGAAGCTATATAGCTCAAAATGCTTGCATTTATGTGGCCAAGCACTGCATGCGATGCATGTGAAGCATTTTTGGATCTTCTTTTCCTCAGAAATATTTTTCTACAACATCTACAACAGTTTTTTAATTGAAGAGTTTTCCCACAAGCTATTCTTTTTATGAATATGCATCTGTGATGCATCATAGTTACATTAACCTTTAGGTATTGGCACATACACATTGTGCATCTTGATCATTTTCCTTTCTGTTTCCATTTCCTACTCATCCTTCTCTCATTTTCTTTACATGCCCATTCTCTCTACACGACCTCCCTGTTTCCCATCACTAACTGTAACTTATTTATACTTTGAGTTTTTTATATTAGAGAGATTTTGTGATATTTAGCCTTCTGTTTCTGATTTATTTCTCTAACTACAATGGCCTTAAGGAGCATTTGTTTTATCCATTCGTCTATTGATGGACATATTGACTGCTTCCCAAATTTGTCTTCTGTTAATTGTGAGGCTGGAAACATGCATAAGCAAGTACCACCTTAATATAATGTGTTTAACTTTTTTGGAAATATTTCCAGAGCAGATATACCTGAATCAAATGGAATTTCTATTTTCAGGGTTTTTTCCCCGAGAAATCACCATTCTGAATTCCATAGTGGTTGTACCAGTTCACAGTCTCATCAAAACTTAAGAAGTTTTCCTTTACCCATACAGTCTCACCAGCATTTTTTTTGAGTCCTTAGCTGGAGTAAGATAGAATCTCAATGGTATTTTGATTTGTATTTTTCTAATACACAAAGTAATGAAATTTATAAACCGGAGGTAATATTTAGCCTCAGTTTTACTCCAAAGCAAATGCTATTTCTTTGGTAATAAATTAACACATTGGAAGCATTTACTTCAAGAAAGATGATTAGAAGATTTTATGGAAGAACAAAAGTTGGATAGCCAGTCTAGGAGATTAAGACTGTCGTAAATTTCTGGCTACCACAGCCTTTTTTATTTTTTTAAATTTGAAATGAGGTCTTTCTGAGTGATTAAATTGCCCAGGCTGTTCTTAAAATTTCAACCCTCCTGCCTCGGCCGGCTAGAGTGCTGGTATTACATGCCTGTGCCATCACCCTGGCTTATCTTTTCCATTAAGAAGAGAAAGTTCCTTTCTTCTGAAATCTGTGCTAAACTTGCACCTCATATTGACTAATGAGATGGTAACAGAAATGACACTGGGTTTTCTCCAAGGATAGATCATATGTCCTCCTGCTTCTGAAAAAATTGTCTAAGTTGTTGTGGTGTGCTGTTGTGAGAACTCCAGGCCACACAGGAGAACATGCAGAATAAAACAAATGCCATGTGGAGAGACTCAGGGGACACACCGCAGCAAGATTAAGACAGATGAGGGAATGGATGGAGCCCAGCCCCCTCAGCTACCACCATGAGGATCACATGCAGAGTTTTCTGGTAGAATCCTTCCCCTTCTTTGACACCTCCAAAAATTTTGAGCTACTATGTTTTGCAGTATATTGTTGGACAATGCTAGGCTATTGATGTTTAAAAGGACGTATCAAGTGGTGCCAAGAGCCTTGTAAATATTAAGAAGCTTCACATAGATAATCTAATGATTAATTAAATGTTAAATCAAATTGTTTCAGTGAAATACCATAACACCCTTGGATGTGTGCTCATGTACACACACACACACACACACACACACACACACACACACACACAGGTCTCTAAAAAAAGATGAAAATAAATTGTAAGGAGGAGAGAGAAAAATTCTGGTAGTTCAGCACTGAACTTTAAACTGGGACTCATCCTGATATTCATGGCACTTTATCTCTATGGGTTATTCTTCTAAATCCTTCTCACCTCTGTGGGAATCCTGTAGCCCCGGGAACACACCTTCACTGGCCATCTCCACAGCAAGGTCAGTTAAAATCGATTCTCAGTTTAAAAATCTAGCAACAAGGAAAGACTTAGGGAACAGAGGGAAAGATTTGACAAGGGTTTTATTGAAACTTATTTGTACTCACACATATTGGACCTAGAAATGGAATAGGCGTTTTCTAATTAACTAGGGGAAAACTGTTTTCTCTCCTTTCAGGTGGACTGAAAATATGAGGTCAAAAAAAATTTTTTTTTTGTCTAAAAGTCTCCTTTATCAAAGAAACACCTTTTAGAGTATAAATTAAGAAAAGCGCTGTGCTTTCAGAAAACAATCCCACCAAACTCATTGATTGTTTCCTACCCATAGATAATCCCGAGGAAGTATGCTCATTGATTTATGTCAGTTCTAAAAGCCCCGATTCCTCTGAATTATTCTAGTGCATTTCAGGTCAACTGGTTCTAACTCATTTTTTTAACCTATAGACTACATAAGAAATTTTCAGTCTCTTGAATATGATTTCTTTCAAGTAAATTTATCTGAAACACACTTGAAATGTTCATATTTTCTCTAAATATTTCACATTCCAAAGTGATTTGTTGATAGGAGCCATGGTACTTTAAGTGAAGTTAAATATATGTGAGCTTGGCTCATATACCAGATCTGTCACAGCCCTTTAGTGTCTCTGACAGCACTTAATCGTTCATCTGGGCATCTGTTTCCATATGTCTTCACTGATAACACTCAATCAGCCCATGATTCTCATAGCCATTTGACTTCAGATAATAACACGGGTAAATCATTATTGCAGCACACGCTGGAAATGTGCTGTTCTTTAAAGTGGCATGATTGCTCTTATTTTATTTTCTTAAAGTTTCTCATAAATATCTGCAATTGACACATCTTGTTTTTCCATAGACTTCCTATAACCAAATTTTGAAATATGATAACCCACAGGACATTTCTCGAGGTAATAACAGCACATTAATTCAAATAGAATGACTTGCAATTCTTCACTTCTGTCTGCCTCTATATATTACACATATATGAATTTATCATGCTAAAAGATCACAAATACAAAAGCTCATGCTTCTAGGGGAGAAAAAAGATGCCTTTTAATTTTTATTTTATTTTATTTTATTTTATTTTATTATTACCTATATTAGGTCAAAGTAAACCATGCAAAGAGAAGTATTCAGGTTATTTGTTCATCCCAGTATCTCCTGCACTTTACCAGTGCCTTTTTTTTTTTTTTTTTTTTTTTTTTTTTTTTTTTTTTTTTTTTTTTTTTTTTTTTTTTTTTTTTTTTTTTTTTTTTTTTTTTTTTTTTTTTGAGACAGCGCTTTGCTCTTCAGTCCAGACTTGCCCTCAACTCTCTATGGAGCCCAGGCTGGCCTTGAGCTCATGAAATCCTCCTACCTCAGTGTCTTAGTCACTTTGTTTTTGTTTTTTTTCTGGGACAAAATATTCAACAGCCACAATTTAAAGGACAGATTTATTTTAGCTCACGGTTTCAGAAGGTTTCATTTCATTTATGGGGGTGGGGGGGTAGCAGTTATAAAAGCACATGACGGAGGCCCACCTGGAGGAAAGCTGTACACAGCACTGCAACAAGAAGCAGAGGTGACTCTTCAGTGAGCATTTATATGGGAAACAAATACCTTCACATCCTTCACCTGTATACAAAGTTCTGTCTACATGCATATTCTCAAATGTCTTTCTTACCAGTCTTCAAGTTGTATTCCTCATGTCCAGGACCATCCAACTAAATGACTGGCTGCAGCTCATTAATCAGTGCACATTATATAGTGCACATCGGGCCACTTTTTCTTACCACCAGATGCACTCTCCAGAGTTCTGTCCTCTGTGAAGATATGTCCCGCAAAGAGGCTGCAGTGCCACATTTTAATTTTATAATGAACTGTTGCTGCGCATGTCCAACTTTATGACTTGGTAGGTCTGATGGCACCCACTGCATAATGGACAGCTTAGGTCACATGATAACCTGGTGTCCCATGGTCAAGCATTTCATTTCCACTAAGGCCCATTAGCAAGACAGGAGCTGTTCCTCGAGGAAAATTAGTTGATGGCAGGGTCTTGCTCCCAAATCCCAAGGGTATCCTCTGTGATTCACCTATAAGGTCTTGCTGAGGCTCCAAATAGCATCTCTATCTGGCCTGACACCTCAGGTACCATTGGATATGCTGCATCATATGACCCAATTGGTAGAGAAGCCAGAACCTGTTGCAGAACCTTCTCTTGTTTTGGTATCTACTCCCTGTACTAAAATATGCATTAGCTAACATTCTTAAAGAGGCAGAATTAATACAAATTATATATAAACAAAGGGATGTTTTAACACCACTTATAAACCTGAAAAAAATGGCCACCTGAGCTTGTGAGAGCCAGAAGCGTCCAACAACTGCTCAGATGTGAAACCCGAGAACAGTAGTCTGAGACTGCAGGATGGTCAGTGGAAGTCTGTGGCACAGATTGTTATCTCAAGGTAATGGCAAAGGCCTGAAGACTACAGTGGATCTGTAGTGGAAATTGGCAATGCAAGTGCCTGGCACCAACAGTGAAGACCAGAGCTTAGGGGAGCTCTCCCAGGAGAAAAAGCTTCTTCTTTTTTTTCTTATTATTTAGTTCAAGCTACCAATGTATTGATTTGCCACCCATGGCAAATACATTCTTCCCTCGTTTTCTGACCCACAAGTAATCACACAAACCAAAATCTCTACCCCACTTACTAGCATATATAAGTACCTATCAATAGTTGGTGAATTATTTAAGAACTAAGTTGACTTCTTAGATTTCCTACAAATAATTATTGAAAGATAGATTTTAAATAATACAACTACCAGATATCACCTTGAGTTCCTCAATAAACAGTCAGGAGTCAGGAAAGTTTGTCTCCTCCTCTTTAGTTAGGAAATAATTAGTAATCTTAGATAGAGGGGGAGACAGGACTTCACAAATGAAAGATTTGTGATTCATGACACATACACGTTACCCTTCACAAGAAAAAATACGATGTACTTATATACAACAGGACAATTCATATTAAAATTGTAGTACTTCATAGTTGGAAGTATCTTTAAGGTATTTCTAGTTTCTTTATGTGAAAAATCAGGGGGAAAAAAGGGTGTAGATGTTTTAGAGCCTTTTAGACACATAGTGACAATCTTAAGTCTAGAAAACAACTCCACTTCCTTATCTAGGTCTGTCAATATCCAGCCCCCTGATATCTCTTCTTCCATGTCTAGGTTTCTCCAACCAGTCCTTCTGAGACACTTCTTTGCTTTATATATGAAGGGCTTACAAGAGAGGATAATGAGGAATTGTCACTCATTTTTATTATGAAACTCCTTCTCTGTCCTGTCTTCAGTTTCTACACTGTCTTCAGAGTAGTACTGGTAGGTATTTGGAAGAAGTAGGATGTTATGGTTTGGACCTGAATATCCCCCAAAAGCCTCAGGTATTTGGGTGCAGTAACTATGGATCCTGTGCCATTGGATGGCAGGACTTGGACAGAAGGGGAAGATGCTTAGGATTTGACCTAAAAAGATTGTGTCAACTTGTTGAGACTGAGGGTTGACAGGTAGTGCTTTCGGGTGTTTGTTATTAACTTGTAGACCCGGAAGTGGGGGTGGGCACACACCATGGTTGTCGGAAGCACAACTGGCAGCTTGAACTGAGTACATGAAGGAAAAGGTATTTTTTTTTAATTTACTGATAGCTAACAGATATCAGCCAGAGCGATAATTTTCAAAGACTTACCTTCCCACACATATTATTATTTGAATGTGAAATTATTGAGGGGCTGGAGCTGTTTCGAAACTGTCATCTTTCAGAACAAATACTCCAAGTTACGAGCGCTTTGGCTTGTCGAGTGTTCAGAGCCGAAGAAGCCTAGAAGGTCTAAGAAAGCCAGGAGGCAACATCTCTCTCTGACTTATTTTTCCTTTCCTCTGTCTTCAACCTTTTTCTCTCCTGAATTGAGTTACAGAAAGTAGAATTTCTCTTCCCCGTGGTCAATCATAGCAGTTAGAATTCTTCTCTCCAAACAAACCATAAAACCTAGAAAACCCTTTCTCTCCCTTTTTTCTTTTGCTCTGGAAGTTCTGCATTCTAAGAGGGGTGCTGACATAGACTGAGAAAAAATAATGACACAGAGAGGGGCAGGAAACCTGAGCCAACCAGCTCGCTGGATGTCCCCCTCAGTGTTATCTGTCTGTTCCCATGAGAACGCAACCTTTCCTGCAATCATAGGCAGTCTTCCCTACATCTGTACATCTCTGTTTCCGAAGGTCCCCCAGTTATATAAAACTTGATTAAATGATATTTTTTTATGCTTTTCTCTTGCTCACCTCTATTTTTTTATAGAGGTAGTGTCTGGGATCTTCGTGTTAACGAGGAAAGCTACCACTCTTTTCCCAACCTAACAAGAGCAAGTAAAAAGCCTACTCTGATTGTTCCTTCACAAAATCACGACACTCCCTCACAGGTCATCAAATCTTACTTATCTAATTCTCTTTCTTAAAACCTATGAAATATGTATTATTATATTGAATTTGTTTTATATTGACCCTGTCTCCCTATACAGAAATGTAAGCTCAAATGAGAGAGAATCTTTGTTTGGTTCACTGATGTGCTTAAATGTCAAAGGGGTGGTTGACCAGGTACTCAGGCAATAATCATATTTGAGAAAAAGATAAGAATCTGTAACTATGTCTATAGATTTAAGTATATAGATCCATATAACTATCAGTATTAATTTTAATAACAGATGGAAGTGTTCTTTATCTTGGATTGTATTCCTCCATCATCCAATATTTAAAATCATTAATTATATATTGTGTATGAGTCTGTTCAGAAAAATTCTTGCCAGACCATATGGAGTCAGATTTTACCAAGTCATGAAAATCACTTACAACAGAACAATAATTTATACAGTATTTTCAATTTTTATCATTTTAAAAATTCATTGAAAGTTAAAGCTAGAATATTTCAAAATAGAAGGATGTGCATGTTTTAAAAAATAAAAATACAACACCTTTTTCACTTTCAGCTTTGATCATAAGAAAAGTATTTGCCATTCCAAGTGTTTACTCCTAAATCCATTCTATTTCCATCTTGTCACTTAGATGACAAAGGAAATATTAATATATTTGAAGTGTGAGATTCACTTCAACACAATGAGAGTAGGAGACTTAAATATATACCACTGCCAACAAAGAACAGGCCTCTAAGCACAGCATCAACAAAGAAACAGACATTAATATGGCTGTGAACCAAATGGGCTAATATGTCCAGATAGATGGATGGAGAGATATCACTTCCAACAGCAGCAGAATATATATTATTTTAAGTACACATGAAACATTTCCCAATATAGATGTATTAGGCTAAACACGGTGTTAATAAATTGAAGACTGGAATGACTAGAAGGTGCTTTTTTCTAACCATAGCAGTATAAAGCTGAAACTCTAAAACAAAAGAAAAATGAGAAATTATGTATGATATACGGAAATAAAACAACATGGTCCTGAACAATGAGTCAAAGAATAAATAAAAAAATATATCTGAGACAAGTGAACATGGAAATACAGCATCTTAACACATATGGGCTATACCAAAGGTTGTTCTAAGGGAGAAATTGATGTAAATGCCTAGATAGAGGGGAGATATTAAATAAACATTCTGATGCTGCACCTAAAGAAACTAGGGGGGAAATTATGCCCAAATATAAGCAAAAGGAAAATAAAATCAGAACAGAAATAAACAAAGTAGAGACTAGAAAACCAATAAAATGATCAATAATCCCAGTGTGTTTGAAAAGATAAACAAAATTGGTTACCCTTAGCTAGAATAAAGGAAAAAAGAATAAAGACTCAAATAAACACAAGTATAATTGAAAACGTTGTGGGCAAGAAAGAGCTTTCACACTTACAAATGCATATTTTCTGCTCCTTGGAGCTCTCCATTTGTTTATACAGTAGTTCTTACTTAAAAATGAAAAATACATATGTAAATTTGAGAGCTTTTCTACATCTGATGCTGAAAAAGTAGAAAAAACAGTTGAAGGACAGAAAAATATTTTTATAAACATATTCTTATATTTCTGAGGTTACTTTTCAGTTTAGTTCTTGGAAGACAGAAAGATAAGAAGGATTTTGATGAATGGCATTGTATTTGCATTTAAGTATGATTGTTCGCCAAGGAAAATCAGCCATTCACTTCTGACCTTAACTCAATTTCTCATTTCTTTTTTTCATGGCTTAAGAATAGTCTGTGCATGTAGTGATATATAAAAAAGGCAGTGAAGAAGGAGACACAGTACTTACTATAGCAGTCTGCAAATTTTTCAAAATCTACACAACAAATAGATTTAAATTTATGATTACATGATTATTGTAACCAGTGCTGTACAGCACATAACACATACACTCTCCCACTCAATTCAGATTCACATAAGACAGCACTAAAAACCTTCCAAAAAAGCTCTAAACAATATTAACCTCTGAATACTTAGTAAGTAAATCGATGGCATTTCCCTAAGTACATGCATAATTTTCTCAGCCAATTTCAAACAAATAATTTAAATAATAAAGAACTATAAGGGATGATAAAACAATATGGTAATGTTTAGATACTAGTAAAACCTTCACAGTAAAAGATACATTTCCATTAATCACTCTTTAAAAAAAAAAAAAGCTCTCCCTCATCTCAAACACACTTCGGCCATTTTTTTTTAACTGTTGTGTGAAGCAGTTCTAGAAGTTCTCTAATGTCTTTATAATATGTCACCAAAAATATAGTCAATGCTATTGTTGAGCCTTATCCAACAAAAAGTCAGGCTGGTAGAAATACAATGGCGGGTCCCTGTCCACTTCTTCACCAAATTTGCTCTGCCTCATTACCTGTCTCTTTAACAATGAACACCTTTCCTCACTTGCCACCTGTGTCCGTGACCTCAGTCATTGACTGCATGGAGACACCTGCCCAGTGCCTGACACCAAAGAGATTGGTGGCTGGGAAAATAGTTGGGTCGATGGACATGAAGAGTAAGTGAATATAAGGGTGTGACATATTAAAAGCTAAAACTGATTCAATTACACAATCCATGCAAACCCCTGAGAGCAAAAACAGAGAGAAAATTGCTTTAACTTTGTAATTCATAGCATTTTTCAGTTCATTGTTAGACTTATAGAAAAATGACAAGTTTCCTTTTTTTATTATTCTTTACTCTTCTAGGGTTTGGCTGTTTATCCCCACTCGCGAAGGTATTTATTGAAACTATGAAAAGATGATTAAGCATAATGATTAATGGCCGTTTAAGATTTGTTTATTTATTTTGACAGATGACACAGCCAGTGATGGATCAGACCTTCATCAGAAAGAAAGTAATTTATAGTGCTTCAGGTTACATATAATTTCAGATACTCAGTCTAATGGTTTTTGCAAATTAAAAAAGGTAATTTATTCATAGCATACTCCAGTGTTAATCCAAATATAGTACATTTTATATTGATTTTTTAAAAAAATTATCTTACACAATCATAGAATAAATATCATTTGTTGCTTTCCAACTAAAAACTCTTTTTGTAAAAAATATTGACTACCTTAGGAAAATTGCTGAAACTTGGCAGTCTTATTTACGATGATTCAATTCAGCAACAGCATAATTTGCGATCTGGCCACTACATGCTGATAATGAGAATGTTTAATTCAACCTCATAGAAAAAAATATATATTCAAATAACTTAATATTGCAATAACTTGACAAAGGCCAAGAATTCACTGTTAATACTACTCTCCATTTTGGACTCAGATACTCAGGAGGCTAAAAGAATGAATAAAACATTTTGAATTAAAATAGGTTTTAGAATTTTAAAGTAAGTTTAATATAGATTTTTTTTAATCACTTTTTATTACATATTTATGGAGTAAGACTAAAGGAGGCCAAGTTTTTGCCAATGTGATATAGTTTCTTTGTATCATATACTGTTTCTTAAATTGTATTGTAGGAAAAAAATTCACGTGACATAAAATTTAATATTTTTGTAAATACACTAATTTCAAATTTTGTGACACAGTAGAGCCATCAGGTATGCGGAATTAGTGAGCATCAATGCCCACTCATATTTCATAGGTTCACCCCCTTCCTATCTGACCGTTGCCTCTCTTTCTACACTGCCCTTCATGTCGAGACCTTTTTGATGTTACCATTTTTGTGCATTTCATAAGAGGCACACACATCTATACTTAGGCTTTTGTGTGTGGTCCATTACATTGAGCGTTATCGCCTATAGATGGCTATATTATCTTTCAAATGTTTCATATCTGTATTTTTTATAGCTACATAGTATTTAATTGTGTATAGATACGACATCTCTAACTATTCCTATATGGATGGGAAGGTAGGTTGTTTCCAGAATTTGGCTATTATGAATTGTGCTGCTATAAACATAGATATGCATGTGTCTTTTTGGCATGTGGGCTTTATTTCTTTTGGGTACATGTCCAGTAGTCCAGAAGCTGGATGAAATGGAATTTCCATTCTTAGCGTTCTAAGGAACCTCCAGACTGCTCTCCATAATGGTTGTACCAGATGGCATTTTCACTAAAAGCAAAGTAGTGTTCCTTTTTTCTTTCTCTGCAACCTCACCAATAATTGTTGTTTTATGAGTTCTTGACGTAAGCCATTCTCACTGGAGTGAGGGGAAACCTCAACATTGTTGTTATTTGCATTTTGGTGATGGCCAATGATGAAGACCATTTTTATATGCTTGTTGACCATTGGTACTTCTTCTTTTGTGAGTTTTTTTTTTTTTTTATTTCAGGTGCCCATTTCTGGATGGGATCATTTATTTTAGGGGGTATTATGTTTTTCAGCTCACTGTGTATTCTAGATATTAATTCTTTGCCTAAAGTGTTCCTGGTGTGGGTCGTCTCTTCACCTTGCTGATTGTTTCATTTGCTGTGCAAAAGATTTCTAATTTAATGTAGCCCCATTTGTTGATTGACGGTTTTACCTATTTTGTCTTCCAGTAAGTTCAGCGTTTCTACTCGGATGCCTAATTCTTTGGTCTACTTTGATCTGATTTTAGTGTGTGGAGACAGATAGGGGTCTATGTTCATTCTCCCGCATGTGAAGACCCAGTTTTTTCAGCACCATTAGTTGAAGATGCTGTCTTTTTTCTGCTGGATTGTTTCAGCTCCTTTGTCAGAGATCAGTTGACTAATGGTGTTGGGGTTTGTTTGAGTACCTTCAGTTCTGTTCCACTGGTCCTCTTGTCTGTTCTTGTACCAGTACCGTGTAGATTTAATCACTGTTGCTTTGTAGTATTTTTTGAAGTCAGATTGTGATTCTTCCAGCATTACCTTTGTTATTCAAAATTGCTATAGAGACTCTGGGTATTTTCTGGTTCCATATAAATTTTAAGGTTGTTTTTTCTAGAATATAGTTGGTATTTTGACCTGTATTGCTTTGAATCTGTAAAGAAGCTTTGGGAGTATGGCCATTCTGACAATATCAGTTCTTCCTGTCCAACAATATGGGATGCCTTTTCATGTTTCTAAAGTCCTCTTTCTTTAGAGGTTTACAGTTTTCTTTGCGTATGTCTTTCACCTCTTTGATAAGACTTATTTTTAAGTATTTTTGACTGCTATTGCGAAAGAAGTTATTTTCTTGATTTCTTTTTCTTTGAATTTGTCACTGGTGTATAGAAATGCTACGCATTTGTGAGTATTCATTTTATGACTTGCCCTTCACTGAAATCATTTATTAGTTCTAAGAGTCTTTGGATGGATTTTTTGAGTGTTTGATGTAGAATATTATGTCATCTGCAAATAGGGATATCCTTACTTCCTCCCTTCCAATGAGTATTCCTTTTATTCCTTGCTGTTGTCTGATGGCTCTTGCCAAAATTTTAAGAATTATATTAAATGGCAAGGGTGACAGTGGGCATTCTTGTCTTGTTCCTAAATTTAGTCTCTCTCCATTTAGGATCATATTGGCTGACGGGTTGTTATAAATAGCTTCAATCATGTTGAGGTCAGGGCCTTCCAGTTTTGTTTTCTTCAGAGTCTTTATCATAAATGAACGTTGGGTTTGTCAAATGATTTTTTCTGCTTCTGTTGAGATGATCATCTGATTTTTATTTTTGCATTTGTTAATGTGATGTGTTATATTTTTGATTTGCATATGTTGAACCATCCCTGCATGTTTGAGATGAATCCCACTTGATCATGGTATATAATAAACTTTAGGATTTGCTGCATTCTTTTTGGCAAGGATTTTATTGAGCATTTTTGCACATATATGCATTGGCCTATCATTTTCTGTTTTGTTGGGTCTTTGTCTCATTTTGGAATTAGAATTATGCTTGCTTCAAGAAATGAATTCCTCAATTTACCTTCCTTTTCAATGTCTTGAAAAAGTTTGGTGAGCACTGGTACTAAATCTTCCCTGAAATTTTTATAGAATTCTGCTGAGAGTCCATCAAGTCCTGGACTCTTCTCAGTTGAAAGTTTTTATCACTTCCTTGATTCCTTAGATGAATATTGACCTATTCTGATGTTTAATTTCTTCTTCTTTCAGTTTTGCTAGTTAATATATGTTTAGAAACTCATCCATTTCTTTTAGATTTGTAAATTTATTGGAGTACAAATTTTAAAGCTACTTTTTATTATCTTTTGAATTTCCTTGTTATCTGCTGAAATTTCACCTTTTTATTTCTTATTGCATTGGTGTAGCTTTTCTCTTTCTTTTTTGTGAGTTTAGAAAGGGATTTATCAATCTTGTTTATCTTTTCAAATTTTTATTTATTTGTTTTTGTATTGTCTTATTAGTATCTATTTCATTATATCTGTTTTGATTTTTATAATTTCATTCCTTTTGTTGGATTTGGATTGGCATGTTCTTGTTTTTCTAATGCTCTGGGTTGTGATGCTAGATTATTTATTTGGGCTTGCACAGTTCTCCTTATACGTGCATTCATAAAAATAAATTCTCCCTTAACATTGCCTCCCTTGTGTCCCAGAGATTGCATTGTGGTGTGCTGCCATTGTTATTTGTCCCTGTGAACTTTTTTATCTCTTCCTTGATTTCTTCTGTAACCCAGTGTTTACTGAGAAAAGTGCAGTTCAGTAGCTGTTTGTTTGAGTTGTATCCTTTGATTGTGCTGTAGTTGATTTCTAGTTTTATTCCACTATACTCTGACAGGGTACATGAGATTATAGCAATTTTCTTATTTATGCTTAAGCTTTTTTTGTGGCCTAGAATGTGGTCTATTTTGGAAAATGTTCCATGAGCAGCTAAGAATAAAGTGTATTCTGTTTTTGTTGGATTAAAAATCCTACATATGTCTGCCTGATCTATTTATTCTATGATGTAGATCAGACCTGCTATTTTTTTGTTGATTTTGTGTCTAGTTGACCTGTTTTCTTGGGATAGGGGGTATTAAGGTCTTCTACTATTACAGTGATGGAGTTTATATATTTTTTTTGAAGTCCAGTAGCTTTTGTTTTATGTAGGTGTGTGCTCCGTTGTTTGAGGCATAAATGCTTATGATTAACAGTTCCTTTTGCTGGATTGTTTCCTTAACAAGAATGATGTGAACTTCTTTATCTTTTTTGACCAGTTTTGGCTTACAGTCCATTTTGTCAGCAAAGAGCATTGCTATCCCTGCCTTCTTTTGTCTTCAACTGAGTGGAATATAGAATATCAGCCCTTAATTTTGAGTCTGTATTTATCTTCATTCTTGAAACGTGTCTCCTGCAAGTAGCATATGGTCAGACTGTGTTTTTTGATCCAGTTAGCCAATCTATGTCTTTTAATTGGTGATTTGAAGTTGTTGACGTTTACATTTATAATTTATATGTGTGTCTTAGGTCCTGCCATTTGTAACCCTGTGAATATTCGACTCTTGTTTACTTATTTTTGGATGTTCTCTCTATTAAGGATAAACTTCCCATTGTGTTCTTTGTTGTGGTTGTTTCCTCCTTCCCTATCCAACAGCCCTGAGAATTCTTTGTAGAGATTGTTTGGTGATCATAAATTTCTTCAAGTTTCCTTTGTCATAGAAGGTTTTATTTCACCGTCAATTTTAAATATTTTTGCTGTGTCTTGGATCACAGTTACTGTGATACTGAAACAACCACAACAGTGGTGTAGACCTGGCCCTGGGCCCTTGGCTAGAGCCCAGGGCAGGCCCAGAGATTTGTGCCTACCTCCACAGCAAGCAATGGGGGAGGGGAGATATGACCTGGATTGCAGGGAGTAATGGTGGTGGTAAGTTGGGATACCTGGGCTCAATCCGGAGTTGGGGAAGGTGGCAGGTATTGAGACTTGGACTTAGTCCACAGGGAGGGAAGATGGCCGGCCCGGAGGGATCATGGTGCTGGTGGCAGGCTGAGAAGACCTGACGAGGCCTCTGTCCTCTGCCAGCAATGGAGGACAGCAGAGACACCCTGGCCTCCACAGCAAGACATAGCAGCATCATATATTGTTAGTCTCAGATATTTTCCAATGGGAAAATCGCCTCACTATTTCTGAAGTGAATGCTTTAATTTTAAAGTTCAATTTCTATTACATATTTAAAACAGTAGCTATAAAAATGATTAATTCAAATCAAAACAGAAAGTCAATATATTGTATTTCTGTTTATTTTGATATGGATTCCTAAGAATGGCCGTCTAGAAAAAGGATGAACCTCACAATTCTAAATGTTTGGTTAAAAAAAATTAAGACTGTACTAAAAATGCCTACTTCTATGAACTGAGAATAAAATAACAATATAATATGAAAACAAAAATAGATGTAAGATATTTGATTTTTGATTCCATCTTCCTCATGATCTTGGATAAGCCACTTCAATTATTATACTTCCCTCATGTGAAAGAGTAAAGCTTTACTGATGTTAGTGTTTAAGATTCTAAGAATTTATTTTTTAAGGAGTAGTACAGGCAGTTTATCAATCATCTTCTTCTTCACCCATTACACACACATATTGTTAATCATAAAAACAAAGGCACTTTGAAATATAATTCAACCTCTCAAAGAAATAGTCTAACTCACTCAAAAAAGTCTATTGACAAGCAATGTTTGTTTATTCCCTTAGCTCTTCTTTTCTCACCCTTCCATCAACCTTAGAGTAAGATCCAGGTAGAACCCAGGAAACTATTCTGCTTAGATGCTGACTTCAACCCCGTTACTGAATAAGCATCCCTCAGGTCTCCCTCAGGAGAAGCAGCTTGCATATTTAAGGTCAAACCTGGTCAGGTACCTCAATGACAGATAGTTGCCTGTGCCCAGATAAGTAAAACATGCTGGTGAAAATCCTGAAGAGTAAATTTCAAGCACCTCTTTAATTAGCAACTCAGTGTTAGCCAGGTGAAACCATTTTTGCAATTTTTTAAATGCTAAAATAGACGTTTTGAAATTAGTGAAAAACAGCGAGCTAAAATTTAATCTGGCTTCCACTAGAGTGATATCTATGTAATGTTACATAAGGCAAAATAATTACCAGAGTTTATCTTCCCAGAATTTGTGTGTCTGTTAATAATTATAATTTCTAGAAATAAAGAAATATAAAAATTGTCATTAAGCTGTTACTATTACTGAGTGCAAGAATTGTAAGAACTCCTTTCTCCTTGCTGCAGAACAATTTCTAACTTTCTAGCCTATACTCTATTGTCGCTTTTTTCAAAGGATCAAAGTTCATGAAAAATAATTAAGAAAACCATTCTTGACTCCATACTAAATACAGAGATTTGTATTTTTGAATTTCATTAACTTAAGAAAATTTTACCAATTGAAGCACATTAACACAATTCAACCAATCATATACGTGCTATCTTATTTCACTGAATTATATTCACTGTACATGTGGACTTATCACAAAAATCAACTTAGAAAGAGTTAATAATATCAGAGTATAACAAAATAAATCAGTAACTTTTCATAAAAAACTCTTTAAAGTTAAATTTTTTGGAAATCATGTGATGTGAAAGTTCCAGAAAGAGAAAAACTTTTGCAAACAAATTGATTTACAGTATTTTTAAAAATCTGTTCTCAAATGACCATTTTAGAGAGTTTTTGTCGTTGCTTTTTGTACATCTAAAATTTTTATTAATTGCAATAAAAGTTGACCTTATTTATGGTAAAAACATCTAATTGTATTGTAAACTAAAGCAATTATTTTTTGTGACTGTAATTAAGGTCTCATTGTTCAATAAAACTTAGATGCATGTATAGGGCCTCACTCACATTAGCTGTTTCCTTATAAAGCAAAACCCAAAACTGCTTGATAGGCATATCTCCTCTTAATGTTAATTCTGGCACATAGGCTTAATATATTTGTTCACCATGGCTAATATTTGCCTTTAGTAATCACCATTATCATCTCCATGAAACTAGGAGAAAGAGAAAGTGTAGATGGGAAAGGAACATATACTTTCATTTTATTTTTATCTTATTTATTTATTTATTTAGAGATCGGACTTGCCCTTTAGGACAGGCTCATCCTGAACTCATTATATAGCCCAGGATGACCTCAAACCACAGCAATCCTACCGCCCAGCTTCCTGAGTGCTGGGACTGTAGACAGGCATCACCTTCCCAAGTAAATCTTTTACGTGGTGGTCAGGAATTGAACCCAGGACCTTGTACTTGCTAGGCAATTGCTTTAACCACTGAGCTATGCTCTCAGCCTGGAATACACATTTTTTAAACGACTCTATCACATTCACTAGACACAACGAGCTATATGGCCTCGACAAAGACACAAAGAGCCCTAAGACATTCCCATTATCCTTGAGTATCATCTTCTCAGCCATGACTCAAGAAGCAATTGTGAAAAGTTTATTGCATTGCCATTTATCATACATGCAACATAGTGAGTGAAGGAAAAAAGATGCCTGTTTTGTCTTCTTTCATCAGGAAAGGTCCTGACATAGTGAGAGACATAAAAATATTTTCTAACAAGATCAGAATCGTAAAAATCACACCTGTTAACTTTTCATAAATATTCTAGTCAGGAATGCTTCCTTTTAGTATCCCAAAGAAACTTTAAAATATAGAATGAGTGTGTAGCTATATGAAAATATTTAATTACCAGAAACACTTCTCACAGCAACAGAGCAAATATTAAGGGATCATACTACCAAAAGGAAAAGAATATTTGGACAAACTAATTTTGTAAAATCTATTCTCACAATCACTGACACGTTAATACTTTCCCAAAGGTGAACATGATGTTATGAGGAATGTAACCGATTTAGTGTTCTTTCAAATAGGGTTCTTTGTGCTGAGCATGGAAAGTTAGGAAAATTAAATAAAATTTCCTCTAAAGAAATGTCCACCCGGAATTGTAAAATCTGTTATTATTTGAAAATAAAGTCTTTACAGATGTAATAAATTAATTTAGGTTCTGCTGGTATTCTGAAAGGATGGGTCCTAAGTCATGTAGCTGCTGTCCTTAATAAGAAGAGAATCCAGACGCAGACCTGTATAGAGAAGAAAGCCTATGGGGACTTCCAGAGGAAAAGAAAGCCACGTGACAGTGGAGGTAGAGATGGGAGTGATTCAGCTTCAAGGCAAGAAATGCTAAGGACTCCAGCGACCCACAGACGGCAGGAGTCGTGCAATAGATCGGTCTCAGGACCTCCAGAAAGAACCAATCTGATGCTTCATTTCAGGCTGAAGGTTCTAAGATTTTGGAGGAAAGAATCTTTTGTTTTGTAAGTTCCAGTTTATGATAATTTGTTACATCGTCCCTAGAAAACTAACACAGAGAATATCCCGGCATTATGTCACGGGGTTACGATTACGTCAGCTCAATGACTATCAACTCTGTCATGAGCATTAGGTCTCCTTCCTGGGTAGCAGCCCATACCACTTTCACTTGTTACCTTCTGAGCTGGGAGTAGCTACTGCACCATAAAAACAAAACAAAGCAAAACAGAAAACAGTAAAAAAAAAACAGAAAGCAACAATAAAAAAGAGAAAACCTCTGCCAAAAAGAATCATAATTAAATGACTTACATTAGCATTTGTTCTTTGCTCCCTAAATTCTATCTCCACTTTTTTTTCTTTATTTTTGACAAGATAACACAATTATCTTCTCAATCCACTCAGTTCTCCAATTCCATTCATTTCGGTACAATAAACTTTGATTGGCTTTTTAGTGAGGACTGAGCCTTGGAATCCCCCAGTTGAGGGGGGTCATTAACAACAGAATCAAAACTTCATTCTGTGTTTTGTTTATTTTTGTGCTTGATTCTAAGTGTTGTAAAAATACACCAGAAATTCTAGATATGTCTACTGTTTATTGTTTACTCATTAGCCATGACACTTTCCGAAGCACTCAACTTCAACTGTTGATGGATCTCCATCAAGCCCATGACTGGGAAGACTTTGGTTGCTTCGAAAGGACTCTTAGATGCCTGCACAATTAATTGCATGGATTTCCTTGACAATGTAACAGAATAATTTAGTTTTTATTATTGCCTTTTCAGAACAATGGTGACCTAGTGTTTTCAAAATTAAAAGTCATTTTACAAGACACAGTATGCAAACCAGGGAATTTTGCAGGTAACAATGGGCTTTAAGAGATCATTTTTACTTTTATTTCCTCACTACACTCTTCTTTTCCACTTTCAATCAAACCGGTGAGACACTCAGTGGCACACTATGCATAAGGCAGACTTTGGAATTTTCAATATTAAGAGAGGACAACAGCGATATGGCCTATGGTAATTATTGCCTTTGGCTTGTTATCTGGAAATGGACAATGGTTCCTCTGATGGTTCCTTGTATCTGTTTCTTTGACTCTAAGCACCTATGAAATGCTTGTTGATTATTAAAAAAACTTACTGCTACTAAGAGTTTGTTACCACCACTGTCACTGTCCCAAATCCTCAAATCCTTGAGGACACCCCCTTTAAGACAATGCCAGCAAAGAACAGGAGGTTTCCCTTCACTTGCTTCATCCATATATCTATCTTTGTCCCTTCAATCTTTTAGTGTCTGCCACAAATGGTATTTGGAAAATCTCTCAGTTTCCACCATGAGGCCTGCTTTTCTATAAATTGAAGTATTTTGCATTTATATCTCTGGAGAAATGTATTGGAGAATTTCTCCTATTGAAGATACTTTTAATTTATCACCATCCACAAAAAACACACGCTTTGTTACATAATCACAAAAGCTAGAGGTTTGAAATGAAACTTTTACCCAGAATGCATTGTAAAAATATTATTCAAACCTCCAGTTACCAGTATTTACTTAATACTAGATCATATGAGTGGGGTAATTTACAGAGAAATGTGAGCTTCATACAATTAATATAATCAGAATTAATTTTATGGTATTTATTTAAATTTGTTCTCAGGAGTTAATTCTACTTCAGAGCAACAGAAAAAAGTCATTGATCTCTTGTTCATAAAAAAGAAAAAAAAGGAAAATTATACAAAGCAGAAATATTTTTGTCTTAAAATAGAACATTGAGCTAAAAAATTGTATGGGTTTCTTTGAATGTATATGAACCAAGTGACTAAATGTCTAAACTTCAGATACAATTTTTCAGGCCCTGTTCAAAAATATTTTAAGAGAAAAAGAGTATTCACATTTTGAAATGGATAATCAATCAATATCTAATAAAAACTCTTATTGGTGTCATTATTGGGATATATAATTGTTTCTTCTAATTATATATTTTGTTTTACTATTTCTCAAGAAAAAATTATTTGGGATTCCTTTTTAATCAGGTATTATTAATATTATCATCAAATAGTTTAAAGAGAAATAGACAACTTTCAAGGACCAAACAAAGTGAGACTCTAAAAGAATAGCTTGTAGATTAAATAAGATTATACTGGAATGAGTTTTTTTTGAAAGTTGATTAAATAGCAAATTAAGATATTATTTTGATAAACCAATACTTAACGAATCTCCAAGATAGCAAATTTTTCTAGTTGTAATATAAGCACTGTTGAGGAACTGAAATACTCCCCAAGTGCCTATGATTCCATGGGTTAAACCTGCTAAGTGAGACTTTTTTCAGGACACTTTTGTAGATTTCTATACTGCGTTTTTACCCTTTTGTCATTCCAGTGTTCTTAAGCAAGATTTTTTTTTTTTGAGGCTTGGGTGCTTTAATTATTTAAAATTAATTTTTTTAATATTTATGTAGAGTGATGAAGATCAAATATGGAATTTAAGTGAAAACCTATATGCTATGCACTTACCGGATCTTTTTACATGTTCAGCTCTCATGATGTTAATACAAAAAGGAGAAATTGAGGAATTAGAGAAATGAAGACAGGAAGAAGGAAAGGAGAGAGCACTAGAAAAAAGAGGGTTATATTAAAAAATCAAATTACATTCAAAACAAAATGATGGAAGAAATCAGAGAAATTTCTATGTATTAACAAGGAAACTGATCTAAAGAAAAAGGGCTGTATAAGCACATAAGTAGTGGACCCGGGTCTATAGAAGGCTTACTGTTGAGATACTAAAAATGACTGCATTTCTGGGCTCTAGTTCCTTTATTATTCAAGTGAGAATTTTATAGTAATTATTATTAAATAATAATGCATATTTCATTAAAATGAAATAGAACGACTAAAAATTGAAATAGATGCACATTGCAAAATAACAGGTGAAGTAGAAATGCTTCGCTAAGCAGGAGAAGTCGTACCTCTCTGCGGTTGTCTCTGGCCACACCCCAGCAACTGGCATAATGCCTGACAGGATTACCAAATTCAATAAATAAATCTTCAATCTGAAAACGAATGAGTGACAAAAATTAAGTAACTTAGTATGTGTGTTTGCCTGAATTAATGAACCTGCTATTCAAAAGTAAATACCTCATTCCAAGTATTTGACTGAGATTAAAAAGTCTGACTTCTAAATGACTCTTTGAACTTACTCAAGGCCCTCCAATACAAATAAAGAAAGGAAGACTTTCTTTTTCTGTGAACAATTGGTTGTATTTTTTATTTGGCATATGTGCATATCTTTAAATTTTTAATCTTCTACCCTACATATTTCCAAGCGTTTGTTGTTGTATGAGGTATCTATAGTGCAAACAAATACTGACAAGAGTCAAAATGTGGCCTAAAGCTACATGCTCCAACATGGCATCTGTCAACAGAAGTCGTACGTTGGCCTACGTGCTTTATGTTTTGCCTTTATCTCCACTTAAGAACCGGAGCATGGAAGAGCAGTGGTGCTGAGACCCTTTCTGCAGGCCTACAGCCCACCGTCATGGAAGGTGAGTGCTGTTGATTGGGGATCTTTCTGCAGACCTGTGGCCCACCTGTCACTACCATAATTGCTTACACACACATTTCATTTCCCTTTAGCAGTCAGGCAAACCAGGCCTCATTTTTAAAACGCAGAAATAAAGCTTCCTGCTGTGCAGCAAGTCCTCTAACCTTCCAGGAAGCAGGCAGCAGGGACAACTCAGACATGCTTCTAGTAGGAAAGACTAGGTGGGGCCCTCAGGGACCAGAGCCCTGATCCTGCCTGGGCAGAGCCACGAGGTTCTCATCCCAGCTGTGGCTCTGGGTTAGACCCTGGCTTGCGTCAGATTCAAGGTACAATCAGCACCTGAGATATGCCTTCTGGGTCATGACACATGGCCTCCCGACAATATGTGGCACACAGCCTCAGGCCAACAGAGGGATGCTGCACCGGGAACTATTTAAGGGTGCTGAGACCCAGAGCTAAAATGAGCAAGGGAAGGGAGTGTGAGAAAAGCGGCCATGAAAAGCACCCACCCTGAGTGAGCAAAGGAGAGAATCCCTAGAGCAAGTGACCTGGGAGATACAAAAACAGCAGCTACTCACTGGACCACTTGCCAAAGTTAACCAAGTTGCACAAGATATTATAACGAAGTTAGCAAAAGGGACAGACAGATTTATTTAGGTTTGTATCACTTCATAACCACATATTGTTGTTTGTGCTATACTGCATTCATAGTGCAGGATAGCCCTGTACTTGCTTGTATTATGAGGTACTAAAAACCTTTCAGAGCTCTAAGTTTGTATTGTTGTAAAACAAATTACCATAAAATTAGCCTTTTTAAATAGCACCCATTTGTTAGTTTGAATTTCTGTAGGTCAGAACTGGATGAGCTCAGCAAGTCCTGTGCTCAATATACCACAGGGCAAAATCAAGACGTTAGAGAGGATTAGATACTGTCTAGAAGCCCAAGGAAAGAACCCCCTTTCAAGTCCCACAGAAGTGCTAGACTCCAGCTCCTTGGGCTCTAGAACTGAACTCCCATCTCTGTGCTGTGGTTAGCCAGGGGTCGTCTTCAGATTTATAGATTACTCACACTCAATCTCCTGGGGTCCTTCTGCTTTCAAACAAGCAATTAAGGGTTAAGTTCTCGTATTTCAAATTGCTATCTTCCTTTTTTACTGAACAGAAAGAAAACACCTTCTTTGTGGATTTGAAGAGGTTCTCTTAGGCTCAATCACACAGTAGAGATGATCTCTGAATTTCTTAAGATTATTTGATCGCTAAGCTTAATTACACCTGTAGGGACCTTCTGCCACTTAGCTTATTCAATGGCATGATCCCTTTTCATATTGTGAGTGGTTGATGAGGACCAGATCTATGTCTTCTTAAGGGAGGGGATGGTTATGCTTAGAATTCTCTCTAACAAAAAGTCTCTGCTAAAGGAAATAATACATTAGCATTCTATCATTGTCATCACCAAATACCAGAAATGAGGCATCTTAAGATGCATGATTCATTATTTTGAAGTTCTGTAGATTAGATATCTGACATGGATCTCATTGGACCTATTGGGCATTGATCTTCTTACCAAAGCATTGGAAAAGTTCTTAATCCTCTTGCATACTCTAAGAGAGAAATAATTTCTTGGGTTTTCCAGAATCTAAATGCTACCCACTCCCCCCAGTTTCATTTTTTTCTCCTTATTCAGAGCCAGAAACTTGGCATTTTTCTGATCACTCATCTTTCATCATATCTCCCTCTGTTTTTTGACCATAACTAAAAAAAGTTATGGAATTTAAAGATACATGCAGTTAAGTTGGGTCCCTCTATTAATTCAAAATAATCTTTATCAAGATTTTTAATTGAATCACATTGTAAGTTCCTTTTTGCAATGTATATTATAAATGTAATTTAACACATTCACGAAATGTGGGAATTAGGATGTGGCTATATATAGAGGACAGGAATCTTCTTTTCCAAAATGATGTTGGTACAGATATAATTTCATCTCAAGATGTAGAGATATAAGTAATATTAAACTTTTTATTACCCAATTCTTCAATTTGCCACTACCAACATAAAATATTCATATTTACAATGATTTTTTGGTACTTTTAATAACTTTTCAATTTTAAAATAATCAACCAGAGTATCTATTCTTCAAATTTGATTCCTTATATTATTAGGTACTCCAACCAAAAATTGATTCTTTTAAAGTTTGTAATGTGATAGCTCCAAATTATTACTTTCACTAGAGTTTTAAAGTTTATTACCATAGCCAAGATCTAAAATTTGAATTAGTCATTCAAACTATTCCTCTTTCTTTCTTGACTATCTTTTACATTATTTGCAATGGTTCTCAGAATTCCCCTTTCATTGTCTCAATAGTGCATCCAAGAATCAAGCAGTGATTTAACAAAAAGCATGCTGAGTCCAGAAATTATTTTTGACACTGAAACCCCACAGACTTCCTCACATACTCTGTATCAAACTCACATTCAGAATAAAGAGCCCACAGCCAGTCAAAAGAGAAATAGCACATTGAGCCTGTCATGACTTCCAGCAGAAATTTGAGTACAGTTGAAAGTCAAAGCCCACCTGGTTGTGACTGTACTTCAAGGTATACTTTCTATAAGTTCACAAGGAATCTTTTCTCCCTTGAATTTCTCCAGATGTCCTCCTGCCCTTTTCACTCATTTGCTTCTTGTTCCTTGCTGTCTTATTTTTAACTAAACTTTACATTGATGTCTTTCTTCTATTAAAGTATATACATCATCCTTCATATGCAGGGGTGATTGGTTCTAGAACTCCATTTCACTCCTGCAGATACAAAAAAAAAAAAAAAAACCATTGTTGCTCAAGTCCCTTACATAAGTGACATAGAATTCATATGTAACTTACATAGATTCTCTTAGGCACTTTGAGTCAAGTCTTATGTTAAGTACTCATGGTACCTAATACAATGCTATGTAAATAGTTTTTATGAGGAACTGTTTAGAACAGTGATCAGAGAATAAATCTCACATGTTCAGTACAGATCCAACCACCCCTCACAACTCCTAGGTATTTCAGATCTTTAGCGGATTGATTTTGCAGGTATGCAACATAGGAACACAAAGGTTCAATTGTATTTCTCTCCTTGTTTAAGACATTCCAGCCTGTAATTGCAGATTTTTCATCCATTTTATTCAGAAGTCAATGGTAATTTGATTAATTGATCAAAATCCCATGCATATGAAAGCAATATCATGTGTCTTTATCCCATTGATCCTCTTAGGTTTAGCAAAGGGTTATTTTGCGTGAAAGCAGCTTAATGGGATTAGTTTGTGCTTCTTGTATTCAATAAGGAAGTGATAATCAGGCTTAAAAACGATGACTTGTTTTGTTTATTAGCCAAATGACTATGGGAAAATGACTCATCAGTTCATAAATCTGTCATGATGCTGTCTTCGGTATCAGCCAGCTGTAAGATCCAGATTAGCAAAGTTGTAACAGAAAGCTCCAAAGATTACAGAATATTATTGTTTAAAAAAATGACTTGACAATCTTTAAGTTTGTTATTCTTTTGCAAAACAATGCAGTCAAGCAATTTCTGAATTCTCAGCATGCCGTTTGCCTCTTGAATTATATTCAGTTTGCAAAAACATGATGATATTTTTGTTTTACATGGACAGGACAGAAGGTTTACCAGCTTGAACTGGTTTTTCTGTGAGAAACTGTCTGGCATCCCACGGAGGCTAAATGTATCATTAACCATCTACCTGGGGTGTTTATTACCTTAACTTAGACAATATTCACAAATGCCCTTATCAACATAATGAGGTCAAGGCAGCAATCAAAGTCCCTTATGTCTTGAAAATCCAACTGCTTTTTAAAATCCAACTTTGTGATCCAGGATCAAAGAAATAGAGAGCTGAAACAATCTCACTGTACAAAAAGATTGGTATGTATCTTTCACACAAAAAGTTGGGTGATCTGATGGTTTATTAACCAAGGAGCTTCTAAAGATAAAATTAAAAGAAGTTAGTCCTAACAGTTCCATAGAAATAACAATGAGCAAACCTAGAATCTCACAGGTAAACCAGAATATGTAGTCACCCTATGTGACAATGCTAATCTCTTCTTTACAATTTGACACTCTGGAAGTTTTAAGTTGCAAACTAATATATGATTTAAAATAATAATTATGGGGAAAGTTTCACAGATTTAATGAGAAAGCTGGTACTGTTTTAGTAGGATACCAATCAAATAAATGATTTAAATACCAATCTATTTTTTTGTTACACTTTCTCTTTAGATCTTTTCTTTCTTCCATGTTCTTTGGTGCTGCTTGTCCCTCTGTCTCTCTCAAAGATTTCTTCAAGTATTTTCTGCAATTCTGGGCTATTGATCACAAATTCCTTTAGGAATTCTTGGTCATGAAAAAGGTTTATGGGGAATTGATACAAATTTTTTTAAAAGTATGCATGAATTTATGGATGGGTAAGTAGACAAAAGACAAACCAAATCTGACAAAATGTCAGTAATTAGCAAAACATGCACAAATAATTTGTGAAAGTCAAAAAATTCTGAAATAACTAGGTGTGCCATTATTTCTGTTGTTTATGTGTAATTTACTATTGTGATCTAGACATAAGTTCATTTAATGTAGCAATTCACTTATTAAGTCTTTGTTGGTAGTTTATCCTAAGAAAACTGGTTGATGTAATGATAACCTGAATGTCTTTTTAATGCACGAACATTTGCCTTTCAGTACTAGGTAAGGAATTTGAAATTTAACTTCTCTCTTTTTCTTTCTCACATTTTCTAGCCCTATGAACTTCAGTTTTACAGTTCTTTTCTTACGTAGACTAATAGGTGAGGCCATGTTAAAGAATCTCAACAAAGATATAGTAAGATAGCGAAAAAAAGAACTTTCAGCATACCGTTCCAATCCAGGGTTCTGCTGAACCCAGAAAACAAACATCAAGGTATGAATACTGTAGCCCATACTTGGGGTGGGAAGCTGAACTGAAGAGTGGTGATTTGAGTGGTAAAATGAGTCAAACGCCGAAGACTAAATATTTTAAATAGTGCATGGTTTCTCTGATTTAGAAAACCCAGAATACAGGCATTCTATAGAACAAAATGGGTGTGAGAGTGGGAGTTACAGGGGATGGGGAGAGTGTGGATGGGCCAAAAACTTGGAAGGGATTGTAAGGTTGCTGTGATATACATGTACACAAAACACTCAAGTTCATTGTACACATTATGTGTCATATATCTCACACATATGTCATATGTGTTGTAGGTCATATATTATATATATGTAAATGGGGGGAAAGAAGTTTTAAGTTGGGCTTTTGGTTAAACTTAATGGTCTCTTGAAATTTGCTGCAGCAACTCACACTGGTATGTATTTATTTTTTTAAATTTCACTTAACTACACTGAAAATGAAGTAAAAAACTTATAAGGGTGAATTTAAATTCACAGGTGGACTCACATTCTTTCCTTTTCTATGCTTATTTTTCAACCTCTTTAATTGATATGTGTGTTCCATATAATACGAATATTTCTGTATAAAACTGCATGTTATCCAAACAGGTAAAGCAACTTTTTTTTGTTACCACTTAGAACTTTCTCTGATTTAATTTTGAAAGCAAAGCATTTCATTTCAGTTTCAAAAGTCATTATTTTTGCTTTATATCTTCTGTAGGTGCTTGGAGATTACACATCTAATTTGACAAACCACTGAAAACTATTGAATTATTATTTTTGACTTGATGTATGGTCAAATCCCATTCAAAATATTTGTAGCCCTACAAAGGCTTGGATAAGTTAATTGTTAATAATGTTTTGGATCTGTGTGTATTTTCATCTGTGTGATAGACTTTATTGGAAGATCTGGGAATGTATTTGGAAGATCTGAGTCCAAGACCTTGCTTTCAGAAACTTCCATTCTAGAGGAAATAAGAGAGAAAATAAACAAAATTACAATTAAACCAACAAGACAATATCCTATAATAGCTAATCATTTGAGAAAATCCCCAAAGAGATAACCTTTGAACGTAGCACTTAATGAAGAAGAGCAGTATTACAAACATTGGAGCAGTAAGGCTCTGAGATATGTTAGGGTATCTACTATCCTCAAAGGGCTGAAATTGGCTAAGATGAGAAAAATAGAAAGAAATGAATTTGGATAAATAAAAGGCATAAAATAATGCACAAGATGGGTGTGAGTCTACAATTTAGTGAATTAAAAATCAGAGTCTATAATTTAATGCATATAAATTTATGCCTACCACCCTAATATGTATAAGCAAAATTTGTATCACGTGATACTCTTAAATATAAATTCTTTCTCAAAAGAAATGCATAATAATAGAAAGCTAGCAATCTTGTATTATTTCTAATACAGAGCTAGCTAATCGGAATAGAAAAAATAATGAGTTTCTCTGGCATTGTTGTACTATTTCCACTTTTTAAGCTTTTTAATTCAAACTAATAATATGATCTTACAGATCAAAGTCCTTTCAGAAGTTCCAGGAATCCTAGATTCGTGAGGTCTCCATGACACTTGAAACTTCAAAATCACTTTGTCTTATTTGCTTTTTCAGAGTGATTAAAAATGGACAGAGAAAGACAAGGAAATGCCTTTATCACCAAAAAAAGGTTGTAAAACATGACATGTTTTCTACAGAATTATTTGAGAGGGAAGATGTTACATCGAAGTTAAAAACCCTTTTCACTTGATATTACTGTTTCACTAGATGTTTAATATCTACTTTCAGTGCATTTTAAACAACAATATCCAACAATATAAGAAATAACTTTTCAATTTTTTTGCTTGTCAATGTGTCATTACCTGCCAGTCTAAAAGATTCAAATAAGTTTACAAATTGAATATTTACCTATTCTTTACGGAAAAATGATAATATGGAATTTTCTTTTTTAATGCCAATGTTTCAATGCCTGTATGTATTACCCATGTTCAGCTGGAAACATCAATGTATTAGTAACTTTCAATTGGTGTCCATGTAGTGGAATAGAACAGTATTTGTTGAATAATCAAATGAGTTCATGTGGCAAGAGAATATGTGGATGTCTGAAAGTGAAAGAGCTGTGTGTTGGGCGGGTTGGTTTATCAGTGCAGTTGGAACAGCTTCTGCCTGTGAAGGCTTAGCAAATTGTTATGTGGTATTAGCCTTCTTCACAGTGATGATAAATAATTTTCTATGCAAATGTTCCACAAAGGGAGTAATACTGTTCTATTTGCTGTTTAGATGTTACCGTTTGGGCCTGCCAACGTTACTCTAAGTCTCACAGGATCCTGTGTGTGATAGCCAATGAAAACATGATGATTCATCCAAATTTAGAGAGATGCTGCTTTAATGGTACCATCATTACTAGAGTTGTCCTTTGCTGAAACATTCTTAGCCACTAGTATTAAATGACAGATGTGTTAATTAAGAGACAGAAGCAAAGCCAAGGTTGATGTTCTAATAAACAGGTCATTAACTTTGGTAATGAGCAATTTGAGAAGATGATTGTTATTACAAACTATGTTCTGTGAGTTATGAGAGCAACAGTATAACTTTGAAGCGCATCCAAGAGTCAGGTTATAAAGAGAAGTATTGTGAAACAATGGCTATCTCTCATACATAGCTTTGCCTATCACTCACTGTATACATTTAGAAATTGAGATTTTATATAAATGGCAAATTATCAAATGCTAGGTAACTAAAGTCATAGAAATACTGGGTCTATCCTTTGAGAGCCAAGTGAAAATCCTTTTCAATGTTAATGCTAAGATTCTTGCTATTATATTGGCTATTATTTCTAAGGTCTACAATACATGTTGAAATAAATGAAAGAGATGTAAATAAGATAGAATTAGCTTAATATGTTAGAAAGAAATTGGAAACTAATTTGCCCTCTTCTTGAACTCATTACAAATTCATTCTATAATAACTATATTGGATTGTTCTATAAATTTTTCTACCTGAATTCAATCATCGTAATTTTCTTCTTCAGAAGAGAAACCATTCCATTTGAAGCAACTCTTTGTGCTTTGAATTTTTCCTTAATTGAGAACTGATTTCAACAGAAAAACTGCATAATCTTAATTTCATAAAATATAAACGTAAAACCCTGGATTTTGTTTTTTCCTTTTTACATTTCACTTTCTCTGATCAATGATTTAATAAGAGATTATTCAGCTAATTATTTGAAAATTTTAATAATTTCTTGTATAACCTGACCTGCAGATTCTTTACTGTGGCAACTCCATTTTGTTGGCTGCACCAACCCTTTCCCCAGACTTGTTTTTGCTTCCACTTTGGAATCTGGAAAAGCTACATATCCACATTCACACGTATCTTCGCAACTGAAAGGGCCTGGTGGACTTGCTCACTTAGGCAATAGATGTCAATGAAAGTCTCCTAGTAGCTTATGGAGAATATGTGCATCCCTACAACATGTCTAGGGTTCCTCCCATTCTTTCTTCTTAAATATGAACAGGACACCTGTATTTGAAGGCCTTATGTTTCCTGCGTAAGGACAAATTACCAATATATCCTACATAAGCACACAATACTGATGCATTAAGCTGGCATAATGGAGAAACAAAAAAATTCTATGTACTAGAAAATATGGACGTATGGATAAGCTCCAATAACCAACCTCTATTTTTTATAAATGGAGAAATAATCCATATTTACTTGATAATACTCTTACTGAGTTTTCATTCCATTCAAAAGGTTGTAAGATGTTGAGCCCTCTTTCTGCCTGGTACCTCTTAGCTTCTCTTAAATCTTTGTTGTCTCATAATGGAAAGAGTTATTCTCTGTCATAAGCCACAACATTCCCATCAAGCTACAAGAGGCTGGACCCTCTGATGTAGCTATAATATTTAACCAATATCTCTTTCTCATCTTTTTTTAAATTTTTATTTATTTTATTTTATTTTTCCCCATTTTATTGATATGTACAAGTACAGGATTTAAGGTTTACAATGAAGTTGAGCATTTTGTGCATACACTTTCCCTGTCAAAGTGACAAGGGCTTTCCTGCTCTCCTTTTGTCCCTCCCCCTACCCTCCCTTCCCTCCCTTCACCCCCTCTCCCCCTCCCCCTCTTTCCCTTTGTCTTTCGTTTAAAGGTCCATGAGATAGTTGTGGTCTGGGTCTCTCATATCAGAGAGACCATCCGATGTTTCACCTTCTGCTTCTGACTCACTTCACTAAGCACAATATTCTCAAGTTTCTTCCATTTGCCTGTGAAAACCTCCACGCTGTTGGACCTTACAGATGCATAGTATTCCATTGTGTATAAGTACCACAGTTTGTGTATCCACTGGTCTATTAATGGGTATTTTGGTGACTTCCATGTTCTAGCTATTGTTTGTTAGTTGTGCTGCTATGAACATGGGTATACATATATCTATGTCTCATCTTTTTAAAACTCAAAATACTTGATCCAAATTGAAGCAGTAGTCATGCAATCTGTTATTTCTACACCACTGTGCATCATCCACTGGGGGTCTTTTCAGCTTTTCTGAGACATTCAGATTTACAAGACCACCATAGGAACTCTTTAAATTAGGGAACTTAGAAAAATATCATACAGAAATAAAACCCTACAGCATTACAAAACTCGAAATTTCTCTTCAAAAGTCATCTTTAAGGTAGTACAACTACTGGTTACAGATGCCATGATCATGAGACAACATCCTTATGAGTTTAGATAGAAGCTGTCCCAGCTTAGAAGCTTCCTCTGCAGACCTTCTAGAAAGATGTTAAAATGTTAAGCCATTAACAAAGTTGCCTGAAAAAATATAATCCAATCTGTTATTTTAACACAAGAAAAACAGAGCATGAAGACACTGAATGAATTTCTAAGAAAACAACATTACTTAAAAACATGTGCTAGTATTGAACTACATGCTAAGAACCATTTGAAAACTTTTGCAATATTTAATGCTAATACATTGAGTTACAACTGTGATCCTTACTTTACGGATGAAGGACACACAAGAAAATGACCAGTGATACTCTGTTACACATCTAGTAACTGATAGAAACAAGATTCAACTAAACTGATGCTTTGATTTTAAAAATAAGAAAAGTGTGTCTTTCAAATTCCTGCAACACAAAATGCAATCTTTGAATCAGACAAATAAATGCAATTTAATGAAAATTCTAATGAGTCAATTTCAGTACTGCCATCAAAGCTGTGCTTCTGATGTGTTTCAAATATATTAAAATAAAAGACAAGAATACATGGTAATAACAAATGGGACAGCAGAATGTTGGCAACAGAATAGAACTATGCTTCCAAGATATTTAAAAACGTGGTGTTTGGTTTATTTTCAAACATTATTAGATGTAATTCAATAAAAGTGGCCTGTTTTCTCAAAGCCATTCTAACACACATAAAATATAACAGAAAAATATTTCAGTGTAGCAGACCATATATTCTTTCTTTTTGTTTTTCTATGTCTGGGTATTGTCAATCTATAAGAATAAAATCAGTACACCAGTTACCATTTGATTTTTTGATATCCCAGTTATTAACATGTTTGTACACACAAATATAGTAACCTAAATTCTACATTTTAATTAAATTGGCTGAATGTTTTTTTTTTAATTTATGTATCAGTATAAAGCTTGTCACTATCACTAGAAAATGCTTGCTAAGCCATTCCAAATATGAAAGATGCTATTTTGGATGATGGAGAAATTATGAAAAATCAACTAGAAATCATTTCATCAACACAAAACTAATATCCTGTAAGCGAAAAAAAATGTGCAAACATTTATTGTTATATAAAATATAATAATTTACTTAAAATTTATGTTAAATGCTAAAGAAATTTAAAAGAAGTAAAAGTTAATTTAGATTATTCTAAGAGATTGGCTTCTCTAAATTTTGCAAAAGAAAATGCATGCTTGAAATGTTTCAGCTAATCTTAAATAACACTGAAGAGTTTGATAGAAAGAAATAGAGGGACAAAATGATAGAGAAAAAGGTAGATTAAGGAGAAATGAGTCTTCACAAAAATACTTTAGTAAACAGCAATAAAACAATAAGCCCTAAAATACATTGATTAAAATTAAGAAATGTTTCTTTGGAAGAGATTGAAGCTATTAGAATTATGTCTGGTTCATAGAGCCAGTCCACACTTCTTTATTTTGGACACTTAGTGGATCAGCTGGGAAGTGAGATTGTTGTTGCAAATAATCTGATTGCAAAGTAGTCAAGAAGGGCAGAAATGCTACCAGGAGAAATGCGACCAGTGTGATAGCTTGTGTGGTGACTGTGAATGTAGACACGAACCCTATGAAATCCATGGAATAAGCAAGCGAAGCTTCCTTTCACACAACCTTACCTATGGAACCCGAGTAATAATGTAACTAGGAATATTTACAGGTAAACATTAAAAATTGATGATATTCAGCTTATCCAGAGCAGCACAATGAGATGGATTACAATAGGCCTGAACTGGTTGTTTCTGCTTTCCCAACAACTGAAAAACTTGAAGTAATGGCTATTTTGATCTATTCCAACATATTTTATTTTTATTTTCCCCCATTTTACTGATATGTATGTATGCAATACACGAGGTCTACATTGAACTTTAAGGATTTTGCTCACATACATATTGCGTCAAAATTACAAACCCCCCTCCTTTCTTGATGCTGCCACACCCTTCCCCTCCCCACTTGTTCCCACTATTCCCAGCACATTTTGTTTTACGAAGTGACAGTGAGCTGTGTTTCTCATATTACAGATGGATTCATTAATCTATTGACAAGTACACTGTCCTAATGAACTGGTCAGTTTCTAAATGCCTCATCTATGAACATAAGGCTCATTTTCTTTGGTTTTTGGGTGGTGGCCATCTTGCTATGTGCTCACATGACCTTCTCTTTCTTATTTCTCACTCTTCCTTTATTATAAGGGTACCAATCATCTCAGGAAATTTATACTTTCATGATATTATCTAAACTTATTTTTGTCCTAAAGTCTCCATCTTAAATTACAGTCAAATGAAGGGGAGGGCTTTGATATAAAACTTTGAAGATTATATAATTTAGTCCATGGCATTATTGATTTAATAAATACAATATTTGTAATCAGAAATGACTGTTATTCATGTCTTTCCCTAGACTTACCTTGGCTGCCGTGTTATAAGAAAAACAGAGTTCAAAACTAGCCTGGAAACTTAGACTATATATCAGAGGGATGAGATTTACTCGTTCTTGTACATTCTCATTTATGCAAATGAATAAAAGAATATAGATACATTTTAAAAAGGAATAACCATAGAGATAGCAACAGAAATATTATAAAATGGTTCGGAGAGTATTTTTTAAATATACTTATATGGTAGTAAAAGATATTTATAACAGATGTTGTATTAGACTGGGTTCTTTCAAAAGACAGAATTTACAGATTTTATCACAAAATAAAGCTCTATTAGGAAGGCTTACAAATCCAAGGATGGAGGTAGTCCAAGATGGCTGCTTAACCATGAAGTAGATCTCCCATCCGGGACTGCAGAACAGCCGGTGAGGTGAGAGTCTGCTGTAGATCTCAAGTGAAGATGGAAGCCTGAAGATCAGTGACTGAAGAGCAGCGACAGACAGGCACAAGTCGAGACTAGCCAGTGTCCATAGGCCAGAGCTTTCCCAGAGGAAGAAGCTATAATAGTTCTCCCTTTTCCTCCCTTTTATACCATTAGAGTTCCAGTTGGCCCTACCCCATCTGGGTGGGTGCTCTTCTCTCATTGGCCAGCCCACAAATCACTCACATTCTAATCCAGACCCAGTTCTTGATCCCCAACCTAGGGTGGTTGACAAATCCTAATTCTAATGGAGGTGTGGGTCCTAATTCCATCAAGTTGACATAATCCCATCAACGGACACAGATGTGTAATATGCTATTAGGGCCACAGAAAATATCTGTGATCATTTCAAACATAATTAGCATCAGAGAGAATTACAATATTAAAAAGAAAGGAATGAATAAAAAAGCAACTAAAAACATATGCTGACACGTTATGAAATGTTTAATCTGCAACATATATAATTTTTCTAAGTATTCCCCTTAGACCGCTTTTGTAATAGCAGTCAGGTATTACCTTCAAAACATTTAATGACTGGGATTGCCTAGACATCAGCCAGCCAAACTACATTAGTAAAGACCTCTGCAGGCTTTGCTGTGTCAATGAGTCCTGCAGTTTCTGAACTATTGTGAGGTCAACATATGTGTCAAGGAGGAGGGGTGGAAGGGACCTGGGTGGATAAAGATCTTCAGAAAGACGTGGAACAAGATTTTAGTAAACAGTATAGAACAATTTAAATATTATATCTAGAATGTATCAGATTAATAGTCCAGACAATAATCCAAGAATAAGTAAATAGTTACTTCAAATATGTGTGCTTTTCTCCAAGACATTCAAAAAATATATCATACCTATAACTCCAATTTATTTTTAATAAAAATTCCTTGGCATTTTGTAACTTTAAAAAGATAGATTTTAGTTACTTCTATCATTAACTTCTTACATTTAAATGTTAATTTTTCAAAATTAAGGAATAAAAATATGCATGTGTGTATAATCTACATATAATGTACACATAAATGCGATTACCTTATGTGTATATGTATGTGATATATATCTGCCTTGAATCAAAATTAATTTCTGCCTACATAGTTTTTAGAAATAAAATAGCTTTGTCACTTCTCATTTTTGTTTTAACTAATTTCTAATTTGTAACTAGTCAGAAACTGTTGAGTGAAGAAATAAGCCAGAAAGCCTTTATTGGTAAATTTAAATTCAAAACTATACTGTGGACACTATTTTAAACTTTCTCAAATATAAAACATGTCAACAGAGTTTGATCAGTGTTGAGACCATAATACTGTAAAAACATGACAGGAAATGTCCACAAAGCAAGGTTTTACCTAAGCGACAAAAGGCAAGAAATAGCAAAAAATATTTGGTTAACAACATTCTCAACAAATTTAAACAACAAAATGAATGAAAAATAGAGGTAGATAAAAAGTTGTTTTTCACAGGCAAAATAATTATGTATTAAAAGGAAGATTATTAAAGAATTAAAAACCAGTGGGAAAAAAACTATGCTATCTTCAGCATCACATATATATTTTGACCCTGTGGTCAGAGCTTTACTAATTTCAATAAATTAATCAGAAGGGGAAAATGTTAATACACATGCTAAACTGTGAAAGGAAATGGATTTATTATTTCTAAGTATTCCCCTTCTTACTCTTCATTTTCACTAAATGCCAATATTTTCTGCTGAATTTACTAAATATTGGTGTGACCATTTTATTGTGCACACTGTGAACAACCTGACCAACTGTAAGTGTATTTCTTCTTTCCGTTTCCTTTTTAAAGCTTTCTCAGTGCAGTTAAACTTCTCTAGGTCTAGGGAGGAAAGTAAATTCAGCATCAGCAGTTTTCCTCTCATTCTTATATAATGAAAAGGTTTAGACAACATTAGATCACAAAGCAGCTGCTATTCACTCACTCTAACATTAGATATTAGTCCATTCTTAATTTTCAAAAGTAAGGCTCTGCTTCCTCCTACCCACCGCGCCTGTACTTAGTTTCCATCTCTTCAAGGGGACCGATGAGGTCAGCCGCAGCTCTTTTCACGTGAACTTGCTCCTCTGTTATTTGGTGATATTTAGACCCCATCACAGTCAACTCAAAGGGACAAGTATGAAAATATAGGCAAGAGTATTTTGATTTGGCAGGTTGTTTGAGTTCTCAAGACTGCTTCTCTGAAGGAGAACTTTGAGGATATTTCAGAAGAATTTTGTCTGTTTGTTTTGATTTTGAGATAGTGTCATGCTCTGTAGTTCAGCCTGGACCTGAACTCACTGTGAAGCCCAGGCTAGCCTCAAACTCACAGCAATCCTCCTGCCTCAGTCTCCTGAGTGTGGGGATTACAGGTGTCTGCCACCATGTCCAGTTTATGTGGTGCAGGAGAATCAAATCCAGAACTTTAGGCTCACTTTATGAGAACTCTGATGTTTGAGACACACTCCCAAAAAGTACTTTCACTCAAGCCTTTTATTTACTACCTCATACCATAGACTCGGTGTTAATTTACCGACCTAGGTACTCCTGCTCTCAAGCTGTGCCCCTCATTGGTTCATCCATGCTAGATAAATACATTTTTAAATACATTTTAAAACTTGGTTTTAGATCTTGTGTCTCCTAGTAACTATCCAGGATTGGTAAGCAAGTTGAGTTATTCATCTTTCTCAGTGCCAAGCCTGTGTGTGTGTGTGTGTTTGTGTGTGTGTGTGTGTGTGTGTGTGTGTGTGTGTGTGTGTGTGTGTTAGTTTTTTTTTTTTTTCTTTCACACTGAGCACTAGACTCTCCTCATTTACTGAAAACCTCAACAATAAATTCACCCACCTAATTTGACAATAGGGGTCATGTTCAATTTCTAGCCAATATGAGAACTTGTATAAAAATTTGAAGGTTGAAAAAAGAAAACTATTGTTCTGTTATCAAAGTAAAATTTGGGTAGGAACAGAAAGTATCTATGAAGATTTCAGCTGCTTTTAGGATCATCCTAAAAAAATCACTTGCCTTCACATGGCAGTCAATAGAGATCATCAGTATTTTCCTGCTATTTCAATATTCCTAATTCTCTCAAATCTCGGTAAGCATTTTCTCTGAACTTTACTCTGTAGCCTGAAAACTTTAACAAAAAAATTAATATATATTCCCAGTGCATAATACTCACTTTTGCTTTAGGAAGTTGGTACCTGTATGTGACATATTTTGACAGTTTTCAGTTTCTTTACTTTCCTCTTTTTCTTCCTTCTTCTCTGATTTTCTTTCTACTTCTCCAAAAGCCATTGTAAGCAAAATATCTACGAAATGATTTTTTCCTAAAATATTTAAACATCCTCTAATCTCTAACTTCAATGATACATGTAGAAATTTTTAATATAGGTTGAATATCTCATAGGATTAGAATGTAAAATGTATAATAAAAAAAAATTTCCCAGTGCCATCACACGTTTGCTGATGATTGAATGTCGCTGTAGATCACAACCTACCTGACTAGAGAGGAAGCTGAAGTGTCCCACATCCTGTAATCAGACTTTGTGCACAAGAGGAAGAAGCTGATTTCTCAAACTTAAGATTTCCAAAAGTGAATTTGTCATCTGAAAATGGCATTGGGGACACTGAACAAAAATCTTTAGATTTATGTGACCAGTTTCTATAACCTCCCACATTCAGGTGTGTTCAATTTCCCTCTGCAGCAGCATTCCGTAAAACTGTCTCCAGTTCTAAGGGATTACCAAAACCCAGGATGATCCAAGGTCAATGCTGACGCCCAGTAAGGTGATGGTCCATAGTAGGCTTTCAACTCCGAGTCCCTTCTCTTTCTGTATTATCCCAAGTATAGCTAAATGATGTCCTTGTAAGAGCATCTAATCGTCCTGTCTACTTGCTAACTTTGCTTCTGGCATGTCCCAATTCTCATCTACATTTGATCCTATTGCCAAATTAATCTTTCTAAAAGAGCCTTCTGAGCATGGAGTTGCAATTGTCAGAAAACTTCAATTACCATAGAATATATTTGTGCCTTTCTCCCTCAGAATACAAAGTTCTCCAGATTTCACCCATGTCTAAATGTCTGGTAATGTTACCTCTCAGTATTTCTCTCTTTTTATCTATTTTTTTTAGAAAAAGAGAATTATTTACCTCTCCCTGGCAAATGTCATATTTCATATCCCTGTTTTAATGCCTGTTCTACCTGAAATGATTTTCTCCTTACCATTATCTACTCCTAACTGCCTCTACCTAGTAAGTCACTATTCAAATCTCACATCCGTGTTGAGGCCATAGCCAAAGAGACCCTTCCTTTTTATGCCATGTTTACGGTTGAACTGACTATAGTTTTCACGAGTTTGGGCCGTTTATGTATTTTTAGGTATTGTACTCAATTATTTTGACTGCCTATCATGAAATTGAAACGAGAACTATATTAAATCCTAGTACGGGAAGATTTCAGATAATAATAAAATCATTAAGACCATTAGTGAAAATTCACATCTGAGTAAAGTTTTCACCTCTTCTCTTCCCTAGCAACACGACTGTATAACATGTTCATCTAAGTTTCTATTGTTATCTTTAAAAAATGATACAATAATATTGTATCTTCAATTTTCCATATTTCTTAATACATGCTTCCTTTAATTTTTCTTACCTATTGATAATTTTTAAATAGAATATTATAAATTCATACTTTTATTAAGAGTCTACTTGATAACCTATCGTCAGCTTTGTCACTGTTGAGTCTCAATATTTATTGCATGTGTATGTATGGCACATTTACAATGACACATTTACAGAGCCTGGATTCTTTATTAAAATCAGAACATGATTCTATTTTTATTCAATCAGTGATTCTTGGTTCTTTCCACTTTTTCAATGAACAGGTTGCCTTGAGACCTCGTGGATCAACCGGCTGCTCCTTCCTCCTCCCTTCAGACGTTCTGCCTCTCAGAATTCTAATCACATACATGTACACAAAGCAGTGAACTTATCCACCTGGTTAACCGGAGGATCACCTTCACACGTGTTTACCGACCGGAACATTGTACATAGCTCAAAAGGAAAATGCAGGAAAGAGACGCTTTCAATCACAATAGAGAAATCTAGATTGTGCTTAGTTAGGGATCTATGTCCAAAGTATCTGAAAGGGCAAAATATTTCTCTGCCCAAATTTTATAAGACGCAACTGACCAATTAAAAAAAAAAAAAAGAAGTCAGCTTTCGTGCGTGTGTCCCTTCAGGAGATATTCTTCATTGCAGTTTTCACACGCCATTAGGCAGCGTGCGTGGTCAAACGGATGCTGCCGTGGCGTTTCTCTGCTACTGCAGCTCCACAGACCCACGTCAGCAAAAGAGCAGCCAAAGACTTCATGACCACAGGAAGCAAAAAGAATCATTTGGGATTATTAAAATGTTTAGTATAATTGCTCGTTTACTCTGATAGACACGAAGGACATTTTAATTCAAGACTCCCTGAAACACAGGGAGCAAGGACGAATAAAGACAACTGAAAGAGGAGAGAGATGTGGCAGATGACACACGTCATCCCCTTTTGGGGGTGCTTAGGGCTCTGCTGGGTGTCTGGCTTGTTACTGTCACCTTCCCACCCACCCGTTATCACATGAGTGCTGACCCACCGGGTCACAACGAGAGCAAGGTGCTTGCTTTTTTCCATCTGATCTTCTTGCCCATAAGAAAGCGAAGTCTTTACAACCCGTACGATGGCTCCCATTTTATTATAGAACTCACATCATACCATGGAAAGACTGAGCGTATAAAGTTTAGATGATAGGATTTTTATCTGGAGCCATTTTCTAAGCAAATCTTAAGTGTGTCAGTGAGTAATTAAAATGCTGCAAAGTTTCACTATCCGTTGTAGTTGGGTCCCATTTTATATCCACTTGAATCTCGATGCTAAGAACAAGGTCTGCTCGAGAAATTCCAAAACTGGCAAAAGGACAGGAAATTTTTCACTAATAAATGTCACTACAAACAAATTACTAAATAAAACAAATTCCAAAAAACAAGAAGTAAAGAATATAATAAATAAATTTTTAAAGTATGAGACCCATAGAGTTTTTTTCTTAGACCTATAAACAAGCACGAAAAAAGGTAAGTCAAACCAAATGTCAGCTCTGACTTATGATACTAGTAAACACGCCTCAAGGATAACTTGTCCCGTGTATGAGTCCAGGTGGCTTCTCAGAGAGTTAACCATTTCTAGAAAACATACAGAACCAATTTAATATAACAATTATTCCAATATTTGAATTGACTTTAGAAATTTGTCAAAGGGAAAAATCATAGATGCAGATAATGTTTTGCACAAATACATTTTTCAAATATTTTAAATTGTAATACTTTAATTGTGACAGATTGGATGCTTATATTACTGTAAAATGTACTCTAGTTATACAATCTAATCATAATTTTAACACAAGTAAATTAAATTAAAATAAGTAAAATAAATTGAAAAAGTAAGTAACAAATGTGGGCAACCAAAGGTGAAAATAAAAGAGAAAAATTAAAAACAACAATTATATGTACTTCAATGTGTGTTTTTCTTACAACTATACCATTTCTAAGTCTTCATAACAAAAGTAATACTTCATAAAATTCTTTGTAAGTTTGCTTTAGATAATTCCACGTTTACCATTGAGATTTAATAAATCAGTACCATTTTAAAATTTAAATTTTAAGATTTTCTTCTCTTAATAAATCTTTATTTCCCATTGAATTAATTTTTCAAGCTCCAAGTTATACAGCCAGCCACTACCTGCCATGGATGCAGTCATGGGCCACCTACCTAATTACTTCACATGATTGAGCTCATTTCAGGTGTTGGTTGAGTTTCTAACTCTTAAATTATTTATTACTCTATTTATGAGCCAGATTTGAAACAAGCAATTAGAGCACAGATGTCATAAACAGAAAAAAAACAAGCACTACATGTATGTTTATTTATATCTATTGTGAATTTTCTCCATGTTTTTCTTTTTTAAGTGAATGCATTTGAAAGCTCTTGAGAATTGATAACTGAAAAACCAAAGGTAAGACTTGTGGTGTGATTATAAAATGTATTGTTGGAAGCAATTTTATGACTTTCTGTAAAACTTCAATCTTTATGTTTAAAGTTTTTCATAAATATTTTATATATTCTTTTATACAAAATAAATTTCCAACAAAGTAAATTTTTTGATAAATCATAAGTAAAACCTTGACTGATCTAGCTATTCTATAATTGAATACGACAATGAGAAGATAATTTTGAAGTAAATTAATATATATATATATATATTTGGAAAAAGACTTACAAGCAAAAATTATGATGCAATTACTCATAATAACCCCTTATAATCTGACAGCTAAATAAGTAACTCTAAGCTTTTCTCTTTCTCCAAAAGCAATGTAAGATACAGAAAAATAATTATGGAGTATTCGTATGAAACAGCTTTTGAGTTTTGTTTTCTCCATATATATTATTTACATTTATTTTCTGTAAATATTCCGTTTATGAAGTAATAATATTTCTCACTGTTTGATTTTATTTTTTGAAAATGATGATTATCTGTTTATTTTTCTTTCTTTTAAATAACAAATAGTGCTGAAAAAACCCTGCTTATTCACTTGCAGAGGAATGAATCTAGATGCACACCTTTCAGGCTGTGTGAAAAATCAAGTCCAAATGGATCAGAAACATAGATATAAAAACAGGCACACTGATTCTGCAGGAAAACGAAGCAGGTAAAACACTTGAAGACATGGGGACAGTCACGACTTTTCTCAATAGAACACTGTTGCGTACGCGATAACACCAGGCATCAATAAATGGGACTATATCAAATTAGGAAACTTCTGCAGAGCAAAGGAAACAGTCAAGAGAGTAAAGAGAAAACAGACAGGATGGAAACACTTTGCCAGCTATTCCTTTGACGGCAGCTAGTATGTTACAAATATATAGCATTAAAAATAAATACACACATAAATAAATGCATACATAAATAAGTAAACTTCTCCAAATTAAAGATGTAATCAAAACCAGGCCATTGAATTGGGCAGGTCTCAAAGGAAGTATCAATAGCCAACACAAAAGTACATGAAAAGTACTTCAGCATCTTTACTCATTAGAGAAATGCAAATCAAGACAACAATGAAGTTCCAACTTG
Organism: Ctenodactylus gundi; assembly: GCA_004027205.1. Lineage (NCBI taxonomy): Eukaryota > Metazoa > Chordata > Mammalia > Rodentia > Ctenodactylidae > Ctenodactylus > Ctenodactylus gundi. Next base: position 63,740 of record PVKB01000344.1, read on the forward strand.
CCCTAGTAAGAATGACCATATTCAGGAACTCAAAAAAAAAAAAAATCAACAAATGTTAGAGATGTTGTGGAGACAAAAGCCAAAAACAAAAGACAATCCTTCTATGTTGGTGATGGGACTGTAAATTGGTACAATTACTAGGGAAAGCAGTATGGAGATTCCTCAAAAAACAGAAAATATATATTTTTCCTGCCAATATGGTCATCAACAAGTGAACAAACGGAGAAAATGTGGTAAAAATTTACAGTGGAGTACTACTTTGTCATAAAGAACGATAAATTTGAGTCACGTCCCTTGAAACGATTCATCTTTTTGAAATGAGTCAGACATAGAAAGTTAGAGTGCATGACTTGTCTAATATGAGAAACCCAATGTACAACAAGTAAAAGCAAAATAAAAGACAGATGGTAGCTTTCAATAGAGTTTCATAGAGAGGGAAACAGAATGTGAGCAAGTTGAGAGGGTAGGAAGGAGGAAACGAAGTTAAAATTATGAAGATGCAATATAAATACAAACCAGGTTTTTGGGGGTTGGATGTAATTATTATGTGTCACAAGTATATGCTACTAGCAAGAATAATTTGGGGGAAAATACTTTTGACATGCAAGTGTTGAAAAATGATGCACTCTACATGACACAACACTGTCTAGTAAAGTCAAAGTATAGATGAATAAATGAGAAATTACCACTTGATGATCCATCATGTTATATGAGATGTTATCCTTGTAAGATATAACAAGGGTATTTATTTCACTGTGCCTGTGTTGATAAAAGAAAAGTTTTATTATTTCAGAGGAAGGTTTGGGGTTCCAAAGTACATAAAGACAATATAAAATGCTTTAGATTTCTTCCATTGCCATGAGAAAACACCAAAGACTAGGTAGTTTCAAGGACAGAAATGTATTTCTCACATTTCTGGAATCTAAAATCAAGCTGTCAGCAAAAATGTTGTCATTTTATGGCTTTTCTCTTGGCTTGTAGTTGATCACCACCAGCTGTGCTCAGATGTCGTGTGTGTGTGTGTGTGTGTGTGTGTGTGTGTGTGTGTGTGTGTGTCTTCAGAGACAAAATGACAGACTTTATGCTGTCTCTTCTTACAAGTATGCTAATTCCTTCATAAGGGTAGCAATTTCATGATTTTTCTAAGACCCTTCGTGCCTCCCAAAGGACCCTTCTTAAGTATCATTTCGGGGTTAGTACCTCAGCATGTAAATGTGGGTGGCAAACATTCATTCTAAATATGAAACTCTTCAGAAGCACCTGTTATACATACTCTGTAGTCAGAAGTATATGCTCAGCAACTTTCAGTTGGGTTCATATGAAATATTCTCAATCTAGCAATTTTCTATAGTTGTGATATCTGTGTCACCTTTTTTCACCCTACTGTCTGAAGATTTTGATTATATGCGGCAAGGTATGTTTTGTCATTACATTGAATGTGAAATAAAATTATTTTGAAAAATGATGCAGCATATTACATATTCTCTTACATGTGGTCATGTATATTTGAGTATCTGGTCTTCACAGGCAATGTCCAAGGCTTAGACAAAGGGAACTGAATCACTGATGTTTTCCTTGTGAGTTGAATTGCAATCCCAGCTAATAGAAAAAAAAAAAAGCCACATTAGTTATGAAAAGCTTCCTATATCTCCTTATATCATAAGAGATATGTCTGTATATGTCATAGAGATATATTGTGTACCTATCACAGAATGAAAATGGAAGTTATGGGAATCAGGTCTTTTAGAACAGGAGAAACTCTGTTATGTCACTGTTTTGCCTGGAACTTTGACAGTTTAGAACTTTCGGACAAGCACAACCGAACAGGCAACAAGCCAGTTCAGAACTTTCTAACTGATCATGGAAAAAGCCTAAAGGCTTTTTGAATCAAATGAAATTAAGTCCCCACACTGCTGGGAAGTAGATGCATCTTAATCTTTTAGATTACAACAGAGTAAAATGGAGGCTGAAACATGCTAAATGAATTGCTCAAGGCCACTCATTAAAAGCATCACTGGCCTTTCTGAAGTATTTTATCAGATGAAAGCCAGACTAATTCCCTGATTTTATTATACTCACTGTGCTTAGCTGGTTAGTAGATACTTTTCTTTTGTCTGAAAAATTATAGATTTATTGCTTGTTTGCAGTCTTGAAGGGCTGAAGAATGACAGAGACAAAAGATTTTTCCGTAATATATTTGAAATGTCTAGAAGACCCCAGAACTTGTCCGGCTTTTTCCCTGAACAAATAACGTATTTTCCAAATTGATGTACTTATGTGTATTGAAAACAGTGTTTCTTATTGCTTTGTTGTTGTTACTTTTTCCTCATAATTTGCAAACAGGTTACCTACTTCCTTAAATCAGGGAATCTTTCATTACTTTAGTATGAAAGAGGAATTAGAACAATCTAGATATCCATGTTCCTGTTTAAGAGTATAGCTAAGTCAGTAGATGGCTTTTAAAAGGTAATTTTACTAGGAATATTTCATGGATTAACAGAATTTTATTATAGATTAATAAAACTATACTAGGTAGTTTTATTCATTATGGCTTACTGTAAAAGAGACTTGATTGACATCCCACAGAGGAGCATCCCAGGATAAATCAGCATTTAGACGACTAGGCCAGAAGTCTTGGAACATGTTAGGAAATAATTTTCTATTAAGTTTTGAAGAATTTCCATAGTGTTAATAACTGGAAAACTAACCATGAACATTAATGACTCTTTTGGTTTTTTTTAAAGGTTACGAGTAGAAAATGGGAGAACTTGGTTTAGTATTATTTATACTTTATAGTACCTTTTTTCAGTTCTCTCAGTTTGAATTTAATCATAACTATCTGTCTATAAGAAATCATGTCTGCTTGAAACAAATATCAATGAGAAAATTTACTGAGACTTAGAAGAAATAATGTAGTCTTATAGCATGTAACATTTCTGTGAATCTCTTTCCAGTGACATTCTCTCCTGGGGGACATATCCGTCCGGAAGATTCATATATAATATATGTCCATATATAATACATCAGGTATTCCACCTACACACTCAATTTGTCCATGAAGGTATTTTAATAGCACAATCTACATTCAAAAAAAAGTGTAACATACAGGCAATTTTACTCCTTTTAATAAAAAAAAATTTTGAGACAGAGTCTCACTCTGTGGCCCAGGCTGGTCCAGAACTCACTTTGGAGCCCAGGATCACCTTAGCCTCACAGCAATTCTCCTGCCTCAGCTTCTCGAGTGCTAGGAGACAGATGTGGCCACTCAGTTTCTATATTAAAAAAATAAAATATTGATTTAAAATATAGGTAATCCATTCTGACTGACCCACAAATTGACCAAAAGATTGTCTAAAATTTAATTGTTTATTACATAAAACAGCAGACATGGTCAAACACTGGAAAAGTCAATGTTGCTAAAATGTCCATATCACTTGTATCAGCTTCCACCAATCCCCCACGCCCAACTTATGTGATGCTGGGTAATCTAACCCAAGGCGTTGCACTTGGTTGGCAAGTACTTAACTGCAGTGCCATTCCTCCAGACTCAAAAATCAGATTTGAAACCTCATCAGATCCCATCTGTGGTTTGTGTTGACATACTGTCCACTTTAAAGAAATAAGTAGTATTTGACTTTAATTTTTAATTTGCACTGACTTGTTGCCTCCACTTAGCAAATATTTGCAGTAAAAAAGCCTTAAAATATTTCTTATTGCAAATTATCAGTAACCATTTTTGAAACTTAATAAATATATTTCACCTAAAAACTTTTTATTTTTTTGGAAGCAGGATCTTGCTCTGTAGTCCGGGTTGGTCCTGAACTCACTATGTAGCCCAGGCTGGCCTCACAGTCATTGCAATCCCCTTGCAGCAGACAAGTGCTGGGATTACAGATGTGCACCAACATGCCCAGTTTACATGGTGCTGGGGAATCAAGCCCAAGAACTTGTATTTGCTGAGCTATTCCCCAGCCCCATGCCTCGCAGTCATTATGAAGCCTCTATATATGATCAAAAATAGTAAGTTTTCAAATGACAGGGTAATATTTAGAAAAAAAATAAGCAAAAGTTTAATGTCCTCTGGTCCCTGAAAAGCTTTAAGTTAAACCAACATAGTTTACAGGCACTACTCTTTAGAAGTCGTAAACTGTGGTGTTTTATTAGACGTGCTGTGTTCTTGAAAAGCAGACTGATCTATGTTAGACATAGCAGGGACAGCACGGATGGGAAGGATTGGAGACCATTGACATTCATTCACAAGAAAACGCCTCAGCTGAGTTCTGGGCAATGAGAAGGAGGAAGCAAGGTAATGAGGAAAGGGACAGAAGAGTACAAAGAGACAGCGCATCATAAACCAGGAGCCAGGAGTAGACAGTTCAGAAGACTGTGAGCTGTGAAAGTAGAAAAAAAATGTAATTGCAGAAATCAGTTATACAATGATCATTTAAAAATTTTACTAATCAGATTGAAATAATTGAGTAAAAATCTTTGCCTCTGTGTTCACCAGGGATATTGACTTGTAGGTTCCTTTTGTATATTGCTCATGTGCTCTTGTTTCAGGATTGGTTTTGGCTGACCACAAAGTAAATTTCAAAGAGTGTCCTCCAAATTAGCTTTTTGGAATACTTTGAAAATATTTACTATTACTTCTTCATAAAATACATTGAAAGACTATGTATTGTGACCATGTAGATTTATCTTAAGGTGCAAGAAAATTTCAACACACACAAACCCATGTATATAACAAATCGCAATAGGATGAAGAACAAAGCTGTATGATCACACCAGTAGATGTATTTAGGGTTAGCTAAAATTTAACTTCCTTTCATGATTAATTTTTCATCAAATTAGTTCCAAAAAAATGGACCTCAACATAACAATTACCACATATGAAAAATCACAGCCAGGGAAGTTAAAAAAAAAACCCTCAGGGGAATAAAAGGCAGAAAGATAACAGTAGGATTAGATCAAGCTAAGATCTTGATGAAGTGAAAAGGAAGAAATCAAAAACTGTATATGGGAGAAAACATTTGCAAATGTATTACACAGCAAGAGTTAATAAACATTTTCTACAGGAACCCTAAAGCTCAAAATAACAGACCTGTTAAACATAGACAAATAATCTAAAGAGACATTTTTCAAAAAAATTAAAACAAACACAAATGGCCAACAACTATTTGAAAAAATTCATCACTGATACTCAGGGAAATGCAAGTCAAAATCACAATGCTGTCATCGCATCTCAGTAAAGGGGAATAATCAGTCAAAAATGACACATTTTGGTCAGAAAGTAGAGAAATAAAATCCATACACAATAGGTGGAAATGGAAATTAGTGAAATTCCTGTGAAAAGTACTATGGGAGTTCCTCGTAAAACTAAAATAGAAATTCAGATTATTTAGCTAATCTTACTATTGTACATGTACCCAGAAGAATAAAGTCAATACATCAAGCAAATACCTATATTTCTACATTTCCAATTGCATCACTCACAAAAGCCAAAATTTAGAATCAAATAAGATATTTATTGATGAATTAATAAAGAAAATATTGTATGTATACACAATGAAATATGATTCTGTCATAAAAAACAAAATACTGTTATTTACTGTAATGTGAGTGAAACTTGAGAAGCTTATATTAAATGAAATAAGCCGGGCACAGAACAACAAATATTTGTGTTGTGTCTTACAGGAAGGTTAAAAAGGTGATTTTATAGAAGCATAGAGTGAAATAGAGATTTGGAAGAATAGAAGGGGAGGAGAAAGGTCGCAGCTAGATAATGGGTATCAAATATACAATCACATGGGGTAAGGAAGCTCCAACCCTCTGTAGCACTGCAGCGTAATTGTAGTTTCCAAGAATGTATTATATATTTTATAAACAATTGAGAAATAGAAACTTGAAATTTTTCAACACAAAGAAATAATAAATGATTAGAAAATGGAAATACAAACTATGCATTGTATACATGAATCGAATTACCTTACTACAGTCCCTAAATAGTTACAGTTATATTGCCAGTAAAAAGTAAAACACAAATTATAGTGAGAATTCTAGCAAGACATATTTTGTTCACATTATCATGGTTAAGCTTAAATAATGAAATGACAACTAAAATAATAAGAATAATAAAACCTGAAAATGAAATGTAATTATAAAAGAGAAAACAATACAGAGAGGCATTGCTTACGTGTTAAAAGAGAAATGGTATGCTCATTATGACACAGTTTTTTTAATGGTCCCCAAATCCTCTGATACTCATCCTACTGAAGTTGTGTTCTGTGATTTCCTTACCAACAGAATGAGGAAGCGACGCTGTGCCCAATTCTACTTTCTGTGTCTTGTGAAGAAACTGACATTTTTGGAACTTAGAAACTCATCAGTGTCCCAATTTAAAAAAAAAAATCCAGGCTGACTAGCAAAGTACAAATAAAGAGGAATTAACGTTGGTCATATCTAGCCAAACTGTGACCGGAACTAACTGGCCAGCCACGTACACTCGCCAGCCTGGAAGTTCTTCCACTTTTATCCAAGGGCTCCAACTGACACCGCGCGAAGGAGAGATGGGCCTTAATAAATCACTACTGATTTTAAGCCCGTGGATTTTTAAGGGGGTTGTAATTAAGTAATGCATAACTAAGATAGTAACACCTGTTTGTGTAAGTATTCTGGCGCAGTTGTACACTAAGCAAGATTGGGAAATCCAAAACTAGATAAAGGTTGGCACCTAGAGCACCATTCAGAAACCAGGAAGAAATGGGGTGGTCGAAATATGGGTAAAAGTGGGGATCGCATACAAAGAACTGTGTGCACCTTTGGGAACTTTTCTAGTTGATAAATTACACGCAAAGTAAGACTTAAAAATAAAAATAAAACAATGCCGATATCATGACTTGGGCACTTATACAGGTACCGTTAGTATTCATGTGATAATTCAAATCCTATCAATCTCTGCACCCCTACTTCTGTGACATTATAAATGTTTGCTTTAACAATAAAAGTCTCTCCTAGGTTCTGTAAATGATTCCAAAAAATATGTATCATATTTCCACTCTCACATACCTTTAAATATATCATCCCACACTGAGTTAAAGTGTCTCATATTTAACTTTTATCAAAATATCGGTTTGGGAGATTTTACACCTGGGAGATATTTTAAAGTAGAGGCAGACTGTTCACTGTTCTATTTTTTCTCGAATATATTCTTCAGCCAAACTTCTAATGTATGCTAAATTTTATTAACCTCTCAATTTCCTTTATTGAGTAAACTGAATTTGTTACATCCTCAGCTTCTATTGAAGAGCCCAAGCACTTCAACAAAGCATTCCATTTCATTTATTTTAAAGATTACTTAAAATACTGTTTAATATATTAATCCAGTATTACTTATGAAAAATCTTACTAAGAAATGCTAGTGAACTTATAAATCAGTTTGTATTTTGATTTTTACTGTGAAGCATAAACAATATATTTTATGAAATTTCCTCTGATCACCAGAAAGGTTAGAGTAAAATTGATGACTCAAATTTATAATTACATAGAAACGTGATTTTCATGTCATGGGCTCTCTGTTTTGATTTGTCTTGATCTGCTATTTTATATACCATTTTCCTGATCATCATTGTTATTTACTTTTGTTCATGTTTAAAGTGTTGTGATTAAAATCAGATCTTGGTGGCATCAAAAAAATTTTATAATCAGAATCCTCAGCTAAAGTGTGTAATCAGAGGTTTAAACTTAACAAAATGTTTTACCTTTTCTGATGTTTTGAGCCAGGTAAACATTCCTCATAATCCTTACAGTAACATTCCAATGAGATCATTATTCTGGTTGGGGTGTAGCTCAGGGTACAGCAATTGCCTAACATACATGCTCATGTCTTGGGTTTAATCTCTAGCGCAGGAATATATATATATATATATATATATATATATATATATATATATATATATCCTTCAAACTTTCAACAGAAAGTGTCAGAACAGTAATGCTCTTAATGAGCTATTTGTCCTCGTGGAACCTGGGACACAACTTTTATTGTGGCCATTTTACTGATGAGAAAAACATCCAGTATAAGAGATAATATGACTAAGGATTTTAACAGGAAAAATCTGCCTTAGTCTGTGACTAAACCACTATAAACTGCATCTCAGAAGGAAAATAAATGGAACTCTATGAAATGCACCATCCTCATCGGAACACGTAAAGAAGTTCCAAAATTAAATTAATTTATTAATGCTGTAACACTTGCACTACCCTATGAAAATGGGTTAAATTAATTTGTTTTAATCAATTAAATTATTTCAAAGACAAGGCCGTATCTTTCAGAATTTTCATAATTTGTAACATTCAGTTGGAGTCAACATTATCCGCTTCTCTTTTTAATGCCCCAAATTAAAGATAAGTTTTATAAGAGAAATCTAATACCTATGCTGTATGCATAAAATTTGTGTAACTTTCAATAACTAAAAACATTCTAATGTGAAGAGAAAACTTCGATTCCAACAGAAAATTTTGATGTGGTTGGCACTTAATGCTAAGAGTCAGTATTACAAATATAAACTTAAATTTTTTGCATTAGTTCCCTCATGTTTTGAGTTTAAAGATGTAATTCAAAAATTATTCATTCATTCAGAATTTTTACTAAGGACATAGTAGGTTTTAGATATTAAGCTAAGAGTAGGATTATTTTTACATATCGTGTACTTTGAAATAAATAATCTTTCAACATCGAAAATGTATTAATATCTCATTTTTAGAACAGAAAAATATGCAAAAAACTTGAAATTCTTTTTGAAAAATCATACAGAAGAAGCTGAGTTTATTCACCCTAGTAAGTATTCTGTTCTAGCTTTGCCCATGAACCTCTACAAGTTGTATTTTATAAAATTCTTGGTAAATACGGCTGGATCAAAATTATTGCTTTTGTCTACTTTTTCAAGAGTACTATAGGTGTGAAAGCTGACCAGTCAAACACTAACTCATTAGGAACAGGCTGGGTCTACACTCTGGAGATTGATGGAGAGAGGGTGAGGATGCATACTTAATGGGGATGCTAAACACAAAGCAACTTCTGTCAGAATAAGTGATTGGTTCTTTAAATGGCAGCACAGTTAAACAGTGACATACTGAATCAATCCCTAACTAATTGGAAAATTAATTAGTGCCTGTCATTTTAACTCTGAGTATGTTCAAGCTTGGGTTTGATTACAGTTAACTAGCTATCTGGAAGAAGCCAGTTTGTAAATCCAATGTACCTGTTGACTGAGTTTTTTTTTTAAAAGACATCATCTTTGGCAGTGTTGTTGCATCTATGTCAATGCTTAAAAATTCATCAACCCAATAATGTCTGTCAATGATGGGCATATTAGTAAACTGTGTCATGTTTAATACACCTCTTTCATGTGTACCTTGCAAATTTATCGATTGCAGTCTGTCTTCTTAAGGGTCTGTTAGCACATTAAAATAATATGTCTTAATACTAGAAAAATAAAATGTTTAGACTTTTATTCTTTTTTCTAAAGATAAATGTTTAGTTCTTTAGCACTTCAAATATTCTAAAGGATCAAAAATACATAAAACTGGTTAATAATTTAATTTCTTTTTAGATAGTGTGTGTATCTACATCATTGTATATTGGTATATATCTACATGTCTATAAATTATTAGAATCCCTTTGCTCATTATGAGAGTGAGGTAATTCCATCAGAGAGAAGAAGCCAGCAGTAGTTAGGACCTTCTTGGTCTTGCACTGTATATTTAAGTTAGGTTCTTAAACTTCAATACAACGTATTGAGATGAATATTTATTTGTTCTGCAGATAAAAATTAGTGAATCAAAGAGACAAAACCATTTGGTAAAGGTTACATAACCAGTAGGTGTTCAATTATATTCAAACTTCCTAAGCTATTCTTTCTAAAATACTACAGTCCAGCATGTTTCAAAATAAAATGTGAGAATATAAAATTCACAGATATGAAAATATAACTTATAGATGAACAAAGGAGAAAACATCAATTCATAGGAATAGAAGACGGTAAGCACTAATAATCATAATACATAAATTGAACTTAATGGATATCTACAGAATGTTCCACCCAACATCAATGGAATATACATTTCCTCAGCGGTTTATGGGACATTTTTCAAAATAGACCTTATCATAATCCATGTTTAACTAAGCGCGAAGGAGTCAAAATAGTCTTTACTTACTTTCAGATCACAGTGGAATAAAGCTGGAAATCAACAGAAAAACATTTACAGAAACCATTCTAATTCATGGAGACTGAAAAACTTATTACCAAACAAACAATGGGTCCCAGGAGAAGTCAGGGAAGAAATCAAAACCTTTCCAGATTTAAGTGCTAAAGAAGGTAAATTATGCCAGACAGGTGGGACACATTGAAAGCAGTCTTAAAAGGAAAATTTATAGCTATAAATGCACACATTAAAAAATAGAGCAATCCCAAATAAGCAAGTTAGTAATATACCTTGAGGTACTAAAGAATAAAAAACAATCTAAATCAACAAGTAGCAGAAGAAAAGAAATTATAAAGATAGCATCAGAAATTAATGAAATTCAAACAAAAAAATCCATGAAAGTGCTCTTTCTTCAAAAGAATAAACAAGAATGATAAACTTGTAACTAAGTGACCCAAAGGAGGAAAGGAAAAAACACTTAATGTGATTAGAAATGAGAAGGGTAAAATCACACTAGACACTGCTAAAATTCAGATAATTATAAGAAGTTTTTAAAAAAAAAACTATACTTCAAAAAGTTAAAGAACTTGGAAGAAATGGATAATTTTCTAGACAAATACAAAAACTGAACTAAGAAGACATGAAAATCTGAATAAACTCATAAAAAAAACTTGGAAATTAAGACAGTAATAAAGTTTCTACCAACAAAGAAGTCCAGGACTGGATGGTTTCACAGCAGACTGTTGCCAGTACTTCAGTGAGAAGCTACCACCAACAGTTCTCAAACTGCTCCATGAACTTGAAAGAGAATAAACACGGCCAAGTTTGTTTTTGGAAGCTAGCATTGCTGAACCCTAATACCAAAACCAGGGAATCTATTTCTATGTAAAGACATTCACTTGTCACATATGGGCATATAAGTTACTATACATTCATCAGATACAATGCCATGAATATATATGCATATATCTTATAATTATTATTAAAATCTTAGAGTCAAAATATAAAGTAAAATATTATGCATTTATTATTACATTTGTACAAATATAGAAATAGAAAAAGATGGAAGTTTGTAAGAATTCCAACAGAGCTAATTATACCTCAAATTGTATGTTTCTAACATTTACTACATTTTTCTAAAAAATCCTAAAAGAAACACTATCACAAGACTCCCAGTGTGCCTCAATATCAAAGTGTAAAAATGATAACGTGGGGATGGAGGAATGGCTCAGTGGTTAAAGCACTTGCCTAGGAAGTGCTAAAACGAATGCTAAGTACTCAAGTTCGATTCACCAGCACCACATAAACCAGGAGTGGTGACACATACCTGCAATCCCAGCACTTGGGAGGCTGAGGCAGGAGGACTGTGGTGAGTGTAAGACCAGCCTGGACTCCATAGAGAGTTTAGGACTAGCCTGTGCTACAGAGCAAAACCCTGTCTCAAAAAAAGAAAATAATAATAATCAGATACAATCAATTCTTAAAAATCGACAAAAAGACAGCATTGATTATTCTGAAAAAGTACATATTTGATATCATGAACAACAATTTCCTTTTTTAGTTATGATGTAATTTGTCATAATAGATTTACTAGTAATGTTTCCACAAATTTGTATGTCTTCATTTCCAGTAATAGTCTATTTAAAGAGATTAAGTACAGAAAATGGCTTGATAAGCCTCATTAAGGTATATATTATGTTATTATTCCCATTATGAAGAGAAGAATCTATAGAATATGTTTACCTCTTCCTAAGGTGGATCGGTTTAGTTGTTCTTAATAATTTTGCTCAGAATCCAGGTTTAGTAACACTCATGATGAGAGTTCTTCCCTTTGGACAGTTCCTTATTGTTGCTACTGTTGTTCTTAATCATAACACGTAGTAACATACGCCCTGCTTATTGTCACATATGAGATGCTTTTCTTTCATACATTTCCATTGAAATAATAATGCCAAGAGATATGGAACTCACTTCTGTGAAATCTTCAATATTATGGATAGCGAAAAAAGGCAAGAAACTTCAAAAAGTTAAGCTGGGTGAGTAGATATAAATAGTCCTTGGAAAAGTAAGAACTAATAGTCACAATATGTTTATATTAAATCAATTCAAAATGAAAACTTAATCCCATAGCACACGTCTGTTATCCCAGCACCTTGGATCATGAGGCGAGAGGATTGAAAGATTGAGCCCAACCTGGACGGCCCAGCAACTAGGAAGACCCTACCTCAAAATCAAAAAATAAAAAGTGGGTGGGGGTTGCAGCTCAACGTGAAGGCCCTGAATTCAATCCTCAGTACCAATAAAACAAACACAAAATGCAATCAGATCTTCAGACATTAGATTAAATTAAAATGCAATTTTATACACAATTACTTTTTAATTATTTTAATTTGTTTCAAAAATCATTCAGTTAAAAATTACAGCACCAAGTGCTTCCTGTATCAACATGATCCATTGTTATATACCACTACACAGTCTATGATAGTTAGAAGCTCAATACTACCTATCTTCAAACAATAAAGTTGGTGTTTCAAGATTTTTTTGTTGAGATTCAGCAAATTGACAATTTCTAATAAATTTCTATAGGTAAGAAAGTGCATTTCTCTAATATAAATAAAAGGAGTTGTTGTTTATAGATCTTTTTGCATATCACACAATTATTTCAACTTTTCTTGGCTACTTATCAGATTTAATTGTCTCAAGTAAACTAAATGGCCCTTTAACCTTTCTTGCTGTCATACAGTACTCCGGACTTCTCAGCGTCTCTCTCTTCTCCCCTTCTCTTTGCCTTCATCTAAAGGGCTGTTGACTTCTTCAAGATACATTCTGAACGTGAAATAGATTGCATGTCAAATTTCAGAGAGACGAGGGACAGTTGGGTTTACTTAAAACCCAATGGGTGTGATAGTGGGAGTTGGGGAGCGGAGGATGAGGGAAGGAGTGGGGGTGGGGGGGTGGGCAGAGTCGTCTGTTGTCCAGATATCACATACGTGACATGTGCACAAAATTCTCAAGCTCAGTGTAACTAATGTACATCACATTGATACACTAATAAATATGGAGGGGAAAGAAAATGGCTGAGGAGAGAGATTATTCCAGGCATGTGTAACATTATGTTGAGTCTTATTTTGAGTTTTCTTGTATTCCATACTTTACACGGCTTTTATATTTGCACATAATTGTCCTTTGTGGCTTTTATGGCAGTCCCCAGTACTGACTATTAAGTCAGTATATAATATTCTTGATTATTCTATAGAAATGCATTGGCTCCATAGGAATCGGTTACCATTAGATGCCAATAAGCAGGTAGTATTCTGAATTAGAGGAACATTAACACAGCAGCTTAGAGAATGCAAGACGGAAGTAACTCCTAATATATCTGATTCAGGCTATTGATGCATAATGGGAATGAAAATTAAATCTGAGGTCTTTACAGATAAGAAAAGAAGCCTGGGAAACCCACTATATATGGAACAAAAGCATTCTGTCACTTTTTAATACCTATTTTGAAGAGTGAAAAGACCTTTAATACTGAAGAAAAATATGTACATATGTAACAACACATCACTTGGGTAATCTACTTGTGAAAGGTAAAAAAGATACTTTAGATAAACAATAAATCTCACCTCTGGCAAAAATAGGCAATGATCTCAGAAGATCATTTTTCCCCTTGCTATCACGTTACTGCTCTGTTAATGCATTTCAAGCATTCACAGCAGTCCTTCACAGGAACGAACATGCATGAAATCACTACTGTTACTACAGCTGCTGTGACAATCACCACTGCTGATGCTGGCACCAAATACAAGTTAGTAATCCCTTTGGGGAAAAATATAGAATTGTCTCTAACAGTTCAATGCAAGAGAACAACTCACCTTTGAAATCAAGAAATCTAAATGAGACTTCTGTCTATATCATTTATCAGCTACATGACCTTGGAAAACTCAAATGTCCTTTGCATTCTCCCTTTCCTCGTCCTTCAAAAGGTAGTAATAATGGTATCTTACTGAGTGAGGATGTTGTGAAAGTAAATATCATCTGTATATACTCTCTGTTTTGAATGCTCTGACTAGAATGTTGCAGATTTAAAATTGAAGTGGATTTCCCATCATTTGTTGGGGTGCATTTTGATGTGATGGTTTCTAAATGTTCAAAATACAAGTCACAGGCTCCATATATAATCCTTTCAGCAACATGCAACATTTAACCAAGACAAAGATTGAGAGAAATTCTAAAATTCTGTCTATCTTTTCCTCGCCAAAATGTACACACTGCAACTTGCCTTCACGTTACTTGATTGCTTAGTTACTCAAGTAGGATGAGTTAACAATTTCAGATCTGCTTAAAATTCCTCACTTCTCAGGAAATGTGTTGATGAACCTGCAGGAAAGGAGAACTGCTATAGGAAATAGTTTAACATCTTTCTAAGTACTCATATGAGCTAGAGTTCAATTATTTCCACAAATTAATTTCTTAGGCAATATTCATTTTGTGATTACCTACTATATGTTCAAACATAATTTTAGAAATTATGTGAACATACGATTAAAATGTCTGCCTTCATCACACCTCCTCTGATATCACTAAGTATATATTTATAAGGACAACCTCAAAAATTAAAACAAATGTTATAAATTCAGAAAGCACAAGAGGCAAAATTAATCATATGGATCGAGGGAAGAGTACAAATGAAGCAGAATAAATTAGAAGTGCTGTGAAAGTAAGTTTTTAAAATATTCACAAAGACCTAAGTCTAACTTTGAAGCCTCAATCACTACATTGAAAAGTCTGATGGGCTAGTTTGATTCTCATGAGCTACAGTTAGAGTCAATGTTCTCTGATTTGTGGTTGCTCCCATCTTGGGCACAATGTTGACTCTCAAATACACTATAGTTATATAACTAACCATAGCAGGAAAAAACAACTCTGCTTTTTTCTCTTCTCGTACATTTCAGCTATTTTACTTCAAAGGCTGTGCTAGAATAATTACAGGAATATTGAGCATGCTTCCACATACTGCTTCTTTCTGATTCTTGGACAACGTATTCTATAAGTGGTAATTTGATGATAGTGAGCATTCATCTTCAGGTAAGACTTCACTTGAATTTATGCCCAAGACCTAGCAGTAACGTTGTCATTCCAGAAAATGTGCTTATAAATGTATTCAGTGAAATATAGCTTCTTTTATATAAATATGTGATGTTTATGACCCCATGGCCTAAACATGCTCTAGTATTAACAGTTCTTGTCTTTTGTGATTTCTCGAATTTGAAGATCACTTGCTTTTTGGATGGCACTTAAGTTTCCCCTGGGATTTGCCAACAGGAAATAAATTCTGTGCACTATTCTGATTGGAATATTATTTATTTAATGGAGATTATTCCCTCTCTTATGAGCAACTAGCTCGTGGTTAGCACATAAAGGAAGCCTTCTTTTCTCCTGGCTTATTCTATTTCACTGTGATTTTTACTTCTCACAGGAAATGCAATGTCCACTCCTGTGCAGCAATGTTCTTCTACTGCCTAACTCTGAATTGTCATCACACAGAGACTCATACGTGACCTCTGAAGTACTCAAAATAGAAAACATTCAATTTTATTTCCCAGTCATAACAATTTTTTTCCATAAACTTTCCTATCAGTTTACCTCACCAGAAAATCTGTTAGCAAAAAATCTCTTTTCCACAAGTGAATACCTCTGGTCCTCTTGTTCTAGTCTTTCATAAAACTCTGGGATGCAAGTAAATCAAACTCTAACTTCCTTAAGTATAACAAGAAAACTTAATACACAACACAGATGCAGCTCATGGATCCTAACAGCCGGTGGTAGTGGAGCCAGACCTCAAAAGGTATGAGAATCAGAAACTGCAAAAGCACCAAGATCCCAGTCACTACTTTCCTGCGTACTCATCTCCATTCTCTTTCTACCTTTCTTCTCTTCCTAAAATATTTCCTATGCTTTTCCCGGAAGTGAAAGCAAAGTTCTATAATGCTGCTGTTTTGCATCACTTCACTGCCAGCTAAATCCAGATTCAGTGACTGTGACTTCCAGTTCTGACTTCCAATTCTTGAATGAGAAAACTTGAGTCCCCGACAACCTGTTAAGGCCCCCTAGACTAATGAAAGCTACCAGGTGTTGACCACAGGGCCAATGCACCATAATTGGAAATTGAATATGCCATCTGTCTTAGTTACTTTTTTGTTGCTGTGACTCAATACCTGAAACCCATAAATTTAGGGGAGGAAAGGTTTATTTTCACTCATAGTTTCAGAATATCACAGTCCACTCGAGAGCAGCCAACAACAGTAGAAGTACATGGCAGAGGAAAACGTGGAGGCAGATTCTCACGACATCACAAACAGGAAGCCAAGTCAAGGCAAGTTGAGACTAGTCACCCATGGAAGGCAGGAAGCAGCTTACATATCATTCCAGGTCTCATCCCAGTGATGAGCCCTTTCTGGATCTAGGTGTGGGAGGTGTGGTGAACCCCCACTACAAACATATAATCCAATTTACATGCCTGTAGTCCAACTTACATTTCTGTTACTCACCCCTCACGACTAGACCCCAATCTCCCAATAGCACAAGTTCCATAGACAATCTATAACATTGAAATACACGAGATTTTGGGGAACATTGCACATCCAAACCACAATACTGTCTGGTAAATATGAGCACCGTGCAATGAAGGAGGTCTGTAAGTAATGAAGATGCAAATACAACAGGACAGACCCCTGCACTGTCTTTAGTTGACTGCCATCTTCGTATATTTACAAGCTTTACTGTTTAGACCATGCATCTTGCTTCATCTTTCTGGTGATCATTTATGTTAATTGTATTCACATTCTAGATTTCTTAATAATGTTTAACCCTGAGTCATTCAATGTAATCATCTTACCTATTTCTGTTTACTGGGTTTTTACTCACAAATGTAAATATAATCAGATAAGTTTGCATCAGGTAAAGGTATGTTTTCAGTGATAACTCATACTGAATACACACCACAATTCTTTATCAATCCATAATGAACTTGATTACAATTTCATACTTGGGCTCTTCCAAATATATACCAACTTTTTAAATTTTTAGCCCATTATCTTTCATCATCATTCCATATCTTACACACACAGAGTTTCAGTATACTATATTTTCCAATTTTTCAGAAGAATTAATATACTACAAACAGTAATTCATTAGTCCCTCCCCCCATTTCCAAACTCATCTATTATTTAATCTATTTTTTTTATTCATAGGCTAGATTTTAAAAAACAACTTCTAGGCTGGTAATCTCTTTTCTAGTCTTGGCCTAGGTTTTAACAGCTACATATGAGTTTATGATCTTGAAAGCTATATTCTAACCTTTTCTTTAAACTTAAAAAATGGCTCTTCCTGGATTCATTTAGTACAATCTATTCTGAAAGTATAAACATTAAATTATCACATGCTCTTGTAATCAGCCTTATTTTATATCTGTGCGTTTTTTCCCTCTGATGTACATATAGTGTACATACTGGCAATTATCTCCCATATTGCCCTTAATTTGTTATGCTATACTGTTTCAGTCTGTCCATTTTAATCAAAGAATAGTTTCTACATTTAATTTTTTATCATCCATTCACTTTTGACTACCCTGGAATTCGGCTTCTAATATAATCTCCAATGAAATTCCAAGAGCAAAAGCTAATAGTCACCTACTAGTTGCCAGACCAAACCTGCTGCCATCTTCTGGTCTTACCCCATCTTTCCGCTTATTCCATCACTACAGCCCTTTCCTCTCAACTCCTAAATATTGATTTTATCTAAGAGGCATCAAAAAACATTGAGGTTAATCAGGTTTTTTTTTACTCAGTTTTTTAATTGGCAAATCCTACTGTCAACTGCAAAATCTGAAAAAAAGGATACACATGATTCACTTTTCCAAACTCCTATTAAGATTTTGCTAGCTATATGGTAAGCTTTATTCATGGAGGCCACGAAAAACTATCTAGGGTCTTCTCAGAAAGACAAACCTCATAAATAAAAAAGGAAGGAATAAAACACATCTCATTTTTATTGCTATATTTGGACTGACTGTATATGTACAGGTTGGAACCACTTTTGACAATCACATCCTAAGTAAAAGATGGCAAGCGGGAAGTTCCTTGGTCCTTTGCTGACAGCAACAGTGACTACATTAAAATTAGGATTGTTCACTTGATGACTTTTTGTTTTGTAGAAATACATATTCTTTTGTTCATACATTTCTAACTTTTCATTATCATCCATCTTTTTGTGCCACGTATTTCTTCTTTAAACTAATTAAATCATTTGGCCCAACCGTATTGTAGTACACGTCAAATAGAAAAATACATAGTTGTGAATACAGTAGGTGAATATCAATATGTTTAAGCTTTGAATAAGTTATTTTGCTTATTCCTATCTTCAAAGGTCTCTTTCTAGTTTCTTTAGAATAAAACTCAAATTCTTTAGCGTGGTAAATACATTGTTTCTCGAGGTGACTTTTTCTTCATTGAAACAGTGCATGTTCTCACCCGGGCAGATACTTCTAATTTGGCCTTCCCTGTCAGCTTTCAGAAGTCTTGTTACAAGTCAAATACCAGTGACCTTGAAGCCTTTTCCTTCAGCTGGGAGCACTTAGGCACTTAAAGTGCATCTGTTCTTACCTTTATTTTAGCATTTATTAACTTAAGTGGAAATGATTCCTTTACCTGTCTCTCCCTACACCATGAGTGCTGGGAGAAAAAGAACCATTTCCTATGCAAATGAGCCCAGATTGCAGTCCACTGTTTATACAGAATAGAAACCCAATTAATTATTCTGTTATGAGTAATGACTCTTCTTCATCAGTTCCTTGTGAGCGAAAGTCAAATGATGGTCTGATTTTTATTTTCTTTGTAAAGTCTATAAAAGATGACAATCCTAAAACTTTATGATATGAGACTGAAACAACAATCAAGTCTGCTAGCTGAAATACTGTCACATATGCATGAGGGAACATCAAACTTTGCCAATGCTTTAATACATTACCTTAATTAATTACAAAAGCAATATTTTACAATGCCAGAAAGGAGTATTTTTATACTTTATTATCAGACTGAAAATACATAAGCAAGACAAAGATCTATCAAAGAATAATTTCAATTCTACCACAAATTTTCTATGTTAATATAGTTTTTCCTCTTGGAATTATCCCAAAGAGAATTCCTAATTTTCTATGACCAGTCCAGATGGTACCCACTTCCTGTGACATCTTGTTTCAGTTCCTTTGTGATACATCACAGGAGAAGAAAGTGGTCATTATTTCTTTCTTCCTTGGCTAGTAAAAGGCACATCATTCATATTATGCCCAGCTGTTTCGTACAGATGCTTTGTCCTCTGATTTAGAGGGAAAAGGAAGCAGATTTAAAGATAAGATGTCCCTTGGGCTCCAGGACCATGTTCTGAGGGTAAAGTGAGGGCCTGAGCCAAGAGTTGTGGTTTAAAGGAGAGATACTTCTCATGGTTATCTTTTCTGATTTTTGGCAAAGTTTGACAACTTTCACACGTATCCATTGTGTGATCTTGTTTTTGAAGGAAATTTTTGTACTTTTCCAAAGATGTCAGATCATATCTCATAATTAGACACCTTCACAAATAAAATTTGAAGAATGTTGCAAAAATGTCTCAAATGTACCATCAATGATGCTTATTGAGGGATGAATAAACGAGGGTATTGTGTTAGTTTTACCTTTTAGTTAAATCTTGGTTAAATCCATAATTTAAGGGTCTCATCTGAAAACTTGCCAATCTCAAGGAATGTTCAGCTCGGACATTTTAAAATGTGCGTTCAGAAAGATATTCTATAACAATCTGCATGTCAGGTTAAGTATTTAAGAATTAATACTTTATGGGTCTTTTTAAATATTAGTCTCAGAATACCTCAAGAGCAACACATTTCATATGCCACATGCGTAATTCCAAGTACACCGTGCCTGATAGCAGGTACATATTGAAAATTACTTTCAACCTTGAAAGTCATCTTATAATTTGTGAGAAAAAGTCAAGGAGCAGGCATTATTTTATTTCATATGTATACATCTAGATATACAAACACCTCAAAGAATACTAAATAAATAAAACTTAAAACTAGTAACTGTAAAAGGATAGAAAGTCTATTTTTCTTCATTAAGGGGAAAAATGAATTAAGAAAATGGAGAACTCTGGATGATATGTAGTTGGTGGCACCTGGAAACATTTTTTCTGTTCACTATAATGAGTGTGTTAACCAATAAAGATATTTAGCCAGCCATGTAACACAAAATTAATGTAAGCTTATGAAACAATGAATAATATTTCTTTTCTATGGGAGCAGCAAGCTATATTTGCATATTATTATAAAATAATAATGCTAGGTTTATGTAGAGATAGAAGGAGCATTATTATATTTATCATTGTTATCCAAGAAAGAAACAGTGTTTAAACAGCCCAAATAGAAGGAAACTCTGACCAAGCTTACTAACGACCTACTGCAGCACAGCAATTGAAAACCTTTAGAGGCTTATGGAAGTATTGGAGAGCACTTGTATCCCATTGGCACAAATTTTAAAGCCTCTATACATTTTGGATGGGGTTTTGCAAGCATACGGATCTCAGAAATATAAATAAGTTCTGCTCACAGCTGTGAAAGGTGAAGAAATTTAGTATTCACAAATAGAACATCAGTTAACAGCTTTCTATGTGGTCTTACAGGCCAGTGGAGCCATAACCAGACCCTACTGAATCATTGTAAGAACCACACTTCTAGGTTAGGTACACTCTTGGATGAAAGCCCCCAAGATAGGTGTCTTAGTTAATTTAATATCACTGAGACTCATTACCCAACATTCACAACTTTAGGGAGGGAAGATTTATTTTAGTTTATGGTTTTTAAAAAATCACAGTTTATTTACAGATTGGCAGCTGGAAAATGGCGAAATCACATGTTGGGGCCACAGCTAGAGCCAGAGACAGAGATCCTCAAGGCTGCATGGCAGAACTGATACTAGACTCAGAGGAAAGGAAAAAGACTTACAATTATCTCCATGGATAAATAAATGACCTACTCCCATGAAAGCTAACCTTCCACCAACGGGAGACAGCTTAATATTGAGAGAAACTGGTATCTTATTTTGTTGTTAATTCCTCTCATCCCAGTGCAAACAGCATGTTTTCCACTGACAGTCGGCAAAAGAGAGTTAGTAGGTGTAACAGGGCTGAACAGAAACCTTCCCATCTGGTGTGTATTACCATGAGATGATCATATTGTTTATATTTTCCCGGATGGGAAAGACTCACCCACAGTGATGTCAAAGCTTTGTCTTTCCACCTGCTTCTATAGGCACATACACATGGCCAAATCCGCAACATATCCTGTGGCTGGGCCTGCGTAGAAATGCCGACTGACACTATGGGGCCTCTGCCCTCGGATGCATCCATCCCACCAAAGAATCAGCGAAATCAACTACAAACTGAAAATACCAGTGAACCACTCTGGGAGGATCATCACCATTTCATAGAGAAACAGCTACAAGAGCACAGGACCTTCAAACTTTAGTATTGGGATATGCCATTAAAATGGGTAAAAATGGATTACAGCAAAGCATAAATTTTCCAAAAAAAAAAAAAAATTGTGCCCATATGTATAGAACAAGACCAGGGGGATAACAATAAAAAAAAAAAAAAATAAAGTAGCTAGGTGGATATTTGAATCATGATGTAAAAAGAAATTTATGTACAACACAAAAAAATAAAAAACATAGTAATAAATGCATGCTCCTTTACAGGCACTAAATCTACTGACTTTTTTACCCCTAGGGTATTTATAGGTTTGTGATAGACGTGGATGGCCATATTTTCCTGGAAATTGAAAACCGTTGTACTTGGGGGTATCCATATATGCAAGGCCATGTAATGGACACTCTCTCTGCTTTAACATATAACTGGGACTCCACGTATCATAGTTGGCATCAAGAAAAAATGGTAGTCTGGTGGCTAGGTCCTGTAGCTGTCACTCTTCCAAAAGGGAAAGCTATTGAGCTAGAATTAGATGTAGAGGTATTAGCAGAGAATACCTCCTATTCTTTAAACCAAATGACACGCACCAACTTTATTAACAGATGAAACCACCCAAATGAGAAAGGTAGTTTTAAAAAACAGAATGGCAGAAAGGACAGAGGGGAAAGTCTTGTTACCTTGACAAGATCCGTATGTGAACAAAATGCTCAAGATCAATGGAAACCTTAAATTTTGCACTTATACATATCAATAAAATGGGAAAAATCTTATACTTAAAAAATAAATAAATAAAAAGCATACTGACATTAGGCCTCTTAACTGCAGCACAAGGAGACATGCATGCTATGATTCATGTAGAGTATTGTATGTGTATTCTTATAGTCAAGATTCTGTAGATGAAGCACTGCAGGGAATTGATGGGGAAGTGCAGGCTCCCGAAAACCTATTAGGAGATGCTGAAAGCATCGGTGGAGTCCATTCGGCTCTACCTGGGGAGGACACATTTTTGTTGCACTCCTAGTAATGGCTTCCCTGGTTATAATATTTGCTCTTTAAATATTTGCTGTGGATAATGGACTCAAGAGGCATCTCTATGGTGTAAGGTCTTCACTTATAATTAGGCTGTTTACGAGGCAGAATGCATGCCCACAAGGAACATTCTGTCTAAAAAATAAATAAATAACATTTAAGCAGACTGAATAGAAGGAGAGTACGTCTCCTCATGTCCCAGCTGCCTCATCTGAATTTTTTGTTGACTGCCCATGAGAACTCTTCCCATAGACCTTGATAGTAAACTGACATCAGTTTGCCGTGACAGTCATGGCCTACTAACTAACCCAGCACTTCCTGACTACTTCGTGTGGATCTTCCTAGTTACTTAATTATTTATGTAACACATGACATCATTGTCATGATTGATGGCTCTGAGCTACTTTTACTTTCAGTAATAACTGTATACATACAGTTATTGACCATGATGAATTCAATTCACTTTTAGAAACTGGCGTATTCCTACAGATCATTAGATCATCACAGGACTCTGGCTGTCACTACATTCTGTGTTCCATGCAGGTCCTACTTTTTCCTCAGACATACCTTCCTTCCAATACATACCCAAAACTAAACCAAAATTTGCATTACAGTAAAGCATGCATATTTTTTGCAGGCTTATTTATCCACAGAAATGAAAGGTCTATGCTATTGACATTATTTCTTTCTAAAACCCTGAAACATTGTAATTATCCATCATATATAGTAAGGCTATGTCTTACATAAGAAAATATTATGAGATGTAACAGTAAGAATAAACTTATCTCCCTTCTATACAATAGCATTTACCTAGAAGAATGTATCTGAGAAGGATTTGAGTTGACAAATCCACCCTCATTGGGTTATCCATGACTGGTATTCTTCTCTTACTCTCCCATGAGGAAGGATCTCAGAGTCTACCTGAGATGTCATCGGGTTTGCTCAATAACTTCATTTCCGTTTTGCCCTGGCTATGCAATTTTTTTTAACGTCATTGGCCTCCAAGCTCACAGACATCTGCATTTCTTTGCCTTTCAGTTCGGGTCATTTCATTGAATTCCTATTGTTACCTTTGTAAGTTCTATTATCTTGAAACAGTTAAATTTATGACATAAATAGGTCACTAGCCTCCTATAGCCTATGAGAAATGTGCCACTACAAAAAAAAAAATTGCCTACAAGTAAGTGCAATGCTTTCCCTTTAATTTTATATATCTAACATCTGAGCAAATTTGTCCTTTAAAACACTTCCAACTTGTTTGAAAGGAAACTCAAGCTTTCAATCTAAATGAAAGTTCTTTTTACTAAAATTATTTTCTGCCAAGGAAACATTTGCTTCTTGAAATTGCATTACTATATTGCTATAAAAAAGAAAAGAATTTGCTGTTTGCTGTTTGAGGCAAAATTCTTGTCCAATCATTTCAAGATAAAGTCAGAACTCCCTGAATAGCAATAGCAATAAATGACTGCTCAGGTTAGGTGATTGGTTATTTTTTTGATTTAATGTATTGATAATATGCATAATGTATTGGATCCATTGATTATTAATGAGTATCTTGTGAAGGTCACCAATATTACTGGCAAATGTTTAAAGATTACAAAAGACAAAGATGGACTTCTTCCATGAAGATGTCAAGGGTGACAGCTTTTTAATTTTTCAGATCTCTATATCAAAAATTAGCATACAGGTTAAAAACAAAACAAATTTTTTTTAAAATAGAAAAGTAATGTCACTACTTAAACCAAAAGTAAATAGTTATTATCATGAGCAAAATGAATGAAATGGATACAAAGCCAAGATAGAAAGCACCAGGTGCCATCTTAGTGGCAGGAGAGCAGAATGCTGACATTGTCATTGATGCTGTCTGGAAAGTAAGGACCAATTTGGGCACAGATTAGAGTGCAAAGAGCTAGTGAGTGCAGCTCTCTCCCCAGAAGGACTGAGCAGCCTAGAACACCTGTCAAGCTCAAACCAACCCATCAGAGCTCTCTTCAAAGACAGGAGCCCAGAAGGAAGACAACTTCTAGAAGGAAATCAGACTTGGAAAAAAAATAGAGACAAAAAGAGAAAGGAAGAGAGCAAAAGTCCTGGACAAATGCCAGAAAGCTCTTCACCTTGTTCTTAGGTGCAACATAGAAAAACAGAAGAGAGAATTTTGTGGGTCACATATGCTGGCCTAAACCTCATCACAGGAAAATCCATTTCACATAAGAATGAGCAATATTCAGGTGTCAAGGCCTTGTCCTTAAGGAGTTATAAGGGAAAAAAGCAAGGAATTAAAGAATAAAGTGCATGCAGAAGACAAAAGCATGTGCAAAAACTGGAAAAAAATTAATTCATTATTTTTAAACAAGCTAAGGAACATTATAACATGAAAGAATATCATAAATTGGAACTAGAAATCTCAGAAAAATGCACCATTACCCTAGAAATCATTATAAAAGAAATAAATCCAAAAGTGAAGATTAAACTTGAACTAACATCATAAAGAATAAACACAACAAATAATGAAATGGTATGAATATAATGGAAGACAAAAATAAAGTACTGAAAATCAAATATATAATAAAGAAAAAGAAATGAAAGGATTCTAAGAAAAGTGAAAAATATTAAAGACAGGCCAAAAAGTTGGAGCATGTGAGTCACAGCATATGAAAGCCAATGTAAGGAAACACAGAGGCACTGAGTCCAGTAAACTCGGAAGATTTTTCCAGAAATGAAAGGATTAAAGTAATGTATTTAAAGTTTACATAATATTGCTAAAAATGTTGATCCATAAAAACTAACACCAGGGCATATTCTAGTAAAATTTAATTACTTAAAAAAAGAAATGAGAAAGAAAAAGATTCCTTGAGAATTGAAAAAATAAAAATCATGTGACTTCATAAAGAAAACTGGTTATCAGCAGACCTTGATGTCAGAAAAAAATGAAATAGCACATTTATTTTTTTTTAATCCAGCAAAATAGATCTGCAGGTTCAACTGATAGAGCTGTAGTCTTAGCAACACACAGGAAATCCAGTAATGTTGTTTCCGGAAGCCTTTACAAAGACATGGAATAGAAAACAACTTTAAGACAAACAAAATGAATGTAGGGAGATTAACCTGAGGAGTGGAAGTCTGTAAATGCGTAGTTACGTGCAGCTCTACGATTTGAGGGCCAAGAGGGAGGCAGTATGATATGGCTATATTCTCAATGTAATAATAAAATAACTTAAAAATAGGAAAAAATAAGGAGCACATAATCAATACAATGGAAACAGTTGCCATAACTGTATTGGTGATAGTATTAGCATCCCTACTCTGAAACAGTTGGATGCCCAGTAGTAGAAAAAAAAAAGTAATATGATCTTCTATTATTCTCCATGTCTTTGAGAAGTTATATTCTCAGTGAGAAATAAGGAAGATATATATATGCATTAAAAAGCAGGTTAAGGATAAGACTCACCATCCTTTTTTGGGAAGACTGTGCCACTTGAACTTGTGTTACTTCCTCACCAGTGCAAAGGAGAACAATGGAACCCATTCGATAACTGAAAACAGGAATAATATTATCACTTTAAGATGGTGGACCTAGGAAGAAGACTTAGAAAGAGACAGAGTGGCTTGAGAACCTGAGCACATCGCAGTGAATGCAGGGGGATCTTGGCAGAGCAGGGTTCCGGTAAAGCCGTGCTGAGGCACTGGTATGGGCCCTACTGTCTTCACAATTACTTTTTTTTTCCTTCGGGGTCTTGAAAATGGTTTTTAAGGTTTCTTAAACCCATGCTGAATTATTAAGCAGGAACTCAACTCCAAAATATAGAAGCTTAGAATTTACATGGAACATCTGCACATTGAAAATATTTCAGTATTACAATGTGATTTACCAGATGCGTATATAGTCTGTCCAGAGAGTTAGGATATTTTTTTCTTTCTGTTTTTTCTGCTGCCCCACTTCTCTTCCAGAAGGACAATTCTACCAAGGATCCCAGGCTTTGTCACCTCCATTCACGGACACAAGAGAGATTTTTCTAAGTAAAAATAACAGTAGACTCTGAAACCAGGGTTCCAGATGTGCCACCTCCATTTTATGAACTTGGACAGGTTGACTAGCTTTGCTTTCCTCATCTACACACTTCTCAAATTCATAGCATTTGCCACATACAGCTCTCATAAGGAGGTCATAAAATCCATTGTATAAAAGCCTAGAATGCCATTTGACTTATATGATACTGCAAAAAATATTATTACAGTTGATGAATCCTCATTGCAGTGAGAACTTTATATTCCACTAGGATGATAGTCAGAAAACAGAAGGTTGTATTTTACCTCCAAAATGAATAAACTGGGTTCCTTCAGTTAAGTTCCTAAAGTTTTCTGAAATTCCTCTTTTTTTCTAACAAAATAGAAAGGACCATGACGTTTCAAATGTAATATAAAGATTCAGTAAATTTCATAGTTTCTCTTGGATGCTATGCCTGTGTATTAAACATTTTTCTCTTCAATGGGGCAAGGTATCCGTTCACAACTTTAAGGTTCCTTAAAGATGGTTCACTATTTACATGGGTTCAGTCTATGGTTAGAACTCTTCATGCAAGAAATGATATGGCAGAGCTCCATGGAAAAGGAAATCTGTTCACCACGGAGGGCAGGAAGCAGAGAACAAAGATAGACGCCTATGACAAAAATACTCCTCTGAAGGTCATGGCACCAGTGACCCACGTCCAATTCAGCTGCACTTCCTAACAGCACATTCAGCTACTGATCTCATTGATGGGTGAATCCACTAATGAGTATAGCATCACCACCATCTGGTTGCTTTACAAACACGTGAGAAGTTTAGGAGACATTTTAGATCTAATCCATAGCAACATGTAAAAATGGGCATGTTTCTTCTCTGGGTGGGGTAAAAGCTGGTAGATTAGGACATCTTCTTTTTTCTGTATCTTTCTCAAGCTGCACATAAATAATTCTGGATTTCACCTTCTCCTTATTAGTGCAAAAAAGTTAAAATAACAATTTGTCTTTTTAAATTTGCCTAACAAGTTAGTTATAAATAATTGCTAACATTTGAAAACTAACAAGTAAAATAAAGACAGAAGCTTGAGACTAATTTTTTAAATTCATTAAGGCAGTTCTTTTTTTGAACTATATTTCAGCTACCGTGGTTCAGTTAATAACACCAGTGCCCCAAAAAGATATTTCAGATTTTAGGAATCAAATATTAACTGTGAGTGATTGAGAAGTACAGGTTTGCTGCTCCCTCCTCAGCCCACAAATCACTGCATTAACATCAGGCATACATTAGAATCATTGATAAATCACATTGCTTCTTTCACAGCGTGTCAGCATTCTGCTACCAAACATCTGTCACTCATGCATAGACAACAGAAAACATGGTTGTGATGTCTCCATGTGTCCTAGTGGCAAAGAGATAGCCTAAGCAAAATGGCCCCATTATTAAGGTACTGCAATTGCTGGATAATATGCCACGTGATTTTCCTGAACACCTGGATAAAAAACCTGAAACTATGTTTTATATCATCAAACACAATTATTTAATCCAGTGATTGGATCAAAGAGTTCTTACCACCTGAAGTCTATAATTTCAGACGTGCAACTGATGGTAGGTACTGAAGAATGTATCATTTCTTTGGCTGAATTTGATAATTAGTATGACATAACAAAAACCATCCACATATCATGGCGGGAAATAAATGCACTGATTTTGCTTACACAATCATATTTTGTATTTCTGCACTACTGTGCAAAGTCAGGACTGTTTCCTTATCCTCTAAGTACTTGAGAAAGTAGAAATTTCTACTCAAAACTGATATGTATGCAAAGGTAACTTTGGTGTTATGAAGATTTAGGAGCATTTTCCTCAATTCAGAAGGTTAGAAAAATAATGAAAAAGAAAAACCATTACCTAAGATGAAACTGTATTCCTCTCTGGAGAAATCCTTTGTCTTTCACAATAATCGTTAAGGCGAAATTCACTAAAGAGTTAACCAATTTTTTTTTTCTCAGTTCTATTGATAAGGTCTTTGTGTTCCCTGCCAGGATATAGATTTAATAGAAACTTGCATTTTTTTTTCTCCACACGGAGTTCCTAATTTAACTGACGTCATATGTCCCTGTGAACTGACATTGTTTCTAAAAATTATTTACCTGCCAGGTTTATTATTTCTCAGTTAATGAAAACAACCCACTTCAGGAACATTCCAAATTTTAAATATTAGCATGTTCTAATAAAATGGTGAGATATGTTCCTGCTACACAAGGACAAAAAAAATTGAAGTTACCAGAGTTGAAAGAGGAGACTCTTAAAATAGAGTTTTGAAAGCAATTTCAAATTTAGAAGATCACATAAAATAATTATCCTGAAAGTATTTAAAGAAAAGTTTCAAAAACATTTTTTTTTTTGGTTAACAATTAGTTGATATGCATTGCTCAGCACCGAATATCAGGTTAAATTTTTCTTCATCGTAATTTCTCACTTCTAAACATATGGATGGTTCAGATGAAATTAATTTAAGGTAGAGCTAGCAATAAAAATTTTAAATTTAATTGCCTTCTACAATTCAAGCACTCTGGCTTTAGTTCCTCACATTAACTAAAAAGAGTTTGCTCATTTCTGTGACTAGCTAAAGAGATTTCACTCATTAAGAATATATTCCCATCTGTTTAAAAGGGGGAGAAATCACTTCTTTAATCTCCACTGGCCACTTGAAACTCTATGTCAAGTGAACCAAAGCAGCACCTAACTGCTTAAGTTTAAAGATGGGCAACTGATATCCACACAAGCCATTTACCTATTAAGAATGAGGCTGTGAATCCAATCCTTAGCCCCACATAAGAGCTCAGCATAGTGGTGCACACTTGTATTCTCAGCACTACAGTTGCTCAGGCAGGAGGATTGCCATCAGTTCAAAGCCCGCCTGCACAACCTAACTAACATCAAAATCAGCCTAGACTACAGGGTGAGATCCCGTCTCATTAATCATCATCATCATCATCATCATCATCACCAAAGTGGAAAATGCTTATTATTACTGTGGCTCAGAGGTGCATTGCAGTCAACTACATAACTGAATTTGTTGACGTTGCCTTATTGTGCTGATTCTGGTCCCTGCCCTTTTATGAAATATATCAGAGAATTGGGTCAAAACTTTTCTTTATGATTCTGAAAGAAATGGATGAAAAGTAAAATTTGAAAACAGATACACGTAGCTTTGCTCTGTAAAAGAAAATGAAATGATTTATGTGCTCTTAAAGAAATGACACAAGAATTGATTTGATTTATTTGTCTTTTTCTTTTCTAGACTTGTTACTTGAGGAAATCTTCCTGAACGTCAAACTTCAGGTTGATGAAAATCACTGTTATTGTGTACCTATTTAAACCTTGTAAACATGCAAAAGGAATAAAGACAAATATTTTTAGTTATCTTTCTAACGTGGTATCATCTAAAATTTGAACCAGTCTTAACATAGACTAAGTATATATTAAACATTTGCTATTAAGTCAGTACTAAAGAACAGCATGACATCTTTGACCTGCATTTTCCAGAACATAAGTAAGTGAATGGATTCCGAGAACTTTTGCACATTAGAATCACCAAGGTCACAGCACTAAAAGGGAAATGCTAGGAAAAAAAAAGTCTGGGCTGTCGTCTGTTGGTTTTGATGCTTTGCAATATTTGTTCAAGTGTCCACAAAGCATTCGACAGAATAAAAACAAAGTAACATAGATGCAACTTCCAAAATTTTAGAATTGTGATAGACAAAGAAGAATTGAAATCATAAAAATATAAATGGCATCATACAGATATTGCAGTTCACTCACAGAAATATGCATTCAAAAGGTAATCATAAGGTTTTCTAATTGGTTGTTTTGATAATATTTTCATTATGGAAAGGTTCAATAATAATATGTGCAAATAAGTTATGGTAAATGAATAAACAAATGAATCGAGGTGGAAATAAAGAACGTCATATCCTTTAGTTCCCTATGTGAAGGATTGATTTATTTTTTTAATTTAATTTCACTTAAAATCATTTTCTCATTTAAAAAATTTCCATTTGCTAAAAATTAATCTTCAAAAATATGGCTTCTAAATACTGAGTTTCCCAACAAGTGGAAGAAATAACTTACTGGTGTTTTTTGCACTGAAACTTGTTTGTATTACTAAGTTTTGGATGAATAACACTGTAATAAAACTTTTTTTGAATATTTTTAAGTATCTAATTATCTTCTCATAACACTTTTTGAATGAAATTGTATAAAATACTTAAAATAAAAAAGCACTTGCTATGCTTTACCGAATTTTTATCTAAATATTTTGCCAATTTATGGTCATATTAACAGTATTTGAAGGGCCAACTCTATTTTTTCTTTATATCATTGACAATTTGAAGGAGAGAATAATATTTGATTGATATTTTAGTTTTCATTTATTTTCTTACTGATGAGAATGGATCTTTTTTCATAAATGCCTTGGTTAAGAAAACCATATATCACTTGGAGTGTAAATTTAAATGAAAATATTAAAGTCTACATAGAACTTCAAGTTGGCAAAGCTTAGAACACAACTGATATGCATAATTTATTTCTCTGAGTCAGAATCAAATAGAACAAATATTAGAACAAAATATTTAGGCTACAAATTTAATATTTGGTGGGTTAAGAAAAATACATTAATTTTCATAAAACATTAAAAATCTCTTTCAATGGCTAAAAAGATATCTCAGAGTCTTAAAATGAGTGTAGTACCTACCACAAAACATTTTAATTAGTAAAGCCTAAGTGACATCGAAACATATGGACCTGGCAGTAGTCCGGTTGTTGAGTGATTGAGCAGTTGTGGGTGAAACAAGTTAAAGATGATAATCAACATTAATGTTAATCATTTTTTTAGCATTAATGGCTCCTTAGTTCAAAGCTTCACCGCTTCCAGGTGTCCACCCAGATGCCACACATTAAAATGGTCCTTAGGTGCACACTGAGTCACTCATGCAGGGTGTAAAATAGCAGCCGGTATGGAAAATTGTTCTCCAAATGAAACTGATGGGACTTTATTACATTTTTACAATTTGATGCTCATAAGAATGAACTTTTGTTCCAACATCAGATATTTTTTAATTGGAAAACTCTTTTTAGTACAATAAAAATCTTTTTAAAAATTTGTACCAGTGTTCTACACTCTTTTTCAATTGATCCTATAAGCACTGCAACAAAATATATCAATATATTTGCACACACATACACACACACTCCCCAGTGAAAAATCAGTTTCTCCCTACTGAAAACTATTAACATACAACACCTCAAATAAACCCATTGTGCCTAAGATCTGTCCTCAACAGACTAAAATTAAAAATAGGGATTCATATGTAGGTAAAAAAGGAAAATTTTGAATTGAATGGTCTGAATAATGTCACTGTACATATATTAGAGTTCTTTCATTATCCATCAGATTAATCATATTAATCAAAGCATATTTAACACCATATGAATTAATTATAATCATATGGAAGCATTTTCAAAATTAGCAGCTTCCAAAGAATTCATTTAATGCCACTGGGCTCAAAGATATCAGCTACTAGCATACACTTTTGTCTACATATTTTAGGAAAGACTTATTACAATCTGTCTTTAAAATGTGTTATGAGGAACAAGTCAGGTCTGAAGGTAAAGATCTTTTTGGAAAATATAATAGCAATTCACAGTGAAAAAATATACATGTTAGGAAGTTTTCAACAACATGTAATGATATGGTCAAGTTCCTGGGCTAATGTATAGCCAGTTCTAAAGGAAATCTCCATAGCATTTAGGAAGACTTTTGGTAATGTCATTTTTATTTGCACTACTTAATTTTCTACTCTAGAAATTACTGTTGATAATCGTGATTGAATTATTCATGATCTCTGTTGCTTTTTTGTTGTCTAATTTCCTGTTTTTATTTTTTAAATTGTACATATGAGTTACAATAATGATCGAATCAGAATTAGCACTTCCAGTTATTTCTTTGTGCTGCAAAATGTCAAAATATCATGTCCTATTTTTTCATAAAATATGTGATAAATTGTAGGCCATATTTTACTTATTCCTGGAGCATTCATTTCTCCTACTTAACTTTATTTTGGCACCTTTAGCAAGTACTGTTTATCTCCTTCAGCCCTCTCTCCCTTCATCATTCTGAATCCTTAGCAATTACTATTCGACTTTTGGCTTCTGTGAAATCAAATTTTAAGCTCCAACATGTCAGAGAAGGCACATGATCTTCCTATCCCTGGCTTATTTCGTCTAACATTATTGTCCTCTACTTTCATCCATAATTTCACAAGTCCCAAGATTTCATGTTTTAAAGCTGAATATAGCTCATTCTGTGTGTATGTTCTGGTTTTTATATTCATTTCTCAAGCATTTCCTCAGTCTTACCTATTGTGAGCAGTGTTAATATAAACAAGGAAATAAAAGTAACTTTTTGATAGACCAATTTTATGTTTTCTTAGATATGTGCCTAGTAGTAGGATAGAGAGTAGAACCATATATTAGTTTTGATTTTGCTCTTCTGGAGAACCCCATAGTGCTTACTGTAATAGTTGTATTATTTTCTATTCCCACCAACAGTTTAGAAGTGGTTCTGTTGTTGTTGCTGCTGATTTTTGTTTTGGGGGGTTCTTGTTTGTTTCTTTGGTTTTTTCTCTGCATCTGTACTGCCCAATTTTGCGAACACTCACAATGTTAAAAAGGAGACGTTTAATTCAGCTTATGGTTTCAGTCCACAGTCAGCTAGCTCCTTGGCAAGACCATCATGGTGGGAGGGTGAGGCAGAGCCTAGCTGCCCATTTCCAGGCGGCCAAAGGAAGACCACAAGGAAAGACTTCAAGGCAAAAAGGCGCAAGTGGCTTGGTAGAATTCCTGTGACCACAACCCTGTGGCCCACAGAGACTCATACAGAACTGTGTTTTATTAGTTCCCCAAGTAGTTCTCAAGCTAATCATGTCCACAATCAAGATTAACTGTCACACTCTGCCCCTTGTCAAATCGACATCCAAACATATCTGCTAAACTATATATAATATTCAAATAAAGACAACAACCAGTTTATAATTGCCCCTAACACAATAACCTGTCCTATGTACACCCAAATACATTAATGAATGTCTCACCAACTCCAGTATTATTCAAAAGTCTATGTCCAAAGTCTCCTCTGAGAGTCAAGGCAAGCTCTTTTAGTATATGTGCTGCCGAAGCGAGCACAAGGCAAACTCTTTTATATGAACTCCTTTACAAGCAAAAAGCAACTTACATAACCCCCTGTTGCAATGGGTAAGGTAAACATTCTCATGGCAAAAGGAAGTAATTGGGAAACACAACGAACAGGACCAAATCAAGAAAAGACCAAAAAAAAAAAAAAAAGTAGGTAAAACATTAAATCCTACATGTAGCACCATGTCTGCCATCCAGGGTACATCATAAGATGCGTGTTCCAAAAGCCCTACAAAGTCTCTGGTTGCAGTCCACATGCTTCTTCCTTGAGTTAGCTCCACTCTCAGCCTGTGGCTTTTCTTGGCAGACTTTGCATATTTCCTGACTTCTCTCACTTCCTAGGGTCTCTAGTGAAGCTTGGTTTCCCTCCAAAACTTCATGAATCCTTTCTATGGGATTTCTGGCAGGGATTGTAAAACTGACACGTGTGTTGGCCTGGCTTCATAGACCTTCCCTTGTTATCTAGGTGGAAGCCTCCATGGTCCATAATTCTTATATTCTGCCAGCCTGAAAAAATAGCATGCATCAGTAATACCAACTTCTGACACCAATGCAATCAGTGGCCTGGCACCCCTCAGATAAAGGCCACTATGGTCTCTGAGTGCATGGGGGGCTGAGTATAAGGAAATAAATCCTGGGAAACAATCCCTTAGAAGACCCTCAAGCAAGGGGTCCAGGCTCTCTCCTCAAAGACAGGCAGGCTTACACATTTATACCATGGAGTCCACAATGGGCGTGGTCTTGCTCATTCTGAGAGCCCCTCATGACATCTTTCTTGTTGTTCTGGTTTACAAGCTCTTGGTTTCCTTTTAATGGCATTAATCTCTTCAGAAACCCCATATTCCTTGGCCTCAAATTCACAAGTGGATATCTTCAGGCCAAAAATTTGAGTTTTCAAAATCTTTCTGCTCTGCCTTGGCTCCTTCTCATTATATGTCTGGCTAAACATAGGCAAGAGTACCCTGCTAGCCCTAAATATTGAGCTGCCCTGACATTTCCTCTGCTGAATCAATTAGTCCATAGCCCTTAAACTCAGCTTCTCATAAAGTCTCATGACATGGACAAGTGTAGACAGTTTGTACCATAATGTAACACACATTCTCTAGTCCAACCCCCCATGGAATTGTAGGTCCCATCTGAAATTTCAAGGGCGCATGTTTTTCTGTCCATATTTCTGTCACCATTCTGGTCACCTGAACCAGGGCCTGGATCAGTCACCAAGGTCTTCTTATAGCTTTCTAGGCATTCTCCAGTGCAACTCCAAATTTTTCTGAATTCTTACTACAAACTAATTTTAAAACTTTCTGAACCATGTTGTCAGGTATAGTCTTAGCAATTGTCCTACCTCTCGGGTAACAACTGGACAGCTTTTTCATTGCTGGGACAAAATATTCAACATCCACAACTTAAAGAAAGAAAATTTTAGTTTTGCTCATGGTTTCAAAGCCTCCCGTTGGTGGTTGACTAGCTCTGCAGCAGAAACCTCAGGGAGGAACGAATCTTCTCACCTCACAGTAGCCTGTAGTTGACTACACAAAAGCATGAGAGGGCCGGAGGAGTGGCACAGCAACTAAAGTGCTTTCCTTGCAAGTGCAAGGCTCTGAGTCTGATTCCCCAGCACCACATAAAGCTGGGCATGGTGGTACACTATTGTAATCCCAGCACGCTGGAGGTAAAGGCAGGCAGATTATTTTGAGTCCAAGGCCAGCCTGGGCTACATCAGTGAGTTCAGGACCAGTCTGGGCTACAGAGACACTGCCTCAAAAAGAAAAAGAAGAAAGAAAAGCATCAGAGAAGAGGAGGATAAGAACCAGTTTTTCCAAATTCACATCTTCATGACCCTCCTGTACACACTCAAAGGTGAGCTTCGCTAATCTCCTAGCATATTTTAGCCAAAGTGATTAACTATCATAGCATTCCAGCCAATATTTGTTATTTTTTGTTTTCATGATAGTCACTCTTATCTATAATAAGACAATACATGATTATGCTTTTGATTTGTGTTTCCTTAATGATGGAAGCATTGAGCAGTGCTTTCAGACACCTGGGTATTACTACTTCTTCTTTTGAGTAATATTTATTTATTTACATCTATTGCCCATTTTTGATTGGACAAGTCATTATTTGGCTATTGAGTTTTTAATTTTTCTATGCATTCTGGATATAATATCTCATCAGATGAATTTTCTGCAAATGTTTTATCTATTCCTGCAATTTTCTTCTCTCTATTGATTATTTTGTTTGTTTTCATGTGCAAAAGTTACTACTTCTATGTAACATGACTTCTCTGATTTCACAGTTGTAACCTTTACTTTTGAGAATTTATGCAAAAACAAGCACCGCTAATAGCAGTGTCTTGTATGTTTCCCTGTGTCTCCTTCTGGTGTTTTAATACTTATAGGACTTCTATGTAGGTCTTAGATCCAAGGCAATTGCTTTTTGCATATGAGGGATCTTTGTCTAGTTCCATTCTTCTGCATAAGAACAATTTATTGAATAAACTATTTTTTTCTATGTATGCTTTTTGGTGCCTTTGTTTAAAATCAGTTGAGTGGACTTATAAATTTTCTCTATTCTGTCTCGCTGGTCTATGTGCTGGTTTTATGCCATTATCATTCACTTTTAGATATAGTTGCAATGTCGCATGTTTTACAGTTAGGTATGACAACGCCTCCAACTTCATGTTTTTCATACAAGATTTCTTGGCTCATCTGTAGTCTTTGTGTAATCTTATATATACTTCATGATTATTTTCTACTTTCCTGAAGAACACCATTGGTATTTTAATGGTGACTGCCTTGAATCTATAACTCAGTTTGAGTAGTATAGACATGTTGGCAACTATAATTCTTCCAATCAATGAGCATGTCTTTGTTTTATTTCATAAAATGATCATTCTGTAGACACTTTTTCTTTCTTAGTTTATGCTCCACTTAGAATGGGTTCCATACTTATACATGCTCATTTTATTCCTTCAAAATAAAATTTAATAGTTACTAGATTTTTCTACACACTTGAAGACATTACCAAGCTCAGACACTGTACCTTAGGCACATCCAACATTGTCCTGCCTAGAAATGAGGCCCTGCCTGGTACTTGTTCTTCCTTTATTAATGCGGTCTTTCTTTTTTTAAACTTTTACATAACTGATTCTGAATTTTGTTCAGGCATCAGTCCCTCGAAAAGATAATTAGACCTTTCTTTCTTTTTCTTTTAATTTGTATATACATTGACTCCAAACTCTGTAACACAGTAGATGCGAGGGGTTTGGAGAGTCAATGAGTGCCAATGGCTACTCTTTTTCTGTCTTAAGAAGTTACTTTTGCCAATTTCCACTAATCTTTTAATCCCATTTTTCTTGCAGTGATTTGAGTTCTCAACCGGTCTATGCTGGGATGTATCAATACTACCACTTCATTAAGAACAGTGGATTTTGCACTACTTTTAACCTCTAAGGATAATCTGTATATGTTACTTTTTTACTACATTTTTTTAGATGATAATGAAAATTCTACCTGTAATTTTATAAGAAGTATGGAGATAGAACTTCAAGAGAAAAATGTCCTATGGTGTAGAGCATTGTCCCATTTTACTGTGCACTTTAAACAATATAAAACAAAGGAAATATGATTGCTATTAACAATATATATGCTCTGAATCTTCATTCAAAAGAGGTTTTAAAAAATATAATTGTCTGTGGCACATGAGATACTGCAAAGATGGCTAGAAAGGGACTCAATACAGAAAGAAAGACTAAACTGGGAAATTAATAAATAAATACTTTCTTTAGGGCCTGGAAGGAAATCGATGTTTATGGAAAATGAAGTACTCAGAGTCAGAGAAAGGCATATAGGTAACAGAGAGTACTCAGGGCTGTGTAGAAGTAAAGAACACAGGAAATGACAGAGCTGAAGGGACGAAATCTGAACCAAGAGATAAAAAGAATAGGCGATCGTAATGCGCACTGAACTCAACGATTATTGCAAATAAACTGTCGCACCCACCAGTTAATGAAAACTGCTCTGCCTGTTCACGTGCATGGCATCTGTGTTAAAGAGGCTTCTTAAATATTAAATGACTGTACTTCTCTCATTCTTAATTATGAAAACATTAAAAAATGGAAGCCAATATTGAATTACTTTTTTGTGTGCCACTCCACTATTTTGTAATGTTCATTGTTAATAAAAAGTTATAACATTTTATATAATACAAATAATATTTTAAATATTATTATGTAACATCACAATTATAGCATAAAGAATATCACATAGGATACCTCTGTCAAAATATATTCATAGAAATATTACATAGGTCAAACTAAGTGTATTTAACTATGTGCATTTCATCTCAAGGACAGAAGCTATAATGTCTAGAGTAAGTCTCTTCTGAAACATTCAGGTGACTCCAACCTGCAGCCACTAAACTTCAATCACAGTAGAAGCAGCGTTCAATGAGCTCCTTTGGAGACCACATCTCCTGACGGGGATGACCAATGGCGGGTCTGAGGTCACACTTGTACTCACAGCAGTACACTACACATTCATTAATTGAATACATATATCTTAAATAACTGCTACACATTAGGAACTCTTGGAGTCACTAAAAATACAACAGGAACTATAAGAGCAGGGTCTTTTGAAGAAAGAGGCTAACACAACTTTGAAACAGGTTAATCAGTTGTTGAAGGTCAACCAGCAAAGGAGCTATGGAGAAAGCTCCGAAGACTGACTGGAGCTGAGTCAGTTTCTCTGGAGTTCAAGTATACAACAGAGGCAAAGAGCTAATCACACTTCGAACTAGCCATTTGACAGAAAGCAACCAAGCATCTGCACTTTTGAGTGATTAGAGGAAACAAGAAAGCAAATGGTTAATGCAAGAAGCAAGCCAACACATACCTTTACATTGGAAAGTAAATATGGTTAATTACAGGAGCGAGCTGGTACATGGGCTGCAGATAAGAAAGCCAGAGAATGAACACACTGCATGGGACTGATGCATGCGCTACCTCGAGGCTCCTGTTCCTTTTCTAAAAATTCATGAGTAATTGGTGACCTTTCTTTGAGATCCCATGCAAGTAAAACTAAAACGCCTCCTTTGTGCAGGGCAGCTCTGTCCACGGAGTCGCCGTCGTTTGCTGGCTTTGCCTAGGTTTTACACCTGTGAGTAGCCGACTTTGCAGGTCTGTCTGGGACTGTCTGTGGAGCCACCCACTGTGCTTCTTTCCAATAATAAACTTAGAAATTTTGCTTTCACTCTATCCATGTATGGTTTCCATCACGTGCCTGTCTAAAGACCCACACTAGCTGATGGCATCTAGATCTCCGCGAGATTATCTATCATCTGAAAAAAAATAGTTACCAAATATAGGTATGTAATATTTGGATATTGGCAATCGCCAAGCATGGTGCGTTGGTTTGGATCTGGATTATTCCCCGAAAGCCTCATGAACCTATGGATACTAGGTACTGTTAGAAGGTGGCACCAGGCTGGACGGGGCTCGATCTGGAGGGGTATATGCTGGTTCCATCCTTCCTCCCAGTCTACTCTCAGTTCTGCCATGCTGCCTTGGGATCTCTGTCTCCAGAGCTCCACCAGCGTCAGCTCTGGCTCTAGTTGTGGCCCCATCATGTGATTCCATCATTTTCCACCCACACACCCATGAATGGACTGTGACTTTTTGAAACTGTAGGCTAACATAAAACTTTTCCTCCTCTAACTTGTGCATGTTTAGTACTGAGTCACAGCAACAAAACAGTAACTAAGACAGAAGAGAAAATCTTACAGCGAATAAACAAGCTATGAATGAATATTTGGAGAACTAATTTAGACTAGAGAAATGCTATGCATAGGCAATGGGACAGAAGCCAGATGATTGGTGTCTAGAGATTGGACAAGAGATAATGGGGAGACGAAAAATAGATTCTGATTATATGTTCAAAGTAGAACTGGTGATATTTACTTGCGGAAAGGACATAGGGTTTTCAAAAGAGTCAATGATGGGGCCATATCTGTGGCCTCGATAGCTTAAGTAAAGTCGCTGACATTAACTTTCTGGAGAAGTATGCAAAAGTGCAGGCTGTGATGTGTTATATTACAATGAATATTTGGAGTCACTAAATATTCTATTGGGAAGACTTCAAAGTTCTGAATTTATATTGAATGCAAGATAAAGGTATGAATTCAGTCTGTAGATAGCATTTAAAATAGGGAAAGTGGATGAGAATGCATTTGGATGAGTTCAAAGGAGTAAATATAGGAAAAAGAACGTGTCTTCAGACTCGTCCCTGATGTTTAGAGGAGTCCAAATACATGGTACAAGTTTTTTATGCATTCTTTTGTTGTCATTGATAGTATTTATATATGTAGTTTGAGATTGCAATAACAATACATCAAGTAGGATTCAGAGGATGCCAAAGAAATGTCAATGCCTAACCTTTTGGGTATCTGTACTTTCATGAGGAGTTACTCTTGCTGGCAGCTGTACTGTGTAGGCGTCCTGCATTTCATTTAGAGTTTTGATACTTGGTATTGTTAGTTAAATATTAACAGTGAGAGTTTTTGTTAACTTGTGACTCATTGAGATATTTCTGATTAAATATGATCTTTTATGAAATCTTTTTAATAATCATGACACAAATCATGTTATTTTTGTCCTCATTACCAGTGACATCATAGGTCACTGACTAAGATAAGTATATCTGACAGGTGAAATAAAAACAGAAATATCATTTTATTTAGGTAATTTTCATCTAAATTACATGAAAGACGAATAAGAATACTCATGGTGGTGGCAATGCCTCCTTTTGTCACAATAAATATACAGAAATACAGAAAATCAATTTTTCAACTACCAAACAATCTTCTGTCCTCAATTGTTTTAAAGGGGAAATCAAGCCTCATCGTTTTATTAGATTTTTTTCTGAAGCATTTTCAATTAACAAAAAATTTTATTCATTTACTGTGAGTGCTGTATACTCATCAACATATTGTACACTTAGGCTATGATCAAACTACATAGAAACACTGAGTTTTCTGTTTTTTGGGGGGAAGGGGGTCTAAATCTTTTTTTCCCCATTTTATTGATACGTATATGTGCAAAATTTAAGGTTTACAGTGAAGTTGAACATTTAGTGCACATACGTATCTTGTCAAGGTGACAAGGACTTTCCCACTCTCCATTTGTCCTTCCCCCAACCCTCCTCTCCCTCCCTCCTCCCCCACCCTACTGCCCTGGTTCACTTTGGTTTTCATTTTGAGTTCCATAAGATAGTTGTGATCTGGATCTCTCATATCAGAGAGACCATTCCATGTTTCATCTTCTGCTTTTGACTCACTTCATGATGGTCTCAAGTTTCTTCCATTTGCCTGCAAAAGCCTCCACGCTGTTGGACTTTATAGATGCATAGCATTCCATTGTGTATAAATACCACAGTTTGTGTATCCACTGGTCTGTTGATGGGTATTTTGGTGACTTCCATATTTTAGCCGTTGTTAGTTGTGCTGCTATGAACATGAGCTTTCATTTTTAAACAGATAAAAAATGTAATGTCTATGAAAACTAATACTTAATATTGAAACTAATAATATGATCAGAGAGGAAAACTAAAGGAAAAATCAATGTTAGCCTCAAAATTCTGCCTCAAGTGCATTGGAATATTCTTTCTACATCAGTTTTCTCAGTGTTGGCTCTGGACCCACCTTACCCATACGACCTGGCCACTCATTAGAAATAGACATTTTCAAGCCCACTCAAGAGCTACAGAATCAATAATGCTGAGAATGTGGCCCAGCAGTCTGTTTTATGAGCCCTTTGAATGATACTATTTAACATCAAAGTTTGA
This sequence comes from Ctenodactylus gundi, assembly GCA_004027205.1. Lineage (NCBI taxonomy): Eukaryota > Metazoa > Chordata > Mammalia > Rodentia > Ctenodactylidae > Ctenodactylus > Ctenodactylus gundi. The sequence goes on from PVKB01000344.1 coordinate 105,602, forward strand.
AAAATCACTGGTCCACATCAAAAGTATAACAAGAATAGTAGTAGTCATGTTATCACCTAATTTCAATGAAAATCCTGTGTTTGCTTGATATTGCATGAAGTCCTTGACATAATTTTTATAATGAATTGGCAAGGTAGCTATTTAATCTAAAATAAACAATAAGAATATGATGGCTCACTGAAGTTTAAATAAAACATTTAAAAATATTTGCTATTGCAAAAATAGCAATACTTTCCTCATTCTAAAGTTCTTTAGTTTTTTGGAGGAGATGACAGATGAGTTTTAAACCTCTAAGAAGTCCAGAAGCAGAAGCATTTGCTAACGCTAACGCTAATGACTTCTCAGAAGGATTTTTCTGGGCTGTTAAATTTTGTAATCAGTGTCAACTTAATTCAATGATACATAGTTCTAAAGGGCGTTACTGAAATTAAGAGTTGAATCAGTGCAATTTATAGGAATAAAAATCCAATAGCAACATTTGTTTGACATGATTATCTTCATTCTCAATGAAAGTAAAAAAAAAATGTCAAAAATAACAGCAAATTTGTGAGGAAGTGGGGAAAAATCATAGAATTTTTAAGCACGTTCTCTCTCTTTATTGTCAGACAAGCATATTGGGTACAGACTGATTTTTTGTTTGTTTGTTTTGCTTTGTTTTTGAGACAGGGTCTTGCTCTGTAACCCAGGCTGGTCCTGAACTCACTATGGAGCACCAGCTGGCCTTGGACTCACAGAAATGCTCCTGCCTCTGACTCCTGAGTGCTGAGATTACAGGCGTGCACCATCATGCCCAGCTTAAGTGATGCTAGGGAGTCGAACTTGGGTACTTAGCACTTGGCATAGCAATGGCTAGGCAAGTGCTTTAACTGCTGAGCCATTCCTCCAGTCCCCTGATTGACATTTTCTTAGAAGGAATGTAGGAGTGAAGATGTTTGCCTTGGCGATTAAAAAGAGCTCTCACGTGAAACATTATCAAAGAAATTGGAGCCAGACTACCCACTGCTTGTGAAAATGGCACACAAATATTCAAGAGTCATTTTTGTTCTGATCTATCACTGTCATTGTTTCATGTGAGCATCTATAAAATTTAGGACATAATTTCTGTTAAAAGTAATTGTATTGTAAATTTTTATCTGTAATTTTTATCCTGGTATTCCACAACTAATTCACCTTTCTAGATTGAGAAGACTATTGGATTCATTACTCATTCATTGCTGGTACATTATACTCAGCAGCATTTAAGGGAAGAACGATTTATTTTAGTTCACAGTGTCGGAAGGTCTTACACAGTAAATTCATAGTGGTTGACAAGGGTAGAATCACATGGTGGCGGTCTAGTTGAAGAAAAGCTCTTCACTTCACAGCACACAGAAAGTCAAATGAAGCAGAAGTGGGAGACTCGGCCAATGCCAGAGCTTTCCTAGGAAAAAGTTGTTAACAGTGTTTCTTCTTCCTTTCTTTACTTAGCTCAAGCTGCCAGATGGGTCTCCCAAACCCTCCCTCACTTCCTGTCCTATAAGTCAAAATCACCCACCCTTTCAGCTCTGCCCTGGGTGCACCTCAATTTAAACAAGTCAACACAATCCCTTCAGGTAAAACCTCAAGCATCTGTCCCTTCCAGCCAGGTCCCAACTCCCCAAAGCACACGGTGCCACAGGCATCACACTACATCCAAATACATGAGGCTTGAGGGGAGGGGCTCCAGATCTAAACCATAACAAGTATTAATATAACAACATTAAGCAGCGCTTTAGAGAAGGAATGTACTTGAGTCATACCTTGTGCCAATATGTATTTTTTCTCTTGCATGTCATTTTCCAAAATAGTAAGAAGGTGAGGAAATTACCAGCATGTGTTTTCTTGCTCACCAATTATTACAGAAAAAGACACAGAGAAACCTCAGGCATAAATACAGTCATGACTTGAACCATAAGGTAGAAATAAAAATTCACCCGGAATGATGTAGAGAATTTATATCCAAGAAAAAGAAACATTTTGGAAAAGAGGCCATGATCAATTGTGTCAGAAGTATTGGAATATTTCTCCACAGCTTGTTGGTTGAAATAAGATAAAGCAAATACTATCAAATATTTTTAAAATCACTGAGGATGCAAACACTTTATTACAGGTGAAACATGTGGTTTCAATTTCTGTCTTGGTTTTATGATCTGAATTTGGAATAAATCCTCAAGCCAATGAAATACGTATGTCAAAAAGGAATTGGTAAACCAGACCCTGTATGTCTCTGTTCAACTGCTCCTGACTTGAGAAAGTCAGAGAACAAAAATATAAAATAGAGATTCTTCTTATGCAAAGCGATTATATTTTGATAATATGAACATTTTCTACACTGAATTTTCTAACTTTGTTTTCAAATTACATGAATGTATATTCAGTAGCCCAAAATAACAAAACAAACACAAATACAACTACCCAGTACCTCACCTATCTCATATATCACTCCAAGTGCTAAGTATGCATAGATAAACTACATATCATCATTGCTACTTTGAAGCTAATGCACTTATGGGTGTCAAACAAAACTATTGTGAGTCAAACAGCTTTTAGTTTGTGTATATTTTTTTGTCTTAGACGTATTCTAGGCTTGTCACCTGACTATGCTATTTACGCAAAGATGGCAGATACTTTCTTTCAAAGGTTCTTCTGTGGCGGTACTTAAATCTTAGTGTTCTACAGACTTTTATTCTAAAGCTTTCTTAAACTATCTCATTATTTCATTCAGTTTAGTGATGTTTACATGGTGGTGGTTTTCAGAACCCTCTACCTGGACAAGAACATGTTGCCACTTCCCAACTCGTATACACTTTGGTGGGGCTCTTACTGCTATGATCTGCATTCTTCCTGATTTTTTTCTTTTTTGATGGCTGGAGCACACTGGGATCCTACTGTAGTTTGGAGCTGAAATGGCCCATGAATTAAAAACTTTTCTCAGTAGAAGATGGTGGAGGCTTTGAGGGGTAGAGGCTGGTGAACAGAACTTATATCATTAGGGAATGCCCATGGAAAGGATTTTATGTCCACGGCCGATCTTTATCCGCTTTTTTTGCTTCATGATCACCATTGGATAAACAGCCTTCTGTGGCACACATGGTCCCAACATTATGGACTCTTCGTCACAAAGCCACAGCAACATGTCAACTGACAGTTGACTAAAACCTCTGAAGCTGGAAATGTGATTGAAAATAAACTTTTCCTGAGCCAGATGAATAGTACAGAGCTTAAAGTACTTGATCTTCCAGTACCTCATAAGCTGGGAGTTGTGGTACATAGCTGTAGTTGCAGCACTCAGGAGGCTGAAACAGAAGGACTGCTGTGAATTCAGAAGTGGCTCAGGCTACAGTGAGACCCTGTCTCAGGAAAAGAAAAGTAAATAAATCTTTCCTCTTCCTATGCTGATCAAATGTTTTATCACAGTAATGGAAAGCTGACTAACACAGGCCCTGCATGAAAGTTAGGCCACAAAGATGGCAAACTAGCACCCATAACAGCATCTATCAAGGACAAGAGTCAGTAAGTGCTGCAGGAACTGATCTTCCAAGGAACAGTTTTCTGAAGCATGTTCTGCAGAGTCTTCCATAAAGTCTCGGTGATGGATGGAACGCAGTAGCTTGCACGTGTAACTTATGCACAGCACACCCTATATGGATTTTCGTATTTTTCTCAATTTCCTACTCTCTCATTAGTGTTTCCTGCCACTAACTTCCAAAGCCACACACACACACACACACACACACACACACACACACACACACACTTCTTATAATCAAGCCCAAGTCTTGAGTTAAATATCCATTTATGAGCCAATATATCTGGATACCTCATCAGCAATTAATGTACAAAATGTAAAACTGGATTATCCATGTTTTGACTTAGAGATTGGATATTCCTGATACCAATACACAGTGCCACCATTCTCATAGGAAGACAAATGCTGAGGCATAATTTATATTTCTGTCCTTTCCCTGATTTTCTATGTCTTGTCACAAAGGCCTTCCATTTTTAATTTTATAGCATCTTCTCAATATGCTCATCTTTTTCTTTATCAGGACCCATAATTTAATTTAGGTTGCAATTATGTATAGCCTGAATTGAAGTACTTGGTCCTTTCAAATGCCTTTCTCCTTTAAACTTATACAACCTGTAGTGATCATTATCTTATGCAATCTGATGATTTTCATGTTTCATTTTTGCTTATCCATGAGGTATCATGGGTAATCTTCGCTCTAAATTATCCAGGGTGTGTCTGTGAAGATATTTATTGATGAAGTTAATAAGAGCATATGCAGACTGAGTGAAGCAAGCAGCTCACCCTAATTTTGATAGCCCTCATAGAATCATGGTAAGATCATAGTAAGACCTCGATGAAGTAAAAGATCTGACACTTCTGTAGGTAAAGGGAATTCCTCCTTCCTCTGTGGCTTCCATTGAGGACTTACTCTTTTCCTACATTCAGAGTTGAACTGAAATAGACATGCTTCTTGGATCTGACTCTTGGTTTATTCTTGGTTCTTCATCTTCATCTTGTCAAGCATATTCTCGTGATTTCTCAATCTTTATAATAATATGGGCCACATTCTTGTAATTGTCTATCTATTTATTTAGCTAGCTAGCAATTATTTATATTTGTGTTACAGATTCTATTTCCCTGGAGAGTCTAGAGTAATGTACAGCACACGCACACACACACACACACACACACACACACACACACAGCATCATGTTGACCACCTCAAGAAGGAAGGGAGGGGTAAAGAAGGGAGGCACACAGGAACAGAAAAAGAAACTCTATATTGCTAATTGACCTAAAATTAAAACAGCGACTACACATTGCTTTTAGGATAAGATTGAAATTCCATGAGCATGGCACACAAACTGTCTGCAACCTTTTCTCAATGAATATTTAAACCCTCATCCATCCTCTTGACACCACAATCACAGTAAAGGCTATGCAACTCACAGAATTCTTTGAGCTGTCCTTTATGTTAATATTCTCTAACATTTTGTCTTCAGTACTTGAAATGTGCTCCCACAAACTCATTCTTCAGATTAATGTATTAATTAATATTCAAACACAGTTTGACCTATTTCAGGATATCTTCTCAGGTCTATGAGAACCCCAAACATGGACTTAGTCCATAATGAGTCCATAAGCCAAATGCTAAAATATATTTTGGTTAAGATATGAAGAATAAAATATAACTCTTTTTCCAACAGCCTATAGTTTAGCACAGTTGGGAATTCAATTTTAGGAATTTTATTTGAAATAAAAAGAGGGGAAAAATAACAGAAAAAGATCAAATGTCTTGATTTCTCTTAATATAAATCTAAAAATTATAAACCTTATTTGGAAAATGAAATTTTAAGTTTCAAGTTGTCATTTAAGTTTTCTCGTTGTTTGTATATAGGTAATACATAAGCTAGTAAGTTATATTAGTTAGATTTCAGAAGTTAGCTTTATTGCTAGAAAAAAGCAAATGAGAGAAGAACATTTGGAAAATAATATGAAATTGTGGGTTATTGAATACTAAGGGACATTTTTAAATGTTTTGTCTCAGGCTTCCACACATCAGATAGGAGTTGAGCTCAGTGCCCTCGACTGTCTCGACCCTTATCTTTTCACTTGTGTTAATGAAATCTGTATAAATTTGCCAACAGGGGCTGAAACCCAGAGCCCTAGGGTAATTAGGTGATGTATTAATTTGCCAGCCAGATGTGAATTGAACATTCCTGCCAGGCATTATCATGCCAAGCCCCAGCAGCACAGCCCTAAAGGTGATGAAGAATAGCAGTCATTTCTAGTTTCAGACTACTGACCGAGAATTTAACATAATAAAGAATTTTCTGTGAGGACAGTCAAGCTTCTTAGCTCAAGAGTCAAACTCTAAGAACACAAACAAATATTAAAAAACTAGCATAACATTACTATTACCATCACAGAAAGTAGAAAAGCTAATAATAAAACTATGTCATAACAATTTAGTTCAAACATTCAATAAGTTAATAATGCATTATATTTTTTGAGACAGGGTCTCGCTCTGCAGTCCAGACTGGTCCTGCACTCACTATGGAGCCCAGGCTGGCCTTGGACTCAGGGCAATTCTCCTACCTCAGCCTCCAGAGTGCTGGGATTACAGGTGTGCACTACCACGCCCAGTTTATGTGGTGCTGGGGAATCGAACTCAGGTACTTAGCAGTTGACTTAGCGCTTGCTAAGCATACACTTTAACCCTGAACCATTCCTCCAACCCTACTAATGCATTATTAAAATTCCATCTAGCAAGATGTTAAATCTACAGAAGGAGAATACATGAATTGCTGCATATAATTATGTTTTGTCTTAGTGTCTGTATCTTCGAATAATGAAAGTATTATTTTACATAGATCAGAAAAAATCTAGTCATTAATATTAAGACATAATTTACTTAGATAAATGCAAGTCATCAATATGCTCACTGTAAATAAAAAATTGAATTAACAACCATAAACACAACTAGAAGAATACATTCAAGAGTCAACTTCATAGGAAAGCATGAGACATTTATGAATCTAGTCCTTTTTTCTGTTTTGCTCTGGCTTAAGACTCACTTGAAGTATATATTACAGTATAGGCATGAGAACAGTGCTTCAGACATAGTAGTCACTCATATAATTTCAGAAAGAATATTTAAATGAATGTTTCTGGAGTTTTATTGCTGGCTTTGCACTAAAGCAATGATGCTATTGTACATGCAATATTAATACAGATAGTCCTATAAGTGAATTGCTCATACTCATTGTCAAGAAAGGAAGATATGTTTTATTTCAGATTATCTGACTAATGCAAGCATTTGGGTCATTTGACATAGAACAGCATACAGGCGAGACAAAACAGGGAAAAGCAGACAATAAAGTAATTAGCAGGAAAACTGAGCAACATTATTCTAGTCAAATGACACTAGTGGTGGTAGAATCCATTAATAGACATACACAAAATACCCAAAATGATCAGCTTTGACATGCCTATTGATTTTATCAATTTACATTCAATTGTTTCCTCACTATTGATATAGCCTGAAGACATTTTTATCTCCTTCTTTAAAAATAATGATATTTACTTTGTTAATACTGATTAAGCTATGGTAGAAATGGGATATCTAGGCAAGACTATAGCACTAAGTCACCTGGCACCATATTGGGACATGCAATTCAAATCTGCAATTTGCTCACCTGTGAGATTTCAGAAGCATTCCTATCTAAATTTCTTGTTTTTCTATTTATCTCAACTTCTACAAGTTATGTTTGTTAGTGTGAACATGGGTGCAAAGCTCAATATTGTCATAGATTTAAAGAAATAATTGTTAAACATTGCAAATTTCAGAAATTGTATATTTTGCTAATGATTTCAGAAAACATGGCAGAGGCAAGATGTAACATTACGTCATCCTTCACTATTGCATTAACTCTTTCCTCCTTCTATCTTCCTCCACTTTCTTACTGACATAAAGTATCAAAAGTAAGTTTTCAAACTTATCTGATATACATATGTATGTATACATACATATGTATACATATATATGTCAGAATACTCTTATTGCAAAAACTTTGCCCTGTCAAAAGATAAGAGTAAGCTAATTCAATGTTTTATTTATTTTAATTTTTGTATCCCCTCCCCTCAACCCCCTTTTCATATACTCCCCCTGCTTCTCTCGCTCTCTCTAGTCCCACTACATGTGTAAGACACCTTTTTCAACTGGGTATTCTGTTCCTCCTCACCACTTTCTTTTGTCTTTGCCCTTCTGCTCTGAACGTTTATTTTGCCATGTCCTCAACTATGGAATTCTTTCCTTGGCCCTGTCCAACGTACCAAAGAGTTTAATGAAAAATTACTTATTTCTAACAGCGATTTTCATCTCCAGCATTTCATTTTGATTCAATCTTAGAATTTCTTTCTGTTTATATTATCCACTTCTCATATGTTATCTACTTTTGCCAATACAACACATTTATTTTTCTACCAAGGAGTCTAATTTCCATTAGTTTATTAATTATATATATATATATTTTTAAATTTATGCTGCAATTACCTTAGCAGTCTTACCTTACCTGGGTCTGATTGTGAGACATAGCGGCTCTGTCCTTTAGTATTCCTTGTAAGTTATTACTGAAAGCCTATCATGTTGTATGAGGAAAAAATGCAGGAAATAGACCTTTCATAATCCAGTGACAAAGGGTGGAAGGAGGGCATGCTCGCTTCTGAGTCTTTTCATGAACATGTGCTTGTGGACGGCAAGTTCGGATATAGTTCTGAATAGATAGGAAGACTAAAGAGCGAATGTTTAAATATTTTATACTTCCCCAAATCAGTTAGGTTCTGGTAAAATAGTTTCTCTTGAAAACATGCCTTGACAGAAAGGAAAAGAATGTCATAGCATATTTCAGATGGTAATTTCCCCCGTATTTCTGCTGGCAACATGAGAGGAGTTCTCTCTCCCCTTCATGACATAAACTGGGAGCTCCTGACTATAGAACTCACAATTTGTGGACTCTGGTCCACCGACTAGGCTCCATAATGTTTATAATCTGACTTGTTTCTACACTGAGGCTTCAGCAATCTGTCTGTTATAATGTGAGGTTTCTTAAACACTATAGTACTTGCCATGAAGACACCTGTTGACGGATTCCTACTTTGTAAAGTATAATTTCTTGCATCTAATGGAGAGGACAACAGTTTTTACTGTGATCTCAATTATCTGACAGATCTAAGAAATGCTGATGATTTTCAGTTTGTTAGTAGTTAAGATACAATGATGATTTTTCCAAGGCATGCTGGTCTCCTAAATCCTTTTTCTAAACGTGTTCCTTGCTATGAATTCAGAGTGGATGACTTCTGCAGCTGGTATCATTTTGATACTTTGTGGATTAATCTCTGGTTAGGTTAAATCAGTTATATTCCTAAGCAAGAGATTAGAAGAGAAAATGAGAGAAACAGAAGTTGTTTCTTTTTTTCTTCTTTCATTTTTTACTGTAATGTCTCTGGCAATAATTCAACGTTCCAGGACTATTAATTTTTCTAAGTGTCAGCTCTCTAGCCTCCAGTAATATTCTCTCCTTCTCCTGTCCCATCTACTGTGGAGTAGAAACTGTTTCTCACTGTATAGACCTCTTTGCACCATGCCATTAGTGTAAGTTTTCTTTGAATAATCCATTCATATAAACTTCCTCCTCCATTTAAATCATGAGATGAGTTGTGTTGTAGCTGCAATTAAGTAACAGAAACAGAACAAAAGACAATGACCAAGTGCTTGCAGTTTCTTGATTCTCTGCCAACCCATCTCCAGCCAACAGAGGGAGAAGCGTGGTGTTACTAATAGTCCAACATATTTTCAAAACAAACAAATTGAGAAAAGACTCCTGAGTGAAGAGAAAATGAGTTAAAATCTCACAAATTGTTTTCATCCCTCCTTCTGGAACCAAATGTGTGAACACAAAGGCTTTTGTTCAGGCACAGAGGATGGATCAATTAGCTTTACAGTTGTGTTCAAAGAAGGGAAAGTCTGTTTCTCTTTCACACAAAAAAGAAACTCCCCAAGGTAGCGGCACATGCATGCCTGACGTTACTCTTAGCTATTATTTTAATAACAAAGTGTTTAGAGCTGGCTTGTTGGAATGTTCAAGATATGCATAACAAACTCAGCTCCTGTTGGAGTCATTTTCACAGGGCCAATCTCTCCTCATCTCACGTGCTCTGTCTGCCGCTTCCATTAGGGATGGCCACCACGTCCTTCTTGGAATCATGTCTCCCAGCTCCAGAATGCCACTCTTTTCAGCTCTTCCTTCTCTCAAACTTCCAATTCTTGTTCCGCCTCCTTTTCCGGCTCCTTTTCCTCTTCACACTCTTGAGTGATAGACAGTTTGGATCATGGACTTTTATTTTCCATTACACTCCTTACGTGCATGCATTCATTCCTATGATTTCAAAACAAGCCCATCCACAGAGATCCAGATTTGTGTCATTAACCTTTTATTTTACTTTCTATTCAAATATTTTATATAGTTCAAATCATACATGCTGCAAAGAGAATCTTTGATTCTTTCCAACTAAACTCTGCCCCTTAATGTTCTCTCAATTTTAGAACTCAATTTGACAATCCGAAGCTTAAACTGCCCTCCTTTAGTTACTCTTTTTTGGATCCAGTCCTTTGGACTACACTCTTTGCACTCATAATTCCTATTCATGACTCTATAAATCTAAAACATACCACAATTTCATCTTCTTCTCTTAACTGCAGTGGTAATTGTGTGGTCTAGCTCTCCAATATCTCTGAACTAAGCTTCAGCAATTGCCTCTGAATACATTCTGTACACCTTATTTCCCTTAAGCTTATATATCATCAAACAGAAAAAAAAATTCTTAAAACCAAATTGGAAAATATTACTCCCCTTCAATGTCTTTGCATTGTTCGGGGGGTGGGGGGTGGGGGGGGCTATAAAAACAAACAGAAAAATTCTAGAACCTCATCTATGGTTTCTCCTTGTCACTGTCCCAATTTGATCTCCCACATCCTACAATGCCTGTCCCTTCTCCACTGCCTCTCTGTTCTGCTTCTCTCTGGTGCTGCGGAATATCAGTCTTTCCAAACTAAGGTTCTTTTTTCCTCTTCTGTTACACACTAGTTTTGATTCCACCAGTCAGAAAAGACTGCGGAAAGATGACTGGGAAAGTCTTTAACCTTGTGTGAAGCCAAGATCAGGTGCTCACAAAGAAAAGAAAATATTCTTTCTTCTTATCATTCATCCTAGTACCATTCTAGTACCATGCTTCTCTTTTTAACTTGATTAATGAGGTACAAATTATTAACTCCTTTTCTTTGTGCTGCTCTCACTTTCTGGTTTGATTTCCACACAAGAATGTAATAAAAAGAGACTCTATATATATATTTAAATATTATGAAAGCACAATGGCTATTTCTAAAAGATCATAATTAAATATTTTATTTCATTTTAATAGTTATAAACCAATTCTGTCTCTTCTTTTAAATTATGTTTATGGATTACTCTATCATGTATTTTCATATTAAATAATTGGTATTTTTATCTACTGTCCGAGCCTGCTCAGTCAGTCAACTGGGTGCACAAGTGGGGCAATGCGGATGAATAGGGAAGAAGAAAGAGAGATAGAAAGAAAGGAAGGAAGATGGACTCTTGCAGGGGCAAAAGACGATTTATTCAGTACGAGCTTCCTTTTATAGTCCAGAAAACATTCAGGCTTAACAATATTTACATATTTATGAAGGCATAAGATGGCTTAACAATGCTTACATAAGACAGCTTTTAAGTCAGGGTCTTGCTCTATAGCCCAGGCTGGCCTTGGACTCATGGCAATCCCCTGAGTGTTGGGATTACAGGCGTGTGTTACCACACCCAGCATCCCACGTGTTGGGATTACAGGCATGTGTTACCACACCCAGCTTCCCAAGTGTTGGGATTACAGGCGTGTGTTACCACACCCAGCGTATGTGGTGCTGGGGAATCGAACTCGGGTATTCATTACTTAAAACTTCTTTAAAGAAAGAACTTGGCCCCAGGTGGTCAGGAATGTTAACCTCCAATGTCTCCAACAATCTACCTCAGAAAAAAATCTCCTTATGATACCATAAAACAGCCACAGCCACTTGCTGTCCTTCTGCTCACTGGGTGTAGGTCATAAGTGACCCAGTGAGCAAGGTAAGGGCACTGGCCTTGAAGATAGTCAAATAACTCTCTTTAGGCAACTCTCTTCCTACAAGTATAGCTTATTAAAATTATAAAATATGCACAAACCAAAATTAAATATGAAATTCAGTTTTAATCAAATATCTGGCCAATCTTTTCTATAATGTCTTTTAAATAACAGATAAAATAGCTTAAAAGCCAAAACCAAGAATGGTGCTATTAGCATATATTCTTCACAATAGAACCATGAATTTACTTTTTAAATAAACTAGAGTTTACATCAGCCTATTTATATTGAAAAGCTGCAAATCAAATGGGTTTATAGCATTAAAACATGCAAATTTCATCTTAGGATAGCTAACAAGGAAAAGAACAGAGAAAGGAAAATTATTACCATCCAGATATCTCAAGATAAAAAGGTATTTCAATATTAGAACTGTACCAACTCTCGGTGGGTAAGCTACCCATTAAAAACCTTACGTGCTGTATCACCAGTGTAAAAGGGAGACTTGGCAATGAAAAATTGATCAACACAGGTACACTTGATCATTTCAGTCAAAGAAAAAGCAGAAGAGAGTATTTTATAAGCAATGATAGATTTTTACTTCTTGTGACAAAAACTTTCTCTAGGCCGATTCCAACACCATTTGTAACATCTCCAGCACGTTTAGTCTTCTGTGTCATCCATAACCCTAATAATCCACAGTAGATGCCACCGACGCTTCATCGTCTCCTTTCATTTCAGTGCCCACCTGCAACTCAAATGCTCAGCAAGCAACAAATTCAATAGCTTCAGTTAGGCCTGCTCTACAAGACCAGTAAGACCACAGGAAAAAACACAAGTTTATTCACTCACCATGAATTACATTATATGAAAATAATATTATGTAGACATCAAAGAAGAGGTAAATTGTTCAGAGAGTTCATTGGGTTAGTTGGAGCAGTTTAATGTTTGATAGTTATTACAAGTAATGTTGCATATTTCAATGTGCTTACAAGAATACAGAAAATACATTGTGCTAAAAATATTTGTACAATTTAGATTTAAAGTATATTTATATATCTAAGGAGAATAATACAAGTACTTAAACATTGAATATAGTATATCACTTAGATTTTTTTTAAATCTTAATTCAAACTTCTACATTTTAATAAATATTAAAAAGTGTAATAGCTATATTGCTTAGGGATGGAAAACATTGCATCTGCATTTCTGTGATATCAGGTGAGAAAAACAAGTGGAGTTTTATGCTAAGTGAATTTACCTCCTAAACTGCAAATTAATGATTCTAGCACATAATTGAATTCACAAAGAGCAAAATATTCTTTTTAAAGGACAATCTTTAAACTGACTGACAAAATCTCAGAATTATCTTTATTTGAATTATCGACAAGTATTACTATACAAAAATACACAAATACACAACCGTAGTAAAATCAGGGTTTAGTCTTCATTTACCCATAACAGATAAAAAATATAAAATTATTGTGTGCATATTGATAATCTCTGCCTGGTGAAGCAAAGAAGAAGACTCAACAAGTAGAAGGAACAAGAAATAATTGTATTTTCTGAGCTATCCAACTTCTCTAATACACATTAATTTAGTTAAATGAAGAGTTTATTAGATTCAAACTCTTGCAAGAGGAACAACCCCGTATCTAGAATTTGTAAGGTACTTCCTGTAAGAATTTTCAAGAGTTCTTCTGATTTAAGTTCTTTCAGATGTTGTCTGCTGCCTCGAATTTCTGAGCATTTCAAGATTCCCTCAGAAGGAAATAACTCATCTCTCCATTACAAGCAGCCAGATTTCCCATCTCTCAAGTCTAAGCAAGTTATCGTTTGTCTTTTCCTTTCCATCCTTTTTAATTCTGTTGACACCATCCTTTCTCTTCTTCATTTGTCCATTTGTATTTATTCTCTTCTCCATTACTCTCAGGAAACAGAGACAAATACTCATACTTAACCAGAGGTCTACTGTAGTTTTAAAATTAAGAGAACACAGACAACACTATTTCTCACTTGAGCCATGCTTATGAGGTAGATTATGTTCAGTAAGTTTTTACATGTCACATGGAGGGTCAAAAAGAGTACAAAAGAGTAAAACAAAATGTCCACATTAGTTTCAGTGATAGTAGTTTGTTCTTTTTTCCAGTTGTATATCTCTTTCAAGTTTTTAAAAATGTGTGTGTTTAATTTTATATTAGAATATAAATTAAGCTTTGTACTCTTAAATCATAACCAGAGTAGAATACTAGATGTGCTGTATGTATATTAAAAATTTTCATCCAAAATGTAAGCACTGTCTTATGGGAAAATTGTATATAAATGAGCAAGAACATGTTTTGTTTGGTTGTGCCTGGACTCTTTAGTTTGTGTTGTCTATATATGATTGTTTCCATTGGGTATTAGTTTCCTAGGACCTCTGTTTTAGTCACTTTCTCCTTTCTGGAACATAATACCTAAGTGAGGAAAGGTTTATATTAGCTCACAGTTCCAGAAGCTCTCTTGGCATTCATGGGCAGCTGACAGTGAGGGGAGGGGTCTGCTGGAGACACAGCATAGTGAAAGGAAGGAGTGAGGCTTAAGATGAATGGGACTGGAATATTGTCTTACAAACTACATCTTCAGTAAACTACCACAGCCTCAGAAATTTGTCCCTCTGGCCAGAACCTATATTCAAACAGAATGTGAAATCTACATATAATTCATAATATCTGAATACATGAGGCTTTTGGAGGACGTTACAGATTCAAGCTATGACATTCCAATCTGGGTCCCCAAAAAATTCACGTCTACCTTGTTATGTAAAATACATTTAGTCCATCTCTAAGAATTGCCAAAGTCTTAATCTAGCACTGGGAAAAATTTCAATCCAAACTTTGCCTCTGAGATTCAAGGAAAACTTAGCTGTGAGCCCCTGTGTAAATCAAAGAAAACCTAAACACTTCCAACACACAGTGATACACAGTAAACATTGCCTATCCAAATAAGAGAATAAAAAGGAATCGGACCAAGACAAGACTGAAAACCAGCAAGACAAACATTAAATCCTGCAGCTCTGTTAAATCCCATACCTCCACATCTAATTCTTTGGGATAAACTGCGGTGGAAAGTAGGCTCCAAAGTCCTCTGGCAGTCCCACCCTTATGGCATTGTCCTTGCCTGAAAATTCGATGGCTTCTCATTGGGGCTAGATCCCATCACAGCCTGTGGCTTTCCTCAGGAGATGATTTGTATTTCTGGAATCTCCAGATTTCTGGACTCTCCCAAGGCACCTTTATCTTTCCTTCAATAGCTTCAAGCATTGCTCCTTCAGGGCACATTGCCTAATCTCCAAAGCCCCTTCTTAAATCTGAGTTGAAGCCTTCTTGACTTCACAATTCTTGCATCCTGCATACCTATGAAATCAACATGACATGGATAATAAATGCTAGCTTGAGCAGTAGGCTGGCTACCTTGGACCATGGCTGAGGAGGCCTTTGAATTCTGAGATGACTAGACTCTTTGCAGATTCACTTTCCTAGACTGCCATGCAGACTTCCTGGGAACATTCTTTTCAAATCAAAGTCTTTGCCTTTGCACCTTTTAGTGGCCAAGGATGAAGTCTTGATGATTCCTGAAATAGCTTCAATGCATCTTTCCTATGGTCCTGATATAAAATGCTTAACTTCTTTTTAATGCTAATTCTTACAACAAATACGCTTTCCTTTGCCAAGCCCTTGCAAGACCTTTCTTTCTGGCACTACTAGAGACTTCTTACATTTTTTGCTCTGCCATTTTCCCTGGTTTTCAGAGTGGAACTGACTAAAAGCTCCAAATAAAATCACATGACGGCCTTACTAATGAGATGCCTTGAAGTTTACCCCACTGGATTAACTAATCGCTCTACATAATCACAGTTTTGGGCAAAGCCTCAAGATAAGGGCAAAATGTCAATACACTTTTTTTGGCAAAGCTTAGGACACATGGTTTCTAGACCAATTGCCAATAATGTTCTACTCCTTATTGAAACTTCTTTAGTTTGGCCTTTAAAGCCTGCACTTCTATAGGAATTCTGGTCTTCTTGACTTCAACCAGGATCTCTCGTGAAGCTTGACTGACATCATTCTAAGTCTTCTCTAGCTGGCATCTCCAAATGTCCTCCAAACTCTTTCCACAAACGAGTTCCATTGGCACCTAAACTATAGTGCCAGGTAAAGTTATAGCAATAACCTCACTCCTCTGGTGCTAATGTCTGTATTAATCCTTTTCTTATTGATGGCACATGACACTCAGCATTCACAACTTGAAAGAGGAAAGGTTTATTTTAGCTCATTGCTTCAGGATATCTCAGTCCACGCATGGGCAGATGGCTATGGCAGGAAGGGTCTGGCAAAGTACAGTTATTCATGGCATTGGAAAACAAAGAATCAAGAGAAACTGGGCCAGGAATGTATCCTTTTAGGCCACAACCTCATTGATGTGCTCCATCTTCAGTGATCTTCACAGCTTCAGTAACCCACCCCTTTGTCCAGGCCCCCCTCCTACTCTACCCACACGGAAATCCATAGATAATTTGAAGCAACCAAATACAGGAGGCTTTTCGGGAACATTTCAGACTCAAAACAAAAAAGTCACTGTTAATAAAGCACCACTAATCAAATACAACAAAAATTTATCATCTCATTGTTCTAACAAAGGCATCAGAAAGACCATAATTTTTCTGAAGGTGCTAGAGAAGCATCTGCTTCAGAATTTTTTTCTTCTCTCCTGGTACTTTCTTGTTTTCTCATAGCAAAATTCTAATATTTACATGAAATTCTTTTTGTGACCATGTTGTCACTGTGACCACGTTTAGTCTTGTTAAGAAACAACTAGTTATACTGGGTCACAATCCAGGTTGACAAGCTTATTGTACCTTACTGTACATTCTCTGCAAAATTTTATTTTCAAATGAAGTCATTCATGTATAAGGATAATTTGAACCTTTTTTTGGCATGACACAGCTTAATCCATAAAATTGTGTTAATGTCAAAAGGCTCTTATGAATCCTGAGATTATATCCACTGCATCTAGCTATAGTTTTATGGTGATACTTGAACTTGACAGCCCCTCTATGTGATCGACACATAGTAGACCATCAGAAGCACCATGCAGTATTCATAAAGTACATATATCAGTGTTCTCTAATCTCAATTATAGATTTTAATTGCGTGTAAATAGAGAAAAGGAAAGACAAAATGAATGCTTAAAAGTCTTTTCAGGCTGTTAGATTGATCATTCAAACTTGAGAATCATCCATCTCCAAAATATATACCTATAGGTGTGTAGAACATAATTTAATAAAATGTAAGAAAAAAATTAAGCATTTTATTCCAATTAGTTCTATGTAGACTTTTCAATTTCTGCTTGCATATAATTTAGCATATAATTTTCAAAATGTGTACCTCAAGCTACAGCATTTCTATATATATCTAAAGCTATATAATTTTGTAAATAAATATAAATTTAAGAAATACATGTTCAAAGTTTTTAATTGATGGAAAGCCATAAGCCACAGCCCTGGGGGTCATAACCTAAAGAGTAGCCAGATTCAAAAGAATCTCACGTCATACAGGTTGTCGCTACAGGTCAGCCCAATGACAGCGATGACAGTGATGACAGTGATGAGATGTCTCATTGGACTTTCAACAAGAATACTTTTATGATACACTATTATAGATTACTATGTGTTTACCATGTGGCCTTTAATGTATACCAGTATAATGCTTTGCACACTGACCTCGTTAAATAATGCAGAATTTTTTTGCTCAATAATGAGCAAACTATATACATATATCTGCACATACATAAATCTGTGCTTCACTGGTGATGCACTTTAAAGCAAGAGAAAAACAGTGAGATGAGGGATTTCTGAATTTATCCTAAAAAAAAAGCAAGCAAGTAAAAAAGACTGTAGAAGTTGGGAACTCAGATTGTGAGAGAGAGAGAGGGAGAGAGAGAGAGAGAGAGAGAGAGAGAGAGAGTAATTTTAAGAAGGATCAAAAAGGGGAAAAGCAAATAAGAGAGAAACAAAGACTTTATTTTTTAAGGAAGCAACATAGAAATATTTCAGGCATTAAATCAAAGAGAAAATACCTTCCTTATAAGCAATGCAGTGCTGCCAATTGTGCTGAAAGAGAATGAGGTGGAATTGACGGTGCCAGAATTAGATACAGAGCTAGCTAAACAAAGAGCTTCTGGCATCGTGAGGAACGAGCCAGAAGCTATAAAAAAGATCAGTTCTGTGGCAGTAAGCCATTAAACACCAATGAAGCTAATCCACACCACTAACTTGTGAACGAAGTAGATTTTCCTCCTGTCTGTTCTCACAAATAATCATTAATTTTAAGTGCTGCTTGGGCAGGTGCTCAGAGAGTCCCTACTGTTTTGACATTGTGTTGGAGTATTTCCAAAGTAGCAAGCTGGTACAGTCCTTGAGTTTCTTCCACTTCACTGCTTCTCAAATTCACTTACACCTACAGACAGTCTCCTTCCTGTAACATTCAGGGGCAGCGCAGCTATTCTGACATGTAGGAAGGTTCATTTAAAAATTAAGAGTTAAGACAGCCACAAGCTTATTCAACAAGTGATAGTAGGAGCACCCAATCACTTCCATGAACTTTGTAGGATGCCTCTTGGAGTGACACGAAAACTGATCTTCCGTGGATCGAGTGTCTGACATCTTTATGTTTGAGGAGATTCACTGTGTGTTCTGATTTACTGTACATAAGACCAATGAATTTAATACATGAATTTAAAACAATGCATTAGAACGAGTACAATTTCTACTTCATGCAGAGTTCAACCTTCAGCACTTAATTCCCCTTCTTACATCCTACAGTGTCTCAAACTAGATGCCCACTTACTTTTCTCACTCAACTTGCCTTTGAGCTTTGGAGACGGGAAATAAGAAACAAAAGAGAAAACATCAGAGGCTGTTTCATCTCCCTCTTTTCTTCTCTTCTGAGGCCTTTACATACAGATACCATTCCTACAAAGAGCAACAGTGAAGGTGTGAGTAGCTCTGACTCATAAGTAACTATAAATTTCACAGTGAAATTGTGAAACTGAATAGAAATGTGTTCCCAACTTGTGAATAGCAAGGCTTCTATCCCAAGACTTATAGACACTGTCGCCTGCTTTGGTGACAGAACCAAGGACCCACTGCAGGTTTTCCAGGAGGTAAGCAGAGAATGCAGCCACGTGAGGAACCACCTATAACAAAGACATCTGCCAACTTTCTCCTCAAGAATTAGTGAGGATCGGTGATAGGTGTGCACCAATCAAAGTTCCGTAGAAGAGGGGACCTGTGAAATAGGAGAACATTAATTTTCCCTAGGAGTTAGCAGGTGGCTGACTCCTACCTACAATTGGCACTTGGACAGGCTAAATGGATTTTCCACAAATGGAGAAAAATAAATAACAGAAATAGAAGAAAAAAACACTTTTCCTAATAAAAGTAATTGATGCTGTGCTCACTGGAGAAAAAGATGTATACGGGTGATCTTAAGCTACAGAAAGCTTTAGATCCTTCTATAAATTTCACATATTGGGATGGAGCAGCTGTTATCAAAAAGAAGTAGAAAGAATCTCTGTAAGTAGATAATAGATTTTAAAAGGAAAAAGCTTTGAAAAATTTTAAATACGGTATAGACTAAATTGCATCTCATTTTAGAACATTTATTAGAAAATAAAATAATAAGCCAAACTTCATAAAGTTTCTCTAGTTTTAGCTTGAATCCAGACTATATTGAGACTATCATGTTTAAATTTGAAATTGTGTTCTTTCAAATAGAAACTTGAGAAATTTGGAGTATGATCGTCCCTCTACATTTAAGACATCCGTGTGTTGAACATTAAATCAAACTATTTATCTTAAAAACTAATGCTGAGTGGACCTGTTTTCCTCTCTATTTAGACATGGGCGGAGGGAAGGGAGAAACTACACATGATATGACTGGAAACAAGCCAGTGGCAGAGTTCTGGGGATAGAATTGGCAGCCACACCATCTGAGCAATGAAACCAGCAACAGCTCTCAGCTCTCAATGCATTTCGAAAATAAAATGTCTCATTGTATGACAAGTACAAACTTTTTAACAAAAGCAGTGAAAATCAGTTCCCTCCCTCCTTGCAATTATCTTTCCAGCTTTCTAAATGTTCCCACTTGATTTCAGCTACATTGCTATTTTGGTATAAATGTCAAGAAAGTCTTAAAGACTGTATTTTTCTAGTCTTGGAAGATGCCTTAAATTTTTTTTAGAGAAAACAAGGTTCTAACAATAAAAAGAGAATCAGGAGGTATCTTGTCCAAGATTAAAAATTAAAAGTATCAGAAAAAAATCACTGCTGAAAAAAAAAAACTGGCTACTAAAATTGTCAAGAGTTCTGCAAGTCGGGTAGTTTTGTCCCTGGTGCCCCAACATAATGGGCTTTTTTATGTGAAGCCGTTGGAGCACCTCCAAGGCAGTCTTTCTAATCTCCTATTGCTGCAATATAGAGAAGTATGGGCCATCAAAGCCCCATTTTCCAGGTAGTAAATTCACAAGTGGAGAAATTTAAGCCTTACTTAATGATCCAAAAGAAAAAAATGGGTGTTGAATCTCAAGTATGCTAGTCCAGACTGACTTTAATTCCCCATGCTTTGTCTCCTTCGGAGGAAGCACCTGTACTGTCCTGTCTAGGAGGAACCAGCATCGGAGGAGACTGATTAGCCCGGTTTCTTTCTCTTGCCGCCAAGGGGAGGGGCCGCTCAACCTCCCCTCTGGATGCGAGTCTTCAGTCTAGCCCACCTCTGACTTTAAACACTTAGCCCTGCTCCAGTGAGAATTCCGTCAAGGCAGGCTCTTTCTAGGAAAGATAAAAATCCAGAGTTTGAGATAGTGAAAAGCACTCCGTTGAGAAAAGAGAAGGAATCCTGCTTTTAGTTGCATCTTTTATTCATTATGGTGCTGTCTAGCCTAGCTCGGACAGGCATGAAGCTCTGCTTTCAGTCTTTTTCTATGACTGTTCTGTCAGTCGTTCAGGACATATAATAGAAGAAGTATGCATGGCATTTCAGACACCTCTGTCTCTGTGACCTACTGTTTAAGTCAATCTCCTTTCATAAGGGTGTCTAGTCCATGAGAGTTAGCCTCCTGAAAAGATGCCAATAATGACTATAATAATGATAAAAATTAACATGCTCTGAGACCTGTCGTGTTCCAATACTGCATACCTGTAACTGATTTATATGCATTAACTAATCAAATTCGCTTTTTCGTCTATAAGGCAGAGACACCAATCACCAAAAGAAATGGAGGAAGTCTAGGCTAATTAATATTCCCAAAGTCACAAAAAAGAGTCTCCCTTTTTAAATTATACTTATTATCACTAGTATCTTCAAGTATTATCTCATGATCATATTAAAATTATTGTTGATTTTTAAATAAATTTTTTTCAGTTTTGAAAAAAAAGTCTTTTTGACTCCTAGGCTTGAGTTACTTAAGAATCTTTATTTTTATTTCAATAGCTATTCTGAAAACAAGTAAACTAAAAAATAGAGACGACATCTAACATTTATATTTAAGAAGCTTGTTAAGGACCTACGTTGTGTAATACAATCTTAAATATAATTGAATGAGGTAATGACATTTTATCTTTATTTTACAGATCATGTGTCAATCTCTGTATACTGAAGCATTTGTTATTAAAACATTTTTATGCGTTGGTCGGGCTGCAATACACCAGAAAAATAAGGTGTATATTTTTTTAAAAAATCTTGATATAAGATCATTTAATAAAATCAATATATCATGATTCATCTTAGTAATACAAATTATCATAATGTTTTGATTCTCATATAGTTAAATCACGAACATGACTCTAACTTTCTAGCTTATGTAATTTAGAGAAATGTGACATGCAAAGGGACAAATTTGTTTTATTTTGCAGTGTAAAACTCCAAAACGAAGCTTGTAGCACTCAATTACAATACCTGAGCTCATCCTGAAAAGCCTTCTGTGTATTTTGTAAGAAAAACCATAGCTCACTTTTTTACCATAACAATCTTGATAATTATCTCATGAAAATACCCATCTTCTGTTTCCAGGAGAAATATTTTACCATATTTATTTTGTATAATTTCCACCTATCTCTTTTAGATGCATTTTGTCTTTTAACAGTTTGTTAACAACATCAATGTTTCTCTTCCTTAAATGGCAAAGGAGAATTACCAAAAAAAAAGGGCTCTAAAATATAACCAATCTCTCTGCTTTAAAACTTGGTAAAATAACAGTGTAAATTTCACATAATTGGAGCTCAATAAATATGGACTCTGGTGTAGATTTACTGGACTGGATTGTGGAGAGGATGAATATGCACACACTGTTCAAGCAGCTTACAGATGATGAGCAAAATAGGTACCAACAAACAGGGAGATTAGGAACAAAATGTTTGTAAAGATACCCTGAAGCATAACTTCAAACACTTTGTCATGGCCGTGGGGCGCTGGGAAACCTGCACAGCAGATGGCTGAAGTTAATGCCCAGCTAGAATGAAATGGCTGCTTTTACAAAGGTACCAGCTGCCCTCCACTGAGAGTAGACTGAGCTTCAAATGTAGGTCAGCCTGCATTGCTCTATACTGTGGGCGTGAGGCTACAGGGCACATCTGCAGCTCAAATGTTTGCCTTCAACAACAAACCAGCTCCCTGAAAGTCTCTCTCTCTCTCTCTAATTAACTACTTTTAACTTGCTTATATGAACATCTTACCAGTACTGAAGTCATCAATTATATCATAGAACAAAAATATACTACATCATTACAGTTTTAGTAACATTAGAAGGAAATAAGCTAAAAATACATACATTGTGCTATAATTTTATCTGATAGGATGTCAAATAAGCTCAACACTCTTCTAAGTCCGCTTAAAATCTTTGAATCTATATATAGTTATCTGCTTCATTTGATGACATTAGGTTCACAGTTTTACATTAAGCAATTATTTCATACCTATTGACTATCTACTAGCCACAATAATTGATATCCAGAATAGAGGGTGTCAGCATCAATCATACATCTCATACTTGTTACTTTTTCCAATGAGGTTTGTCCATCTTTAGATTTCAAATGAAAATAATTTAATGTCATAGGAATAGGCTCTGAGACGTAATTATTAATTAAAAACTCCAGTATAATCTTTTCATCTCATTTTTAAATTCCTTTCCCATTTTATGCCAACTTCTATATAGTTCATTTTATATGTCAGAAACTCTCCTCATTCCCAAGGGCCTCATGTTCTCCCTGCCCTCTGACTGCCCAATGTTTCTTGCTGTAAAATGAACAGATGAAAACAAGAGAGAGCCTCTCTCTTCCTGTGAGTAGATCTACAGTTGAGAAAGTGTCAGGAGAGCTAATGAAGAAGGCTGAGAGGTCCAGGCCACCAAAGAAGGGCCCTGACTGCAGGACCAGGTAGGGCAGGCTTCTTGTTCCTAGTACACACATGCTGCAGAGGCTACAGTGTCTTGCTTGGCAGTCTCAGGGACTATACTAGAAAGAAATTAGCAGAGTAAATTGTACCAGAATTATAAATAACTGCATGTTTTACCTTTACAAAGGTTGCATAGAGTTCAAAAGGAGACAAGTAGAGGTGGCTAATGTTGGATAATCTTTGTTCTCTTTGGGAATAGATTTTATCTAAATTCTCCTGATCTACTCTCTGGCCTCATTCCTTTCTGTGGGAAGTAAGTCTCCTGGTGCATTGGCTATAGGCTACATTCTTGTTTTCTTAACTGGGCTGGGAAAGTTCTAGAGATCTGCTATACAGCCTAATACCTACACACAGGTAACATATACTATGGAGCACTTAAAATATGCTAGATAAATTGATCAGGGCAAAAGCCCTGGGTTCAATCCTCATTTTCACAAAAAAGAATACTTAAAAATTATAACATAAAAATAATATTAGAAGTCTTATCACATAATATAGTAAAAATTAAATAAATAAAATTAATGTGTAAAATATTTCTTCCTTCAGTAAAAAAGTAATTTTTAAAATGAAATTACTGAGAACATTGAAAAACTATGACAAATTTTCATGTTACATTTGTTCCAAAATAAATTCCAAATGGGTTAAATAGATAAAAAGAAAGAAATCATTAGTATTCATGAATGTAAAAATAAAAGTGTGGTTATGTATAAATAAATACATATGGTTTGATATTTTAAGCTATGAAAAACTGAAATATGTGTAAGAAATTGTAAAGTTAAAAGGCAGTGATCAGGTTGAGACTACCATCTACATGGTAATCAAATTCTCAATGTATTCCTTCTAATTAAAATCTGAATAACCCTTAAGAAAAATTAGCTAAATTCTATGAACAAGCTATTTACATAGGCATATATAAGATTCATATTATACCTTTTTAAAGTCCGACCTATGAAAATTTCTGATTAACTCAACATCAGAGAAAGTTCTGGGTATCTGGTGAGGAAAGCTAATATAAATGATAGCATTCAATATCAGTAATTCTCATAAGGATTGCTAGGCATACTTTTAAAGGATAATTTAAATATGTAACAAGAAGTTAAAATAATATTTTACTTGGTGTTTGAATAAGACAATAATTTATATCCAAAATGTTTCAGCTACAAAGCTTTTGGTTGGTCAGATACTTTTTCCACAGCCATCAAGACCATTATGCCAAGCCAGGCTCAGTGACATAGACCTGTAGGTTCAACACTCAGAGAGGCCAAGAAAGAGGGATAAGAGTTTGAGCCCAATCTGTGCAAAGTAATGACTGAGACTCTGTCAATAATAAATAAATAAATAAATAAAAGCTTAGATTGTAGTTCAATGTGAAGGCCCTGGGCTTGACATTCAGTATTAGCCTCCCCCGCCAAAAAAAAAAATCACCTTAGTGAAATGAATCAAAACATAAAATTATATTAAATGTGGCATAGTTTCTCCAATATGAGAAAACCAATGAGTAAAATAGCAAAATAAAAGAGTGATCGTAGAAAACAGGAAGATTCTATGGAGAGGAAAATGTGTGGTTGGGGGTACAGGGTGGAAAAAGAAAGTAAAAATGATGAAGTTGTAATATATATGCGCCCCAGTTCCTCAAGCTGAATGTAATAATTACGTATTGCAAATATAGGCTAGAATGAAGAACACCTTGGGGAGAAAAGTTTTTCAAGCAAATTCCACTCTTTCGCCAGCTTATACACACACGAGACCAGTGAAACAGTGTGTTTGTCCTTGGTCTGAGGCAGTGATAAAACTAGGATGTCAATACTTGACATACAAGGAAAACAAAAGCTAGTAAAGTACGTGTTACCTAAAATGTGACTTAACCAGACCATGTAAAAAAGCAAACAGCCTCTCCTCTCTCTCTCTCTCTCTCTCTCTCTCTCTCTCTCTCTCTCTCTCTCTCTCTCTCCTCTCTCTGTCTTCCCATAGACCCACATTCCACGAGCTGGAAAAAAAAGTAGAGGTATAAAAGGAGAACTGGAGAAATGATAGATAGATATCTTGTTTTAGTTACTTGTTTGTTGCTGGTACACAATACCCAACATCTACAACTTAAGAGCTTAAAGGTAAATTTTAGCCCATAGTTTCAGGTCTCAGTCCTTCCATGGGTGGGACAGGATCAAAATATGTCAACACTCTTTTAATCAGAGCAGGGTACACGTGGTTTCTAGACCAATTGCCAGTAAAGTCTCTTTCCCATTTGAAACATCTTGATCCTGGCCTTTCTATCTCTACTTCTGACACTTTAGTCTCCTGAGCTAGGACCAGAACCTCCCAGCAAGCTCGACTTAGAGCATTTTGGGCTTCTTTAAACAGATCTTCAAACATTTCCAAATTCTTCCCATAAAGCAGTTACAAAGTCTTCCAAATTACATTTTCAGGTAAATTCTCAGCAATTATCAATTTCTACCTTAAATATTATTTAATATTTGATTATTTATTCATTACTGGGACACATTACTTGACACCTACAGTTCAAGGTAGAAAAAATTTGTTTGAGCTCACATTCTCAGAGTATCTCAGGTCTTTCCTGAGTGGTTAGCAATAGTGGAAGCATGTAACAGAGGCACAGTGGGAAGGAAGCTGTTCGCAGCATGACAACATGAAACTGAGTTAGCGAGAAAGGGCAGAGGGAGCTCACATTCTTCCAGGTCATTTCCCAATGCTCTGCCCCTTCCAACCAGTATTCACCTCTTAACAACGCATGCAATCTTTAGATGTTCTACAATATCCACATATACGAGGCTTTTGGGGGGCATTCCAGATCCAAATGATAACATAGCTTATGCGGAGATTTCGCTCTTTCCTACTGTAAGTTCCCCAAGAAGGCCTAGTTGGTTCCAGGAAAAGAAAAACGTGTAGTAAATTGAATAGGCTCCTAAAAGTTCAACTGTCTTGTAATTGACTGAATTTTTTTATAAATAAGAATCTTTTTAACTTTTGATGATGCTACATCCTGATAGTCTCATCACAAATCAAGTTATCAAAGTTTATAATTCATTAATACACCCAACTGAATGTAGCCTCACATTCTTTAAATGTACTTAGAAAACTTACATTATCCTATAATTGGGTAAAACCACCTAACCCAGTAACTATTTTTAAACAAAATGTTTAACAATTCACAACTTAATTGTAACAATGTAATAATTTCTTCAGTCCTGTTTTGAAAGTGGAAGAGAGAACGGTCATATAGGAAAGCTTACACATCATCATAAAGTCAAAAATTTTTAAACTGGGGACATGTGTACCTGAGTATCACAAGAAAACTGAGAGAACCATTTAATATGTCCCTGAGAATGATAAAAGTGAAGTTTGAAATACAAAAGAGGTAGTATGGCCCCAAGAAGTTCAACCTGCCCAATAAACAAGTTATGTTGACCACAGCTGCCAAAATAGTGCATCCTCCTTCACATAAGAATTTTACTTTTAGAATTTATCTGTGATGGCACAAAGAATCAGATTGTCTACCTGAATATATAAATCTTCAATTATTACCAAGTAATTAACTACTGAATTAATAGATACAAGCAAAAAATTCTTCACTTGAGACCCTTGGATGTAGCTTTGAACTAAAACAAGCATTTAGCTCACAGAATAGGAGGCAAATTAGATACAAGTTGGCAGATGATTTATTTGAGTGACATACAGCATTAAATAGCTTACAGACAGTAAGCCATTTAAGTTATCATCTACTAATTGAAGTTTATGTAATATTTTTCAGCTTGTCAGTTCCCAAGAATCTGTGAATTAGAAGTACAACTAAAATAAGTAGCAGCAAAAGAATAGCATTTTTCCTTGCAAAAATCCTTTCATAAGTAAAAACATTAATATTGACCTTCTACAAGCAAATATTATTAGAGAGTTTAGCAAGTCATTCTTATGTTTTTCAGAAGGTCATTTACGTGTTTACTAAATGAAATGCCTTCTCATTTTTAGTGAGTTTACAAGGTCATCTTTATGCTTACCAGGTTATGTGTATGTTTACCGTCAAGTTTTGCCTATATTCATTCTTCATGGACATCTGAGAAGAGAGGGGATGAGTTACAAGATTGTCATAAACTCTTTTGTCTCCAAGTCCTAGTTAAATTCTTTAGTAAAATTGAGATTTTCTTTTAGGTATAAGATCGCCTCATTCATGTAACTGTAAATATCATAAATTTAGGATAAATGAAGAATCTGCAAATGAATTTTTCATACACTTATATTATGGTGTACAGTCAGTGTGAATAATGGAGGGATCAATATTTTGATGTGAAGTTATGGTTATCATAGATGGCTTGGTGAAAAGACATGTAACAAAACAATAAATACATGACACAGCCAGATAGGAATTTTATAACACCTACACATACACTAAAAAAAAACAGAATTTTCCAGATGATAGATGAAGAAAGTCCTTGCATGATAGTCAGCATCTCACATGGAGTTAATTCTAACCTGAGGAGGGTTTTTGTAGTTTTTCTCTAGACTTATGAAGACATAAAATACCAAATATATACTAACCCTCTTATGTATATACTTAACCTAAAGAAACTTTCATAACACATGGAAATCACCTCATCCTTCTCTTGTTTTTTCATTGCTGCATCACAATACCCAACATTCACATTTTAAGTAAGGAAAGGTTTATTTTATCTCACAGTTTCAGAAATTTTTAGTCCATTCATGGGCAGCTGACAATGGTAGAAGCACATGGCAGGGGACAAGCTGGAGAGAAGCTGGTCACCTAGTGCCTGTCAGATTGACTGAGGAAGGCAGAGTGAGCATGTACCTTTCAGGTCATGTCCCCGAAATCGGAGCCTTCCTGGTTGACCCACCCTTCTTACCAGGTCTCACCTCTTAACTCCACATGGGATCTATAAATATTATGCAACATCCAAATACATAAGGCTTTTGGAAGACATTCCAGATCTAAACTATAATACCCCTCACCCCTTGTCCAGCTGTAGTTTGATACAACTTCTTTCTCCACCGACATTTCCCTGTTTGCACATGACCAACTGCATCCTCTGCAAGTTCGCCCTTCTGCTTGTTTCTCCCATTAGGGTGGGAAGTGCCCTCAATCAGGAGCTCTGATCCCATCTTCACATCCCTGCCACAGCGCCTGAGGAGCACAGCCTACTGTGAATGGGCGTGTTCCTCTGGTATGAAAAAGAGAAAAGAGAAAAAGTGACAGTCCTCAAGGGCACTGCACTCTGTGTTACAGGAAGAAAAATAAAATCAAAAATGACTCTGCTTAAATTTTTATTTTGAAAAATAAGACATGAACATGGCATGGTTTCCATATTGGCCATAGTGCTTATAAGAGTAGAGTAATTGTTACCAGTTCCTTCTCTTCTCACCCTTTCTTCATCTTGTTTTTAAGGAAAAACAACTGCATTCATTGGAAATCCGTTTCGCAAGTTAAAGAAAAGGTAACTAAAAGTAGCTTAAACTAATAGATATTTTTTATTCACATATTATGGGAAATCTGGAGAATAATAGCAGCTAGCATTATTTTCTCATTTCAAAAAAAATTATTATGCTTGTCCTACTTCACCACAATGGTTTAGGCCTTTTTATACTCATGTAGTGATTACAGAATTTCAAATATTATATTTGCATTTCAAGGATGAAAAAAACAAAGGACCAGAGGTAAAGGGGCATGCTAAGATGAATGTGCTACATTATATCTGCAATTTAAAAGCATGCCAGGAAATCTCACCCGCTGACAAGCATCCCTAATTAACTGGACAGGAAAAGGACTAGTCATGAAGTCCTGAGTAGATGGAAGGGCACTAGGCAGAACACTGTGCTGGCGAGACAATATGGAAGCTCTATTTGTTCAGCTGCTTAATTATTATCTGGAACATCTCTTAGACTATAGATATTGATAAACTGGAGTATCTTATTTTAAGTGCCATAAACCCATATCATGTTTCTTCCTATGAAATTATTGATTTCTATTTCCATGTAAGAAGCAGAGCCACCTCGATTTAAAAAATTTCCTAAAGTTTGAAAATATTGCTCTAAATCAGAAGGAACCATATTTTTTTAAAGAAAGAAGAGAAGGCAACACTTCTGGGAACTATTCCTAAATACTGGGAGCTTTTACTCCTCTGTCCTTTGTTTCTAAATAAAGAATAAAAACTTATGATTCTATATCTTCTAAAAAATGTCAGAAAACTAAACACGTCCTCATGGCCCAATAATATAAGAGACTGAAGAAATACCAAAGAATATTTATGAAAACCAAAATTATTGATAAAATTTCTACCTGAAGTAATGGATATAGCAATATGTAGAAACATTAAAATTCAAACTTTTGAGAGTGGTATAAAACATGTAAGGTGCATACATAAAATTGATGTTATATCAAAAAAGCCAGACTTATAAAAGTTAAACCTTTTGAAAATATGTGTTATTACTGTTTCTAAAATTATACAAAAAAAAAAAGAAAATCTGTTTTCAGTTTATACGTTACTACAGAAAAGTACTATGTGATAAAGTTGGCAAAGGGTTTACTGTTAATGAGTCTCAGGAAGCTAATTAGTCTTATCATTAACTTTGTTGCTTTTTTATGTTTATGGAGAATATTTGTTGGAATTGGAAATATAAGATAAGCAATAACGAGAGGGAATTAACACCAAGATACGTGACTCGGTCATGAGAAGACACTTTAGGCTCCTCCTAGTGACTTCCAAATGTTAGCACAGAGACAACCTACAGAAGAAAAGAGGTAGAGAGGCATGCTCAAAGCAGAAGTAACATTAAGCTTAAATGTCCAGAAACAAGAATTTTGGCAGGATCAAAGAGAATCGAGGAGGCCCAGGAGGCCTCTGATGCAAGCAAAAGGGGGAAAAGTGAGATGAAAGAAGTAGACAAATACAAAGACCACCTCGTGTAGGCCCAATCACGTGATTTCTAATGAGGACACTGCACCTCTGGATGCTTTGAAAAACATTTGATTACTTAAGACTAAAATGAATTTTATTATTGCTTAAAGATACCTTTCATTATTGAGTGAAGTGAGTTAGTACTTGATTTGCTACCCACTCCAATAATTTGATGAGATCTTAACACTAGTTTTTCTGATGGCAACAGTGAAAATAGTGACACACACACACACATACACACATATATATATACATATATATGTATCAGTCTGAATATATTTTATAAATATAAACTGAATAGATTTGAGTAAATAGAGTATGAGAGGCAAGGAAGAGAGAACTTATGGAATATTCTAGACATTTGGCAAAGCACATGGGTAACTGGTCTTGCCATTTTGCAAAGTGAAGAAATCTGAGAAATGACTATGTTTAGTAACACAGCAAGGATAGTGAGAAAAGAAAATTCAGAGTTCCAACTTGGACATATTAAATATGACGTTCCAGTAGATAACCACGTATGATCGTCAACTTGACAATCATGTATATGGCTGTGCTCAGTGTGCAGAAAGAGATTGAGACTTAAGATGGAATTAGAAGGTCATATTAAAAGAAGCAACCAAGAGCAAAGAGGGTGGATTAGATAGCCTCGGGAGTGGGCAGAGACATGAACTAAGAAGGAATAGAAAAATGAGACTTTGAGCTTTCCAGGAAGACCAATCAGGAGAGCAGAGGAGAGGAGTAGGAATTGCCAGGTAATGGGCGGAGCTTGTTAAGTCATATAAAAGGGTATAATAGTAGGAGAGAATGGGATTAATGATTTTACATACCATGAAGTCACAAAGAAAAATACAAAAATAGGAATTAACTGTTTGTTCCTAAAATTGAGGCTGGTCCTGGTTGTGTAGGCCTGTAATCTCAGTACTCTGACTCTGGTAGGCAAAGGCAATAGAACCAATGAATTCAAGTCCATCTCATCCAACTTGGCTACTTAGCAAGACTCTTCGCAAAATTAAAAATGAAAAGACCCAGAGATGTGGCTCAGTGTGAAGGCCCTAGGCATCAATCACCACCACCACCACCACCACAAACAAACAGATAAATAAGTAAGTAACCTTTTTCAGAGTATTTTAGTGGAGGGTAGAAATGAGACATCATTTAAGTGAAGCAACAAAAGGAAAATGAGGAATAAGAAAATACTTTTGAAAAATATTGCAGATAAGAGTAAAGTTTTATACACAGGTCAGAGAGAGAGTTGTATTGTTGTGGTAGTTGTTGCTGTTTTCATTTGTATGTTGATCAAAATATCTTAGTTGCCTAAAAATATATTTTTTGGCATTTGAGGCAGGTTTTATTTACCAAAAGCATAATCATATTTACTATTCCAATTGCTATTCTATCAATACAATGGGATCTTGATATTCTTCCCCTCAAGACACAAGGCTTATGCCACTTCCCCTCATGTCTATGTGGTATATGATGAGCCTATGATCAAATGCTTTTGCAGGATAGATGTTGTGTGCAGCATCTTGCTGTTCAGAGGTAAGGAAAGAAAAGGGGGTGACACTATCCCTTGATCACTGGGACACTCCCACTGAAGTCCTAAACTGTCTTCAGAGTGTTCTGAACAACTTAAAACTACTGTGTTGTGAGGAAGCCCAAAGCAACCCATGCAGGGATACTACAGAGGGAAGATCTGAGGCTCTATGAAGGAAGCCCACTTGTGTCTGAGTCCAGCCGTGATCTGACTACAATCACAACGGGGATCCCTGGACCACAACCTCCCAGATAATTATGTTCTGAAGACCTGATCCACAGGACCTATAAGAGATGATAAACACCAACAGATATCTTTCCAAAAGAGCTAAAAAGCAATATAGAAGAGAGATACATGTACCTCCATGTTGATAGTAGCGTACAATAAGTAACTGTGGAAGATGCCAAAATACCCATCAACAGGCCAATGGATACAAAAATTGTCATATATGCACGCAATGGAGTACCAATCTCCCGTAAAGGCAGATAAATTTGAGGCTTTTGTGTTTAGATGGATGCAACTTGAGACCATCATGCTTAGTACAGCGAGTTGATCCAAATGCAGGAAGTTAAATATCACATGGTTTCTCTAACATGAGAAACTCGAAATACAACTATTTTACAGAAGCAAATGGTTGTGGCGGTGGGATTGGAATGAGGAAGGGAATGGGAGGAAAAACAAGATGGGGGAAGGGATTTTAATGTTAATGTGATGTGTGTGTGTCTGTGTGTGTGTGTGTGTGTGTGTGTGTGTGTGTGTGTGTGTACAAAATCCTCAAGCTCAATGTAACCATTGTTTATCACATATTTATACTAACAAAAATTGGGAAAAGGAGGTAATAAATGCTTACAGGATACCATATTTGGGATTAATTTGTTAATTAGCAAATATAATTATAACAAAAAAGGAAAAAAAATGATAGGTTTTTTTTCTTTTTTATGACAGGAGACCTGGAACCCAATACACAAATGTAAAGTTCATCCACATGAGAAATAAAATAGTCAGCACACACGCACAGAGATGCAAGGAGGTGGCAAACATCGTGGTCAAAAGGTGAGGTCATTTACCTTCTGATTTGTTCTGTTTTCTCAGCTGCGTAAAAGGAAAGTTATCAATTCAGGATGAGAAGTTCAAAAGGACGTGCCCATGTTACATGAAATGTAGAAGAAAAGCTGTCACAGTCGGAAGAGCTGTGGCAAATGGGATCAGTTTCCTTTAGACCTAAAATGTCCACCATGGGCTGGAGGTGTAGCCTGGGGAGGAGAGCCCTTGCCTAGAAAACATGAGGCTGGGGTTGGATTCCCCAGCACCATATACCAGCATAGGGATGCATGCCTGCAATACCTGGACTCAGAAAGCCGTATTAAGAGGATTGCTGTGAGTTCTAGACCAGCCTGGGATACATGGTGAGTTTGAGAACTGCCTGGACTATGGCGTGAGACCCTGTCTCAAAAATCAAATCAATAATAAATAAAATAAAATGTCTTCCAACAGTCTCATGTGTTCAGAGATAGGGTGTTGGAAGGTGGTTGGATCTGAATGTGCTGTCCTAATCAGTGCATTAACCCAATCCCAGTTTCCAGTCGGAGTATGTTGTTAAGATCCGTGGACTGATCATAAAAGGTGGCTTGCTGAGGACAGCCTGGCAGGGCTCTATTCACATCTCAGATTCCATGGGATGAGCCTTTCTTCCATGCTGTTCCCTTCTGCCATACTGTCCCTTCCTTAGACTCAGCTAAATCTGGACTGAACCTACATAAACCAGGAGTTGAAATAAATTTCTCCCTTTAATGTGTGATTTTCATTTTTTTTTAGCCCCAGAGATGGAAAAGTGACTAACAGAGGGATATCTGAGTTTTCTTTACAGCATATTGTGAGGAAATATTAAAAGAAAAAGACACAGTAGGTTTTTAAAAGAATGCAGCAGAAGGATATAGTTAAATAAAGAAAAGGAAAATTCTTAGACTAGAAACTGTGGAGCCATGTAAAACTAAAATCATAGGATTGCTTAGGAAATTTGAATTTGACTTCATGGCCAACACAGAATATGGTGACATTAATCCTGATGGTTTCTTGAGGAATGTTGGGAATAAATGTGACTTGTTTTCTTTCTTGGTTTGATGTTTTAAACATTATAATACTGGAGAAAAAAGAAGTGAAGGCATGGGTGTTAGGGACAGTGTGTGACAGTCTGACCAAAAGCATGTGGAGTTATGGAGTTTCCTCAAATCCTGCTCTGGTCAGTTTATTTATTTATTTATTTATTTATTTATAGAACAAAAAGTCTTTAGAAACAAAGGAAAGAGAGGTAAAGCTCTCAGTATCTGTGCAGAGTGGGGGAAGCTCTCAAGTGGGCCCCCTCTTGACCCCTGCTCTGGTCAGTATTAACAACACTATGACAAGGCAGACACAGGCTCACCAGAAGCAGAAAGACTTCCTTAGGACTGCATTAACCAACCCGCTGCCAAAAGTGCCAGGGGGATAAGGAAAGGTGTGATCTTACTACAGCCAAATGGAGTTACAGACCTAGCAGCAATTAGATAATGCAGCTAATATCACAGATAGAGAATATTAGCTTTAAATAAGAAGGTTATTCTATTTATGAAGGAAAGTACAGAAATATACTGGTTAATAATGCCCACCACATTGTGAGAATTGAATATAATTTGGAGGGATTAAATAATGTTTTAGCTTTTCTGTGGGATATGCAATAGAAAAATAAAGACTCAGATACATCACCAAGCAGCCTGGGGAGTTAAGAATGAGATGCCGGCGGCAGGATTGAGTTTCCCCCATCTCTCCTGACATTCCAAGGACGAGGCACGACACTATTTAAAACTTACATTAAAAATGAATAGGGACTCTCATATCAGAGAGACCATTCAATGTTTCACCTTCTGCTTCTGACTCACTTCACTAAGCATGATGTTCTCAAGTTTCTTCCATTTGCCTGTAAAAACCTCCATGCTGTTGGACTTTACAGATGCATAGGATTCCATTGTGTGTAAGTACCACAGTTTGTGTATCCACTGGTCTGTTGATGGGTATTTTGATGACTTCCATCACAACTCCTATGGAACTTAAGACCGAAAAACAAAGTGAAAGAGGGGGGGAGGTGGGCGTGGAGGGAGGGAGAAGTGGGTAGGCAGAGGGACAAAAGGAGATCAGGAAAGCTCTTGTCACCTTGACAAGATATGTATGTGCACAAAATCCTCAACTCCATTGTAAACCTTAAATTGTGCACTTACACATATCAATACAATGAGAAAAAATGAATAGGAAATTATTAATATTTCACCTTCATGCCTTTTATACGACTATAAACATGATATTGTCTTCTGCTTTCTGTTTTCTGGTCTTACCTATTTGGAAGACATTCCTTTATACATTTCTAGTTTTTATGTCATCTGATGTCCTAGAATAAGTTCCCTTAGGGAAGGTCTCTTAGTAATCTGAATCCTCGTCTAGTAGTGAAGCATTTAATATCTCATAGGCATACATGAATATCAAATAGACATAAATATAAATAGACATATATTTATATAAGTATTTGTGACTTCTAGGATAATAATGTATATTTAGGTTTAATAAAATATACAAAATTAACTTTACTGTTTTTATGTTGTGAAGATTTTAGTAACTCCTTCGCGCGCGCGTGTGTGTGTGTGTGTGTGTGTGTGTGTGTGTACAGCTTTTTAAGTTAAATATTCTAAGACTGGTATTTATATTTATTGGTTGCATATCCATCTACTATAACAGATAGAAATTACTGTGAAGAAAAAACGGTATTGCTGGTGTTCTTTAAAAATAAAATCCTATTGTATTGCAAGAGTTTAATGCCCAGGTGCTACCTAATGTGCTCAAATATGTACAGCAGACAATTTCGGAACAAGCTATTTCATTTCCATGGTAACTTCAGGGCCACAATAGGGGATGCTGGTTAAAAATGGATTCTTTTCATTAAGATCACAACAGGAGGAGACAAGGAACAGAGTGAGGAGAAGCCCTAATGAATTTAGTGAAAATGCAATCAATCTGCTTCTTTATTTTTAATGTAAACATTTATAAACTAAGCTTACAAACAAAATTCTCAACATATTTTGTTTCAAAAAACAATCACACAACTATTTCATTTCAAACATATTTGAGCATTTTGTGATTTTCTGTCCAGGTTTATAGGAAAAAGAGGAACACACAAACCTAGTAAGTTTTGTTTTGATTGTGGAGATCACTTAATCTCCTAAACAGAATTATGAACCCTGATCACTGTTCCATAGAGGACAACTAGAAAAGTAAAAGGCACTAATTCAAATTTACATAAGAATGATAAAAGATTAATAATTAAAGCCATCAAGTATAATTTTTCCCTACTCATCTAAGGCTGCTATAGGTCAAGTTGAAGGAATTCTTTTTAAAGCCATGCATTTGTTTGCCTGGATAGCCTGCTACTGTCTTGCACCAAAGAATGCAATTCAAAGTAAAATTTGCATCTGTCATTCAGAGATTTTGACTACACAAGGCTAACCATCTGCATATTTGGATAAATGCTTGGCTTCCTAATTCACTTGCTGGGGAAAGAGGCACCATTAGTCGTTACCCTAGGCCTCAAGAACATCAATTCATTATGCATATCAGATACCAGCGTACTTGTTTGGGATACATTTATCTTATCATCTAAGATTATGTTGATTTTATTTAGATTACATCCAAATAAAGCATAATTAAACTGGTATGTGACAAGAAAGAATCCACTATGAGAGAATGCTGCTAAGACGAAATTAATTCCTCCCAGTGGCTTTCATTTCAGGCCACAGAGTAAACAATATGGGGACAGGAGAAAGAAACTTATGCCAACAGTCTCAATGTGAGTAATGTCACTTCATTTAGAGTCTCTGAGCCTCAGTTTCCTCATATACAAAATGAACTTAAGAATTCTTGTTTTATATCTTTCCAGATATAGTCCTAAGATCAATGATTAGTGATTAAGTATTCGAAGTCTGGAATCAAATACACCTACTTTGAATCTAAATTATACTAACATTAAGAGTTTAGTCAAGTTTCAAGTTTCCCACCTACACACTGTTGAGCCACAGCATTTAAGTGTTAAATGAGAATGTGCAGGGTGAATGCTAATAGTACCTGACATGTTGTAACCCACCAACAAGGAAGTATTTGAAAGGATCAGAGAAAGGATGTTTAAAGCAACTGTGAAAATGTCAATAGTCACAGACTTCACCATTGTTCATGCCTGAGGTACCAGAACATGTAGTTCACATATCATTCTCCAACAATTCTAATGTTAAAATGAATGAACTATTGTTAAAACTGGGAAAAACCATTCAAAATTCAATATATATATATATATATATATATATATATATATATATATATATATATGAAGCGACTCACTTAGGTCTCCCTCCTAAATAGCAGGAGCTTTTATGCCTCTGTCTTTTGTTTCTGAATAAAGGTCTCTTCTACTTATTCTATACCCGACTTCTTTGCTATGACATTGATAATCCTCAAAAATCAAAAAGATGTATGTAGATGTACACACACACACACACACACACACACACACACACACACCCTTTCTTGTCTATTCTTATCTTAATATTCATTTCCTTCCTAAAATGGGTCCAGAGATTGCCCAGAAGTCCTCAGAATCAATTGATCCTTCTAACCAAAGTTATCAAACTGGAAGTCAAATCTGATCTACTGCTTCAATTTCACAGCACTTAAAAAAATTCCCAATATAGAAAATCTGAAATTTTCAAACAAAATCAAAATAAAGGATTTACTTAAAAACTTAGGAAAACTGATCGCCTTGGTCCACATGTCCATATAGCACCAATACGCTGCAGACATTGTTGTTGAGATTGTTTGACTCATTATCTTCTTCTCTTCATTATTATACGTTATACTGAGGCCCAGGACCCATCACCATTTCTAGTCATATGTATCCAATTCTTTTACTTAAAATAAATAATTTTCCAAACTCATGACTTTACCAAAAGCTAAAATAAGAAAGAACTTCAGGATATGCATTTCAAAAAATGGGTAGCAAACATTTTTTATAGATTTGAAGACTACTAGAACATATTTTTAAAACTTTTTATTGAAATCTAACATATATACAGGAAATATATAGTTTAAGCCAAGTGTGGTGGTTTGGGTCAATAATCCCAGGATTCCAAAGAGGTGGAGGCTGGAGAATTGCAAATTGGTTATTATCCTGGGTAACTTAGCAGGACTAGGTAGGAAAATTTTTTTTAAAAAATTATTTTAATTTTGTAAAAAGAGGTACAAATCAACTATAGAGTTCAATAAAAGATAATAAATTAAACTCATTTGTGCAACAGGCATCCTCATTAAGAAAAATACCGTCAGCACTGAAAAAACTCTGTCATATCTCTTCCCATTCAGACTTTCCACACGCCTAAGCTCCAATGGCACACATTCGTTTTGTTTGTCTAACTTTATGGAAACACAGTCATACAGAATGTATTTTTGTACGTCTGACTTCTTTTGCTTAACATCTTATTGTGAGATTTATTTATATGACAGTTTGTAGTTATACTTCTATTGATGGATTTATAGAACACCATCAAAGCTTTCCCGTGTCCCCTTTTAAACTTACTTTTTCTGCCTGTGGCAAACGAGTTCACTACCCAAATTGAGACATAAATCTTGCTTTAAGAAACATTTCATCCTACAGTTATCACAATACATCGATATTTACCAGCTGTCACATTGTCAAGATAAAATGCCTGACACCCCAACTTAAAGGAGAAGTTTATGGTTGGTCGACTCAGAGTTTCAGAGGTAGCAGTATATGATTGATTGCCTCCAGAGCAGAAAAATCATGGTAGGAGGGTGTGGTTTATCAAAGTTTTAATTTCATGACAACCAGGAGATAGAGCACACTGAAAGAGCAGCAAAGAGAAGACAAGGCACCGGTCTCCATGACCCACAGAAACATCCAGATTTATGAAGTAGGTGGTTCTGAAACCAAGTCAAGATTAATCATCAAATTCCAAACCTTCTCAGCTTGATTTCAAAACACATCCCCTTCAGCCATATTCAATCTCTGAACAAGGATGACAACCAGCTCATAATTCTGCCTAACAGGATATAACTGTCCTATGTACAACCAAAAATGCATGAAATCCATCCCCCAAATCTCAACAGTTTCAATATTGCTTAAAAATCCACATCCAAGTCTTCTCTGACATTCAAGGTAAATTCTGAACTAAAAACCTCTGAAAAAATTCAAAACAAAAATTACACAATCCAAACATATAGTAATAAAAATAAATATCCCAATAAAAAAAAGAATGAAGTGGGGGGTGGGGGGTGGGGGTGGGAAGGGAATTGGGCCAAACAAGAACCCAAACCATCAGGGCAAACATTAAGTCTTATAGCCTCATGTCTGGTATCTGGGGCACATAGTAGTAAGCTGTCAGCTCCAGAGGCATTGGGTGGCCCCATCTTTGTGGCTTTGCCATTAGTGTGGCCTATATCTTGGGCTGGCTCTGATCCTTTCATTTGCTTATCAGATGTGTCATTTTCCTGGTATTTTTAATTTCCTGGGGTCTCCACTGCACCTTAAGCTTTATTTTCCAGCTTCACATATCTGTGTCTCTCAGGGGCACATTTTCTGGCCTTACTTTGAAATCAAGGTAGGAATCTTCATGGCATTGTACGGACAATATCAAAACTCTACCACTAGGTCAAGAAGCAGCCAGGTCCTTTTAAACTGCAGTGGCCTTTGAACACCTAAATGGCTGACCATTGTGAAACAAATCTCAGAGAACCAGTTTCCCAGTTACTGCAAATCACTAGAAAGAAAGACTCAATATTCACAACCTGAGGAAGGTGAGGCTTGTTTGGCTCAGTCTCCAGAAGGTTCAATCCAAAGTTGGCTAGTTCCAACACCGGAACAGCATAGTAGAGGATCCTCATGGAGAACAGCTGCCCAATGGTGAGAGCCAAAGAGACAGAGAGAGAAGCTTGAAACAAGAATACATTGATACCCTCTTTCTAGTCACAATCCCAGTCACCCAGTCACCCATCTCCTACGAAGGCCCACTTGGAACAGCCCGTTTCACTATTGAACTAGGCAATGGACGAATCCACTATGTGTATAGCACCCCACAACACAATCACCTTCAGAATACATGAGACTTCTACAAAACAGTTTAGACCTAACCCATAGCAGTGACCCTTCTTCAACAGAGGAACAGGGGCCCTCTTCTCAAATAAAAGGCTTAGATTTACACCCTTAAATCTGCAAAAGTTGATATCTTAACTCCTGAGATGGCTTCATGACACCTTTCTTCCTGTTCTACATCAAAGTACTTGGTTTCTTGCTAGTGGTACTAATATCTTTAACAACCACACCTCCCTTTGTCCCAACTTTACCCATGATTCTTTTAAGGCTAATAAAAGGTCTAAAAATCTTTATGTTTTGTTCTTTGCACTCAGTATAAAGCCGGCTAAAAGCAGCCAGCAGTGTTCACTCTACAGCCTGAATGCTGGGCTGCCATGAAATTGTCTCTCCAATTGTCAAATTGTCTTTAGCCCTTAAGCAAGTCACTCAAAATTTAGATTGTGAATTAAGTATAGACAAATAGTTTGTCAAATGCAAAAGACATAGCCTTTGGTCTAATGTCTAATAGAGTTTTTATTTCCAACTGGAACCTCATAAGGACCATCTTTACCATTCACATTCCTATGAGCATTCTGGTTTCCTAACACTGACCTAATGCTCACTTGCAACATTTGAAAGTTTCTCTAGGTCACATCTCCAACCTTTTTCAAGCCCCTTTCTCAAGGTGATCTCTAAGGCATCTGCCCACATAGAGGCTGTAATCACTCTGCTTCTCTGACACCAACTTCCTCTATTAGCCACTTTTCCTGTTACTGGAACAAAATAAATGACACCCAAAATAAAAGGAAGCAAGGTTGAAGAGCTGCCCATCCACAGTTGCCTGGCTGCAAAGCAGAAGCATCATGGCGGAAAGGTATGGTGGAAGGAAAAAAAAGAGGTTGCTCATTTTGTAGCCACCGAAAAGCAGAACACATGGGGAAGAACATCTGAAAGGAAGGAACAAGGGACCAGATAACAACTTGACCCACCAAAGCATCCCTGGAAGTGTGCTTTGCTACTGTTAGAATAATCAAATTGGCAACCAAAATTATTATAACCTCAAAATCTCTTACTCTTTTTATAATCATTCAATTCCATTCCTAGTAGTTTACATTTCTGAGTAGATTTCCTTCCCTCTACACTGATAAAATTGCAGGATCAGCTTCTGATTTGCTTCTTTTTCTTTTAACACATAAATAAAATACCCTTCTCAACTTTCTCTTCATTTCAAACTTGCACAAAACACCTTGAATTGCTAGGAGAAAAAGATCCTTCCACTACCTGCCTGCTATGGGGACACTTTGCCTATTCATTACTAAGAAGACATCGTGTTCAGATAGCATAACTTTTGGGTTTTTTTTTTTTTTGCTTGTTTGTTTGTTTGGTTTTTTGTACAATGGCTTAGAATCGGTAGTTAGCAAAAGTAATCATTCAGCTTATTCTGAAGGATAAAACATTTTGTATCCTATTATTGCTTATCTTCTGTAACTGACACCACATTGAGATTATCTAAGGTTTAATGTGCGAATAAGACCATCTGATTCCCAACCATAAATGTACAGTCTGTCCTGACATCTAATAGCTAACAAAAACAAAAAAAAAAAACCCTTATAGTTAAGGACCCTATACACAGCATATGTATTTTTAGATACTCTTCACAACAAGATATTATTATCAAAATCATGATTTGGGCAATAAAGAAAAAAATTACATTTACTATTAGCTAAGAACAATTTCTCTAGAATTTTCTACCTCATATTTTCTCTTGAGATTTTTCAATAGGCTTTTAAAGCAGATGCTGAGCTGGAAAGTAAACTAAAAAATAAAGAAAGCTAAGGGTAAAAATAATAATAATGGACAGTTGGACCTGATTGTTTCCATGGTCAGGGCATCTTCCTGAGTGACAGATAATTCATCTTCTGTCAGTTCCCATTGCCTAGAGATCATTTTGAGTGTTGTCATCAGCAAAACTTCACAGAGTGAGGGATTTTCAAACAGGAAACCAGATGTGATGGGGTCAGGCTCTGAGTGTGATGGGAATATTTGGGTTAATGATGATTGATGCCATATCATATTTCATAAAGTACATATTTGCCAAATAAGGTGTTTTCTCTGTCACATAGGAGCAGTTGCTAAATGCTCTCATAGCAAAGACCAAGGTCACAGAGAAAGGAGAGAACTCAAAAGAGCTTACTGTCCTTAGGAAGTGAAATCATCAAATTAGGAAAAACATTTTTTCTAGCCAATGGGTGTGGGCAAGGCTCTTTAAATGCCTTGATTTTTAAATGCCTGTTATTTAGCCAGAATCCCTATAATATTCCAAATTTTTCATAGTTATGAACAGGCACAATGTTTTTAGTTTCCTTGTTTGCTTTAGTGGTATGTTTTAACTTTGTTTCTCTAAATTAAAACATTAGACTTACCCTTACAGTAATATTTTATCAGAATTAAGTAACTGTTAGCTTTTTATTAATATATTTGGTGATATTAAACAAAGATGTAATGCAAAAAAGCAAAAGCACACCCAAAAAGCATCCCTTTATGATGTTATCTACAAAAATAATGATTTAACTACTTCTCCTGCTGTCATAGAAAATAGTTTTCTTTTACATGCTTAGTATTCTAATATGAGCATTTAGTAAAAAGATATGAGAGGACAATTTCCAAACACACTGAAGAAAAAAGATGCTTTCTCCACTTAATCTTTAAGATAAATTTGTACAAAACTATTATATTATTGTCATAAAGTTTGCTGTTTTCAAAGAATAATGAATGTTATAACTATTTTTAAAACATCCTACAGAAACCTGTTATTATTAATTTTATGTACTTCTAATGCTTTTAAAGCACCCACAGTTTCCTACAGATGTTTGTACACATTAACATCTCCAAAGTGTAATATTTTAAAGAAATGTAAAGGCACAGCTAGTGTAGAAGCCTAGGTGGCTGACTTTACAATTGCTTCCTCATAAGCAAGACCTGCTTTTATATAAAAAAGCAACAGGCAGACAGAAACAAATCGAGAATGGAGCAAATTTGTGATGAAGATCTGCAGTGAGTAGCAAATTGGCGTCTGTAGACAATCGCCAAGTCCAGAGCTTTCCCAGAGCAAGACGCTGCACCAATCTCTCTTCTTCCTTCCTTTTATACCGTTCGAGTTCCAGTTAGGCCTCCCACGGCTGGATGCTCTTCCCTCATTGGCTGGCCCACAAATCACTTACACTCTAATCCAGGCTGGTTCTCAATTCCCAGTGTAGACATGGTTCCCAAACCCTAATCCAGATGTCATTCCTAATTGCCTCAAGTCGACATAATCTCACCAAAGGTCACGATGGAATCAACATAATTTCTTTTTCCACTCTTCTGAAATTGGGTGTCATCGTCTAGAACAATATCCAACATACAGTTATCACAGGCTGTGCGACTGAACTGGCTGAACTATTCCAACAGTCACATCTGTTGTAAAGATTTTATAATGTGAAAACCTTTTCTCCCCTTGAAAAGTTATACTACTGGCACTTTAAATGCGAGAACAAAAGCTGGGACTAAGATGAGATTGATGAGCAAAAACACTGACAGCTGGGATTAAAGAAAACAGAGGAAATGGGCTCGAATTTAAAAAGCTATGGGCACACATTATTCTTTAAGAAAAGATTAGGAAGAACTCTAAAAGTGAGTCCGAGATCATTAGTACAGTAACGCCCACACAGGCCCGGAGGAAAGCCTTCGTATTGTTTCAAAAGGTGGGACAGCACTCACCTCAGGGACCTCTCAAAGATCCAGTTGGACAGCTTTCCACGTAACAAAATGGTGCTGTTGTGCCCTGGAGGTGACATTGTCATAAGCGGGAATCTACAAAGCAAGCCCAGTGCCCCAGTGGACTTGGGGAATAAAGCATCGACCCAAAGAACCAAAGATGTATATTCTTGAAGCTTAAGCTATAAAGCCATTTGCCCTTTTAGGTCTTGAAATAGTTTGGGACCTATTACCCTGTCTTTCCAGTTTCTCCCTGTTGGAATGGGAATGTCTTTCCTGTGCCTGTTCCATCATTTTATTTTGGAAGTATCCACTTTCACAGATTTGTAGCCAGAGAAAATTTTTGCTGTAGGGTAAAATGTCTCACCTATTATTAAGTTTCAATGATACTCAAATGAGACTTTTGGACTT
This sequence comes from Ctenodactylus gundi, assembly GCA_004027205.1. NCBI lineage: Eukaryota > Metazoa > Chordata > Mammalia > Rodentia > Ctenodactylidae > Ctenodactylus > Ctenodactylus gundi. Next base: position 149,577 of record PVKB01000344.1, read on the forward strand.
CAGAGTTGATGATGGAATGAGTTAAAAAGGTGAAGGCTGGTGAATGTAATAATTTTACGTGCAAAAGAATGTGAAATTTGGGACATAAAAGTCAGAATAGACTCAAGGTTATATTCCTTCCTTCAAACGCTTATGCTGTACCTCTGAGTCGTGATGTTATGGTACACGGACCTGTTGCCTTTGGGGACGTAGTGGGTTTAGAAGAGGACATGAGGGTGGGGACCCGGTGATGAGATCAGCATTCATTTGAGGGGAGGAGTTCTCTCTTCCTTCCCTCATACAATGAGTAAGTACTTATCTGCAAGCCAGGAAGGGGTCCCTCAAGAAAAATCTCTGGCAACTTTGTCTTGGATTTCTCAGCCTCATAATTGTGAGAAATAAACATTTGCTAAGCTTTCAAAGGTGTAGTACTTTGTTATATACCAATCCAAGCTAATTAAAACAAATAAACAAAAAATGCCCCGTACCAATCTCGGTAGTCATCGGGGGTTATTAACCACCACCCTAGTTAATTGGGATACCAGAGTAGAGTTGAGAACACTGAAAAAATTATATCACAAAGATTAAATCTCAAAATTATCAAAGCTCCTTGAAGCATGCATTTTGGATTCTTTCTTATGTAGTATGATAATCGTTGAATACTTACTGTATTTCGATCCTTGAACCCAAGCATACAAGGTGAGGAAAGAGGAATTGTAATGAGGAAGAAACCACACAAGAAAAGTGTTTAAATTCACTCCTAAAAGTCTGCATTTAGCCAGGCCCCTGTGGCAGAGGTCTGTAATCTCACGACTTTGAGAAGCTGAGGCAAAAGGATTGCAAGTTCAAACCCAGACTGGATGACTTAACGATGTACCCAAGATTCTGTCGCAGAATAATAATTTTTAAAAGTGGGCTGGGGTTTTAACTCAGTGTGAAGGCCTTTAGATCAACTCTGAGTACAAAAAGAAAAAGACTATATTTCTTTTTTAGATTTCTTATTTTAGGGGCAAATTTATTAATAAAAACAAGATGATTGGTTTTTACTTTGATCTATGGAAACATCCAACCCATCAATTTGCTTAATGTATTAAAAACAGAACTATAATTTCACTACTGTAATGATAATAAAATTGTGTCTTGGTTATATTCTGCAGTAGGGTGTTTTGATAGTGTCTTGAAGGGAACAGCTTCACAGCTAGTGCCAGAACTAGAAGTACAGGAAACAAAGACTTTCAAATCAGTTCTCACAAATCTCTGATAGATAGGAATCCAAAGTACAAAGGCAGAAAAGAAGAGTGCTCATCATCTTCTGCCGGAAGCATAAGTGGAAAGTGAGACTTTTTACTTTCTCATTGCTCAGGATGAAATTGCTCCAACCTGAAGATAACACGAAAAATCGCAAAGAATGATAAGCATAGAAGAGTAGCCCCACGGATCATTCCTTTCTGAAGTCTTCACTTTTAGGGCAACACCTTGGGTAGGCTAAAGCAGTCACAGCCACAGGCCACATTTGCGGGCCACATGATGGTTTTTTTTTTCCCTCTTCCCTCAAATGTTGTGACATGAGCCATTCTGAGAAAAGATTCAGTGAAACTGAGTAAAATCCAATGATTCTCTATTTAAAATAGAAAAAAGGAATTTAAAGCTTGCATTTCAGTACTCCATTTGTGCAGCATTCCCCAGAAAGAGCACATGATATCCTGCAGAAAAGGAGATTCTTTCAGTGTGTTAAATAATACATCATAGTGACATGAAAGGGGGCGCACAAGACGAACTTCACAACACGAGGAGTGAGGAACAAAAACAGGAAAGCATTCTATTTGCATAATTTCTATGCTATTCACACAAACATATCAGAACCACCCAATGACACCTTAGAAAAAAAGGCTACATGCAGAAAAATCTACTCCCCTGCACATGTTCTATAAGTAATTGTGTTCTACGTTGGAATTTAAAATTAAATTACCTAAAAGCAACTTCCATCCAAAGCCACACCTTAATATAAACCTTTAAAGCTTTTAACTGTTGGTCTTTCTTAAAATTATTTCTTTTATAAAATTTAAGCATGTATGGATGAAAATCATAATGTACAAACAACTTGTGATCAAAATTATTATTTCGCCTCTCTTATTCCCCACCCTGATCTTAGCTTTGCTCCTTTGATTGTGCGATTTTCTTTTATTATTGGTTTCAGTTTGTTCTGAGATTCATGTGTTTGAACAATACATGGATGAAACCATGCTGAGGGAGGGTGCTGTGGTTTTGATTCTTTCTGCGCGCATCCCTCAACGATTCACGCACAGGGGGCTTCTGTCTCAGATTTTGACGTGTGAAGGTTAATGTTGATTGTCTTCTTGATTGGATTTAAAAAGTCCTCGGAGGTTAATAAAGGACACTTCTGATTGGGAGGAGGGAATCATGGGGGCGTGGCTTTACAGACTATTTAGGTCCTCTGGCCCCTTCTCTGAGCTCTCCCCGGCTCCCTCCTTCTGTTAGAATCACAAGCCAAGCAACTTTTCTTTGCCTTGCCCTTCTGCCAGGAAAGCCCTGCCACAGGGCCAGCCAGCTATGGGCTAAATCCCTAGAAACAACGCCCCAGAGTAAACTCCTCCCTTAGGTTGTGTATGCCAGGTATCTGGTTTCACGGATGGAAAAGCTAACACAGGCAGAGGCCCTCAGGAAAGCCTTAGAGGTAGGGGTGAGCGGTCGGACGGCAGCTGAGTCATGGAAGCGTGTCCTTCACAGAAGACTGATATAATGCTTTCAGGATGTGTTTAGCTTCTACAAAAACTGGCTGTTATAAAAAGAGGAAGGCTGGTCACTGAATCCCTCCGGCTTTCTCCCTCACCTTACCATCTCTCCTCCCGTGTCCACTCTCACCCAGATGTTATAGGCTACGTTGACTTATAGGCCAGAATAATGCAGCTGCCAAATCATGGGCTTTCAATCTCCAGAACTGTGAACTAAGTAAACCTTTATTTCTTTATTTTAAAAAATCTGCTTCAGATGCTGTGTCATAGCAACAGAAAGCCGACTAAGATAAGTAATTGGTTCCAAGAAATGGGGTGATTTCAGTAATGCTGCCTGAAAAAAAGCAGAAGCAGCTTTTAAATTGAATGTAGAGCAGAGACTGGAAAATTTGGAGAACTTAGATTAAGAGAGTCCAGGAATACTATGTAAATTCTGAAAAGGGTTCAGAAAATAAGAAGGCTAGAAAGTTGCTAGAAATATGTTCAGAAATTAACAAGTGCACGTGACCATAATGCTGAAAGAAGTGAGAAAGACTGTTGGAAACTGAGGAAAAGGCCGCCTTTGCCGCACAGTTGCCAGGAACTTGTTTGTGGGCCCAAACCGTAAAGATCTATGGGAGATGGAATTTAAGAGTCATAACCTGGAATATTTGCCTGAGAAAATTTCTAAACAGCAGAATAGCAGTAAATTTTCAGTTGTGGATATTCAGGTTCCGTTGTCTCTTTGACCTATTAAGCTCTCCAGGAACTTTCATAGACAGTAGTCTGCTTACTTCATTGTTTCCAGATTTCAAAACAGTAAGCAGACAGCCTCATTATTGATTTTTTTAAAAAATTTTTCACGTTTTAAATCTTTCTGATTTCTATTTTTAAAGTTTTTTCCCACAATCTCAATCTCAATTTGTACTTATTCTCAATGATTTAAATGATTAAATAATAAACTCTAATTGTACTCAAGGTATGTAACATCTGAATATTTTTAGCTACACCAAGCATTATCTATGTCTATAAATATAGATATAGATATAGATAAATTTTTGATACAGAGTGTTTTTCTGTAGTCCAGGCTGGTCATGAACTCATTGTGTAGCCCAGGCTGGCCTCAAACTCACAGAAATCCTTCTCTCTCAATCTCCCTAGTAGCCGTACTATATTGAAGTTTAAGAGATTATTATTTTTAAGATTATCTCAGAATTTTTAAATATTCAAAGTTATCTCTTCATTAGCAATTAGGAATATCAATTATAAATGAAATATGTAAATCAGCCACATATTTTTAATTCTTAAAAAGGTAATTAAACCTTATTAAATGTTTTGATAAACACATAATGCTTGATAATTTTGTATTTTATCTGTGTTCCATAGCCAAATAAAAAAAATCTCATCAGTATGATACTTCACAAAAGTTAGGTCTAACCTAAATGAATATAAATTTAAAAGGAATGTGAATTATTTCATACTGTCAAATAGTTCCAACTGTGCAACTTATTGTGAATACCTGGTATTGTTGAGCATCCCTAGAAACACAAATTGGAACACAGAAAGTAACAGAAAAAAGCATGCTCGGCCCTTCTAAGAAGTACTATATTTTGCAAGAATCTTTTGTGTTTATGCCATTCGAGAAACACTGGCAGATCAATCCTCCTGCCTTTCCCCCTGTGATCCTCCTCCTGCTCTGAAGCAATGTCTGTGTCTCCAGTGGTAGTGTCAAAGCCTATAACCTTCACACCTTTTGGACACAATTGCTTTTTGCAAGAGGTGAAAAAAATGTATTCCTCTGGAAAAAGTGTGCTATTATTCAGAAGAGGTTTAAGGATTAGAGGCACAAGTGTTGAGTAGTAAATTCTCTTACGAATGTGTGTGTGTGTGTATGTGTGTGCGTGTGTGTGTGTGTGTGTGTGTGTGTGTGTGTTAATACTAGTGAATAAATATATTTAAGATACTCACCATCATCTAAAGTCCAGGGCCTTGGGGACAGGCTAGTCTTGTCACAACCCAAGTGGTCTTGCTCAAGGTAGAAACCAAATTAAGATACAGGAGCATTCATTATATATCAAAATCTTTGCCATCGTATTTTAAATTTCACATACTTTAGAAATTGTTACTGACAGCTCTTTTTGTTGTTTTGCTTTGCTTTGCTTTACCATATGAAAACTTACTTAACACTGGAATTATGTTTCTAATGATTATTGTGTTGTCGGAAAAAAATTATTTTTGATACATAACAGCTTATCCTGCTATATGTGCATTGACTTCTAAAGTTAAACAGGGACCAAACATGTATATGAGGTCATCACTCACAGCTCAAAAATGACTACCAGTGATCTCATTGAGAGTATGTCAGAAGATTAGATTAGAATAATAATTTCAGGGTTTATTTTCAGTTTAAAATGTAAAGTTTTCAATTTTTCTTCAAGTGAACAATTCCCAATAGTAAGTACAGAAAACCAAGAGCTCCTTAGCCATAAGATTTCCTGTTAGCTATTATTTGTATACAGTTGATATACACGGGAAAATGTTACTATTAAGCTCAATTTTAAGTAAAAGCGCATTATAGTAGAAATAAGACTCTCCAGAGAATAATTTTATGAGACCATTATTGCATGGGAGCTTGGGCAGTTGAACTCACATGAAACAAATGGCTCTATAAAACAAGTCCCAAAGTGGCCTATTGCTTAATTAAATTCATATACAAAACATCCCTCTGCCTTGACATGTGTGCACACATATATTAAATATATTTTAAAATTCAGTCTGGAAAATATGACCTCATAAAGATGCAAAGGTTTAGACACCACTTCAAAGCCAAGGAACTTCTTGAAGCAATATTTCACACAGATCTCTGACTTCTAAATAATTGCTTTTTCCCCCTTAACCTGCTGAGAGCAGTCAGTTTGATAGATATAATGTTTAAGCTTTCTTTCTGCCTATAAGGAAGGATATTCCATAGGCTATCTGACATATTTGCAATGAATTCAAGTACCGTTAATACTTTCTTTTTCAATTTCAATAAGGTGAAAGCATTTCTAGAGGAAACTGTATATGCCGAGGTAGAAGCACTTTAGCAAGATCTATATCCCAGTTGTTTAAATGAAACGTGTCTACTTAGAAGAATGTTAATTTAATGAAATCAAATAAATTAAGATTTTTTTCTTAGAATATAAAATTGTTTTGCCACAATGTATCCCTCATTCTTCTGTTTCATGAACCACCTACAAGTGGATAACAGCCTTCAAGAAACAAAATGTTGTCCATTCTGTTCAGTAGCCTAAAACCATCCTAAAGCCATCTGGTATTCAATGTGTTCAAAAAGATGTTGAGAGGGAAGCAAAATAAAATGACATTATTCAATATTACCAATTGGTTATGAGATTTTGGATCCACAAATGTTCTTTCAGTTCCAAAATCACAACAAAAATCTCAAATGAATAATTTTGTCTTATTTTCACCTATTATTTTTAGATTGCTTGATAATGCCTATACCACTAGTATTCCAAGGAGAAAATTTAAACAATGTATAGAACTTACAGACAAAGAGGTGATTCTGAATTGCTCTAGGTGAATGAGACCAGTCCTAAATATGTAGGTAAGATGTTCAAAATTTCGATAGCTTATAAATTTCAGGTTTTATAAATAGAAAAATGAGAAGGGATGTATAATAGTCTGACTAATTTTTGCAATTAGATTTCAAAACTACCATGTGTAAGATTATAAGGGTGAAAAAGAAATGTCCGTCCTTCACACATTGCAAGGGTCATGGCCAACACTTCTATCACAGAAGACAGATTAATAAGAGAAAAACAGGAGTAACTGAATTAAAAATTTTAATGACACAGGAATCTTCAAAAATGAACACACAAAGACCCATGAAATAATGTGCATTTTTATGAGCAGGTTTATTAGAAAAGTGGGTTAGTCACACAGAAGTGTGACTGGACAGAATGAGGGAAGAATCTATTGGTAACAACAGGGGATTTACTGAGGGACATCTGATCTGGTTCTTCTTACCTTCTGAACATAAGGCAATGGAGAAAGAAAACCTATGACCTACCTTTAGGTTAGTGAGTTGACACTCCTTTGTGGTAGTCTTAGTTACTTTTTCATCACTGTGACTCAATACACAATAATCATGAATTGGAAGGAAAAGGTTTATTTTAGGTCATAGTTTAAGCAGGCTGCAGTCCATTCATGGGTGGGTGGCGAAATCACAAGGCAGGGATTGGACCAGACCGGGAGAACTAGCTTAAGAGCAAAGTCTGGTAGGAGGGGCAGAACCACCACATACACACCCACGTCAAGCCCCAAGCTTCTGCCCCTTCAGGCCAGGTCCCACCTCCCAAAAGTACACAGTACCCATAGATGAATGAGGCTTGTGGGGATACTCCAGATTCAAACAGCAACAATGGTTGTACTTGAGAGGTAAAAAGGGAAAGAAGCTCAGATTATCTTGCTTCTGCTGTTTTCTCCATTGCCAACTTTTCACATTTTAAGATTGTGTGTTCTGAGGCCCAGAAGCAAAGCAATCACAATAAAACTATCATTTATTATGCACTGATACCAGGCACTGTGCCAGGGAGCTCACACTCAGTATTTCTATTCATTGCTCATGACAGCTCTCTGACTTTATTTTGAGTTCAAAGACAAGGAAACTGAGTCGGTGAGATATTAAAGTAACTTGACTTCAAATCACAGGCTTAGTAAATGGCAGAGTTGAAATTGGACCCCTTTTTTGTCTCACACAAAAGCCTACATTTGCAAGCCAAATACCCCAGATGTCGGGTTGGACAAAAAGACACCCATGAAGTCTAGCCATGGGAAGATCCTTGGCAGTGCAAGTTGGAGAATCTCTTAGATGTAATTCCAAATTTAGACCACTGGTAAGGAACACTATGGGTTAGACACGCACCCCGAATGTTGCTTTTTCAAAATCAAGCTATTCAATCTGACCAGTGTCCAGAAGTGCATTAGAAAAGAAATGTTTACGCGGCAAAGAAATTTATGTTTGGAAACAGTAGGTGTCTGACTGTGTCATTTACATCTACTGAGAAGACAAGCAGTATTCTTCCCTCAAAAGGTCCGCACCCACCAAGGAGAGGCCACAGAATGTGAACATCCTGTGATATTTAGTGAAGAATCCGAGCGGAAATGTGAGATTCCAAAACCAGAAAGGCTATGTGAGCTTTGTGCCTGAAGGAAGGGCAGGTGTGAGCTGCCACGGGTCTACGCTCACTCCCCCCTCACTCGTGCTTTTCCCTGATGCTGTAGCTCAGAAATAAGAGCAGATTCAGTGTGGGAGAACAGGTATTACCATCGCCTTGCAAATGGAGCGCAGCCATAGCCAAAAGTAGAGTGCAAGGAGGACTGAATAATGCTCACTCAACACGCACGGGACATTGTAAGCAATTTGCAAAGGAAGGTGTTGTTTACTTTTCTGAATAAAATAATCATAATGAGGCCAGAGTCTTTCATTGTGTCCAACATGGAAGGTCACCCTCCAGCAATTACAGAGACATGACTTTTTTTACTGGTTGTTATGAGAAACATGGATTGGACGAAAAAATTTTAATGCTCAATTCTCAAAAAAAAAAAAAAAAAAAAAAAGCCTATCAGGCTTCTTCACATGAGTTCCATGGAGGAGTCAGGCTAAGAGGAGGTAAAGATCTCTCTCTTTGCATCTGAATAACATTATTTAGCTACTTATAATAAGCATACTGGAAAAAGAACAACTAATGGACACTCATCTGTGCTGTTATTATGATTCCTTCGGTATCATTTGTTACTTTCCAGGAAAAACAAATGTATAACATTATAAGATAATTTTGCATTTCAGAAGTTTAAATTAATCTCTCATGAAGTTAAAATATGTTAAGACCTCCATACAAAGAATGTAGCACTGATACTTTAAAGGATTTTGTTTTGCCAGGATTCCATATTAAGATTTTTGGAATGTTTTATATACTTTGAATACAAATCTCTTTGCCATGTAGCACTATTGAATTTTACCCCTTGATTATTTTTCAAAAGAACTCATTTTAAGATTCACATATATTCAACGAATGCTTATTAAATGCCTGAAAAATTCAAGGCATTTTTCTGTGATGAAAAAATACATCTAAGATGCAGATATTCTTAAGCTGAAAAAAAAAAACTTAACTGTCAAGCAACAAAGGTAAAACAAATAGCAAAAGCTATAATGCTAAATAGCCCAAGCCGGTACTATTTGAAAGACAGAAATAAAATATTGAAAAGAATTTTAGAGTCTCAATTTTGCTTCCAAATTTTTAAGGGATCTTACAAACTTTTGATTGCAGCCAATTTCTAGGCATTTTAGAGAGAAAGACTCTCCATTTTAATAGTCTCAGGAAATAAATTTCTTGGTCTTCTAGGCAGTCAGGAGCCTTCTGGGCTCAATCCCTATGATAATGAAAACTATGTACTCTTAAACCACTTTGACTAGTTAATGCTCAGTGTTACCACCAATGCCAAAACACCAAATGCCTATTCATCTCAAAGACAGTACCTCCTTTGTGTAGGTGTGCATTGTAAATTAAATGATAGGAAGAACATTTTAACTGCAAAAAAATTGAGAAAACAAAAAGTTATTTTCATTAATTAAATACTGAAGCCTAGTTAAATGAAGTAACTGCACATAGGTAAAGAGGACACTAGAACCTAGTCTCAGAAGTTCTTAAATCAATGTTAGTTGCACCACACTATGTTATGAAGCTGCTCTAATTCCTTAAGCTCTTGAAAATGTTGCCAAAATAAAGGATCCTATTGAAAAGTGGGTGAATGAAATGAAGACAGTTCACTCATGAAGAAATGCAAAAGGCCAACAGATACATGAAAAGATGTTCAACATCTCTAGCCATAAGAGAGATGCAAATCAAAATAACGCTAAGATACCATCTCACCCAGAGAGAATGGCCTACATCAACAAGTCAAATAATAATCAGTGCTGGCCTGGCTGCAGGGAGAAAGGAACCCTCCTGCACTGCTGGTGGGAATGTAAATTTGTACAACCACTTTGGAAAACAGTATGGACATCTCTTAAAAGACTAGAAATAAGTATTCCCTTCGATCCAGCAACACCCCTCCTATGAATATTTCCAAAAGAGGCCAAAACAACACATAACAGAGGTATATGTATACCCATATTCATAGAAGCACAACTAACAATAGTAAAAATATGGAAGGCACCAAAATACCCATCAACAGACCAGTGGATACACCAATTGTGGTATTTATACACAATGGAATACTATGCATCTATAAAGTCCAATAGCATGGAGGCTTTTGCAGGCAAATGGAAGAAACTAGAGAACATCATGCTCAATGAAGTAAGTCAGAAGCTGAAGACGAAGCATCAAATGGTCTCTCTGATATGAGAGACCCAGAGCACAACACCTATGGAACTTAAGACAAAAGACAAAGTGAAGGAGTGGGGGAGGAGGGAGGGAGGGATAGGTAGAGGGAGGGACAGGAGGAGAGTGGGAAAGCCCTTGTCACCTTGACAAGATATGTGCACAAAATGCTCAACTCCATTGTAAACCTTGAATTTTATACGTATACATATCAATAAAATGTGGGCAAAAAAAGAAAATGTTGTATATAGGCATTTTTGCTTGGATCACCTTTGACTTTTAAATAGCATTGTTTTGCAAATTAATCTGGATTACAAACATTTGGATATAGAATTTTTAAGGTACGCAAAGGAAGCTCAACTAAATGGAAAAAAAAAGAAAGAACCATTTTTGGTAAGTATTTTTTGAAGCACAGAAAGTTTGCCCTTAATAAAATAATTAATGTCTAACCATGTTTAGGCATTTCGTGGTAATCTCCATAAATGAGTGGGGCTTTATTGTTGACAATAATTTAGAAATCTTCAATTGCACTCTGTTATGACTTAGGTCTAAAATATAGCCCAAAAGTCTTGAGTTCAGAAGTGGGGCTTTGGAAGTGTCTGAATTGTGGGGAAGGACATGCATCTGTGATCTGTCCATTGATTAGTTCATGACTGACTGGGCTGCGCAGAGGTGGGACATGGTGGGAACAGGTAGATCACTGGGGCCATGACCCAGAAGTATGCATCTCTGTCACCAGGTCCTCTCCCTTCTCACTGTTTCCAGCCTCAATGACATGAGTTTCCTCTTCCAGGTCCTTCCATCATGTTTTCAACTAGCTGGTCATGGACTGAATCCACTGAAACCATCAGAGAAAGCAAATTTCTATTTCTATGAGTTGTGGATATCGAATATTTTGTCTCAGAAAAGAAAAGCTGAGTATTTAAAAAGATGATACCAGGTGTGAAGTTGTTGCTACAACTATATCTGACTATGTGGTTCAAAAACTTTTGCAACTTGTCTGTGAGAGGAGTCTAGGAAGGTTTGAAGATGTGGGCTGGAGAAAGCCTGATTGATGTGAGCAGAGCCTAGTGAGGCAATCTGGTTGGTGCTCAGAAGACAGAATGCTTATAGAAGTATGGGCAGTAGATGCCAGGCTCAAGAGGTTTAGTTGGGAAAAGAGGCCTTTCCTTTATCCTAACCTAGACTAGAGGCCATACATGTGTTAGGATGGCAAAGAAATTGCCTGTATTTTGTCCTTGTCCTAAGACTTAAAGGTCATGGACTAAATGATCTGCTGGAAGCATTTTCACGACAGCCTGGTAATTAGGTTGCGGAATGAGTGGGTTCTGCTGGCAATCTTTAACCAGATTTATGGTGGAAATCAGGAGCAAATAGCAGAACTGAAAAATATGAAGGGTGGTCAAAAAAAGCACTTGATAAGTTGGATCAAAGTTGATTGTAGATGCTAAAAGATGAACATAAAAAAGCAGCCAAGTACTATGCATTAAGACAGTAGGAAAGATGGATTAGAGGAACAGACAAAATCCTACACTGTGCAGATGTCTGGGTGTGAATGGTAACTTTTAAAAGACATTGCTTTAAGGAGCGAATCCCTTGGGACTCTGCTCAAAAACAAGAATGTAGAGAATTGAATTCCAAGGATTCATTTCATCATTCTCAGCTATCCAGGTACTTATACCACTGTCATAAGACCCAAGGGGACTTAACTACTGCTCAAACAGGCTGCAGACAGTGTTATTCATATGGTGCTGTTTTTTCAGACATACCGAATTCAAGAGCAATGTGATCATGAAGAAATCTATCCAAGTTTCAGGAGAAAAATAAGTCAAAAAGCACACTCCTGAGAGGGTGATAGGTGTAACTTTCAGAGTAGAGTTGAATGTGCTGTAGAGACTCTGAAAATTGGAGAGGCCAGGAATGTGAAACATTTTCTGAGGAACTCACAGGTGGTGAACAAAGCCAGCTCAAGAAGGGCCATGTGTGCCACACCACCAAGTTGCAGAGATGGGACTGCCCAAGTCCTTTGGAGAGTACATCGCACCAAAACATCATACAGCGTGCAACTATATGATGTTTGCGTTATTGGGTTTTGCTTTCTTTTGGGCCCAATTCCTATCGATCTCTCAATTCCTCCTTTTTTGGCTTGGAAATGATTATCCTGTGCCATTGTAAGTTGAAAGTATGGAACATTCTTTTTGATTTTCAGAGAGGCTCAAAGCTAAGAGTTGGTCTTGAATCTCAGAGAATGCCTGGACTTTTCTGCAATGCTAGAATTATTAAAACTCTAGCAACTATTACATATAAAGGAAATACTTTTGCATAATAACATGGAAATGAGTCTTTTAGGGGCCAGGGGCAGAATGTTATGGTTTAGGTATAAATGTCCCTCAAAAGTTTTATATTCAGAGTTTGACCTTTGGAAAGATGTCACAGAGCCTATTAGTCATCTACAGATCAGTCCAGTGATGGATCACAACTACCCACGCTATTCAAAAGTCGACCCTGATTAGGAGAGGAAGGTCACTAAAAGTACAGCATTAAAGGGTGTTTGCTTTTCCCTGGCATCTGGCTCGTCTCTCTGTGCATTTCCAGCCATGATAAACTGACCAGATTTCTGTCCTGAGACCCTTCCCCACACTGCGGGGAGGCAGCTAAAGATAAACTTACTGTAGTTAGGAGAGAAAATTAATCTTTACTCCTATATGTTGCAGGTGTCAATATTTTGTCCCAGTGACAGAAAAGCTAGGATGCACAACATGGTTCATGAAATACTTCTGAAGTTCAGATTACATTTACAAATGAAATCATGTCAAGCCCAATGGATTGGCTTTATGTTTCTAAAACTTGCTTGGACTCAAGAAATTCAGCCTATGTTAACTGCCCTCATAGCTCCGAAAAGCATTTTCTATTTTTTTATTCATGGAACTCATCTTGATAGTGTGGCATTGTAAGTGATGGCCAGTGATGCCTTTCCACACGATGCTGTACAGTGGTAACCAGACATCTTACCCTTGCTCCCCTTTCCCCGAGAGCTTTCTTATCTTCTCACATTTTGCATCAGGCATGTACCAAGGAGACAAAGGAGGGAAGAAGAAACAAATGCCACATCACAGAAACCAGCTTGGTCCTGAACCAATCCAAATTAAGCAAGTCATGTTCTGCCTGATTTGAATGAGTGGCCCCCGTAGATTTCATCTAGGTAGACTGTGAACTCTGCCCATACAAAAGCAGAGGCAAGGATCTATGGAATAGGACAAAACCCCTCACTGTCAGTTTCTGTGTGCTGCTGCCCATTTCAGAACCGCCTTGCAAGCTTGTTATTAAAAGCCTCAACTTTCTGTTCTCCACACCTCCATGTACTTCCATTGTTTGGACAGGTAAACCCTGATACCACTTAGCATAGTCATGATTTGATTTTTCATATGTAATTACTAGCTTAACATCTCAAATTTTATTATAGATTTATTAATTTAGTATCTTAATTTGATACACTGTAAACTCCATACAGCAAAGACATTATTCAACTATGTGCCAATTTCACTTTCATCCTGTCACCTACTGGTCAACCAGTAAATACTTTTTGAATGGAGAAATGATTGATAGTTATGTGTTCCTCTTACTTGAGAAATTAGTGGATATCATTGGGTTATGGCTGGGTATACTTAATAAAGCAGGAATAATACTGCATTACACAACCTCAATATTTTTCAGCCTATTATATTTGAATTATACAGGGTTATTTTAGGTCCAACTGATAAAATACATAGAAAACTAATTTAAGCAAAACTAAAAACTTGTCAGTACAAAATTTTAATCTGGAAATTTAGTTGACTAGAGGTAAGACCCAATCTTATCTTCAAAACGTAGTACAAGAATGAATATTTGAAAAAATAGAGAATATTTCACTGATATTCAATGATTAACCCAGGTATTTATCAGTGATTATTACCCAGTAGCTCCGCAGAAAATACTTTTTTAATAAATAAGAATTCTCTGCCTCTAGGTAACCTTTCCCATTTTGATAATATGATATACAGTACAATTACTCCCAAAGATATCCATGACTTAATTCTTAGGACCTGTAAAATACGATCTTAAATTTGCACATATGCTTAAAATTAGGACTTTGGAAAAATGAAATCATTTCAAGTTATACAAAGGGCCAATCTAATGATAAAGAGTTTCCCTTAGTTATAATTAGAGTAAAATATACAGCTAGAGTGAAGGAGAAAAATTTGACATGTGTGCAAAGTCTGCTCTGGTTGGCTTTAAAGATTGAATAATAGGGACATGAGAGAGTATGTGAACACTTTTCAGAAACTAGAAGAAAAAAAAAGGAACTCTTCCCCAGGTCCTCCTAATAGGATCACACAGACTTGCTCACATCTTGATTTTAGCTCAGTAAGACCCACGCAGGACTTCTGGCTTAAGAACAGTAAGGTTAAAAAAAAAAAATTCTCCATTGCTTTGCTACTACATTTGTGATCACTTGTTATGGAAATAATAGAAATGCAAACACTTACCTTCATTCTCAGGGTGATTCCATCTATGGGACCACTAAGATGACGGAAACATCTAGAAGCTTAGATGGTGCTTTCTAAGGAAGACATGAGCTCTCTCTTCCAGTTTTTTTTTTTCCTTTTGTTGTAGAATAAGAAGTCCTTATTTAGAAACAAAAGACAGATGGGCAAGGCTCCGCTATGGGGGTGACCCTGAGGGGGTCGCTCCCTCTTTCAGTTTTCATTACTCCCTAATAAGAAAGATAATTAGTTTTCCCGAGAGAAGGACCGAACATGGGAATGAATGACTGACAGGCGGAAGAAAGGAATAGTTTGCAAAGAAAGCAGTAGGCTACAGTACCAAAAAAAAAAAAGGAAAAGCTAGATTTTACGCATAAAATAATACCCAACTAAATACCAACATGTCTGTTAAATGTGAGACATACAGTCTCAAGAAGGAAAGAAATGATATTGACCCAAAATAATACTGAAGCATAGAAAGCAAGAAAACTAAAATATATTTTTAAGACGAGATAAACATGTGGAGAGGCCTTTTGCCAGAGATCACAATAACCCTACGGCTGCCATAGAAATTGTAAAGGAACAAGATTACATTGAACAGAATGGGAACTGTAACTACCGGCAGGAAGAAGGAAAAGAACGAGCCAGCAAGGTGCTAAATTTCTAAAACACAGTCTACACATATTTAAAAATGATTTTACAAGACTAAAGTACAAAGTAAAATGACATTGAACTTCACAATTCACTACATATTAAAGTAGAAATGTATACGGCTTCTGATCTTCTTCATCTTTAATTTTTTTATCAAAATGCTGTTCACCAAAAAACAAATGTGAATTTTGGCACAAATTCCAGACCACAGCACTGCATCCTGCTCTGTGTGGATCCACCAAGATGGTCACAGAAACCAAAAGTAACCTGCGCCTACGAAGACAGGGTTAGCACAACCGTTGCAGGAAGGTCTGAAAGGCTTTAGGGAATCGACACAATTAAAGAGAAACGTTGATATTAAACCTATGAAACATGAATCATCCTTTTGCTTCCTGGGGTAATTCTTCAAGTCATCTGACACTTTTTTTTTTCTTTTCTCTTCTGAGGAAAAAAAAAACATGACACGTGAGATTCCTATCCATCATCAACAAAATTGTTAGCAATTTCTAACAACTCTGCTCCATAAATCTCTCCTTCTCTACTAAACATCTTCCCCAACCACAATAAGACATTCTACTTTCCAATTTTATGTATTTATAAAATAAAGCAAAGTTAAGCCTTCTTATTTAAGACTCTCTCTACCCAGGCATAGCTGCTGCTCCTTTTCCCCAGCTAATCAGCCCTAAGCAGTGCTTCTCACTTCTCAGATATTCAAAATTCCCTACTCAGAGTTTGCTGTCAGTCTTTCAAAGATAGTTTTCTTGGAAAAGGATCTAATGACCTCAGATCTCCTGCAGGGTCTTTTTCGTATTTCTCTGTTCAACTAGAGGTCACAATAAGTGATTCAGTCTGGGCTAATAACCTCTTCTGAGAGGCTTTTGTGTGACACTCTGCTCGCTTTAACCTGCTTTGCTATTCCTCAGAGTATCGCTGCTTGGCCTTTTAGCTAAGATCAAATGTCCTGTTTCTCAGAGTACCAATCCTTCTGGAAAAAAAAAAAAATACTGTCATTTGTTATTTGGTTGGCTAGGGCTCTCCATCTCGATGGTTTCTCCATGGAAACGGAAACTGCCCTGCTTACCTCTCCATTCCGGAATGCCGAGCCATAGCCAGTGCCTGTGCACACTTGGTAGTCCTTGTTGAGTTATTTTTGCTAAATCTAATTAATTTCTTTAAAGTTGTGGCTTATTTAGCTACACACTGATAATTGTCTCCTCTTAAGACATACTTCTCTCAAAATGATGGTGACCTTACTGGTGGCTTTTCTTCCTTCATCTCTGTCCCACTCCTTCCATCCTAATGCAAATATGTCTTTCTCAGCTGTCTCCAAGAGTCTGGTCCTTGGTCCTTTTTCTTCATTATTCTCTCTCTCACCTCTTCTATGTGGCCATATTTGCTTCCATAGTTTTAGTTCCTTCACAGTCCATGGTGACTTTAAAATTTGTCATCATCCCAGACCTCCCTCTCACATTTGAAACAAATGTCAGGGTGGCCTGTTGATGGCTCTCCACAGAACCACCTCAACAGGAGCACACACCCTCTCCCCTCTCAGAGCATGCCCCGGGCCTCTAATTTATCCTTTTAATTAATGGCATGCCCCTCTACTTTAGTCCCGCCTGACCTCAGGCATCACGTGTTTTCCCTTCCACATCCCCAACAGCTCCCACATGTCCTCATTTTTCTCTACCCCCGGTAGAAATGGCTGCACCTCAGGCCCTCCTTATCTCTCATCTGGTTTCATGCCACAGACTTCTAATTAGTCTACCTGTGAACCAGGGAGGTAGGGTGGTGAGGGGGGGAAGGGGAGGACAAAAAGAGAGAGGGAAAGTCCTTGTCACCTTGACAAGATACGGATGTGCACAAAATGCTCAACTTCGTTGTAAACCTTAAATTTTGCACTTACACATATCAACAAAATTGGGGAAAAAAAGAAGACAGGAGAACATCAACTTTGGAAAAAGAGTCCATAATGATTGTTTCCACCATACATGCTGACAGACTTTTATTTTTTAAAAAAATAATGCTATATATTTGCATTGCCTGACAAAGAGACAGTGCCACATATTATGGCTGCTCAAATAAATGATTTGTGATTAAATTAATGTATGCTTAAGTGATTGTGTCATCTGAAATTTCAAAATCACTAAATTCGTATTTTCCAGAAAATTTACTCAAAGTAGAAAATGAACTAAAATTATGGTTAACAATGAAATTAATGCACATAATATAACACTATTGAGTGTTATTCTGAAAGCTAGCACTGAATATCCCACAACTTGCAGAAAATGAAAGTCATCTTAGAAGAAGTACGACAGGCAATAAATAGCAAACAAAGCAATAGCCACATTCTGAAGAGTTAAAAAGTCAAGTACTATGAAATAGATTAGATCCTAGCACTTGGGAGGCTGAGGCAGGAGCATCACCGTGAGTCCATAGCCAGCCTGGGCTCCACAGTGAGTCAGGACCAGCCTGAACTACAGAGCAAGACCCCGACTCAAAAAAAAAAAATCACTCTAATATTAAAAAAAATTAAGGGTCTTAGATTTGATCAAAATAGTCAATTCAAAGAAGATTTTTTAACTTGAATTTTAAGCAAATTTCTGTTGTACTGAGATCATTCTTAATACTTTTTATTTTTGATTAGAAGATTCAGTATTTCTAAAATAAAACTGTCAAAAATAAAGCAGGAAATAAATATCAGCACATCATCTAGTAAAAAATATAATAACATTCCAATTAGTTTTAGAAATATTCAGGAATTAATTATCTTCTGCTTTCAAGTTTTCATGAATAATTCAAACTTCACTGTCAGTCGACCTAATTAGTAATTATCCAAGCTATTTCTAAATTATCTGGCTTGAAACTACCTGTGTTGCAACTAGATTTTTTTTCTGGTATAATTATTAATCCCATCTATGTTGATTCTGTCCCTGTTTCTGTTTCTGGTAGTAGAGCAGGCATCTCCAGAGTACTAGAAAACCTGCGGATTCCGTGTATTAATACACCATCACCAATTATTCCCTCTAGCACTGAGAACTGACAGCGTACACTACACATGGAGATAGTTTTAAGGCCTTAGGAATACCTGCCCTACATTCTACTGGTCGAACTATTAGCAGAAAGAAAGAGCTGGATTTAAAGGGAGTGCTTAAACTCTGAAGAAAACATGGAAAGGTAGCGAGGCAAAAACACATGGCCAAAGGCAAAATAGAACACGTTCAGGAGTGGGAGAGGCCCCACACGCTGGAAACTCTCCCCCTGTGAACCCTGGAAGTAACCAAACACATCCGGACTCAGTAGGGAACAAAAAAGAAAAGTATTGAACTCACATTTAACTCTAGCTCACGATGCCAGAGATCACGTTTTCTTTTTATTTCAAACTCCATACATGGCATGTTGTGTAACCACTAAGGACACTCTTTGAGCTTAATAACTTCCCCTACCTCGTCCTTGTCCTTCTGTAAGCAAAAGAAATTTTAAAAAGTAGAAAGAAAAAAAAAAACCTTACACAATAGACATTCCAGCCACCAAAAACCTGAAACCTGGCAACTCCTACCAAGTCTTGGGTTGAAACAAAACATGCAATCATAGCTGTGATAAAAATCGTACCTCATGGAGAGCGCCAACTGCATCATATATGCTAGGATAAAAATTTAAATTAATCTGGCTCCAAGTTTGGTTTACTTCTACTTTATTCCTAGAAAGGGGACTCAATTGAAATTATGTTACCTTTGTCTTCTTAAGTATTATTTTTCTACTGGAAGGTTTTAAGGATTATAACACTCCAAGCATTTCCTTCAAACTTGCCAGAGCATTTAGTTTCACCCTGCAGGGGTAACTTCATAAAATTTGACTTCACAGTTGTTATTTTCTCACAACAATAACGTTGTCTATTACCGTCATTAATAGCTTCCTCCGTCTCTATCCACACACAAAACATAGAGAAAAACTCTGTTGCCTTTCTTCTTTATTTTCCAGACTTTCCTGACTACTGAGAAGCATAAAAGTGCCCTAAGTTTGTGGTCATTTTCTCGAGTCTGCTCGGCATTTTCACTTGTCGGTGTTTTCCTGCCTGTTTTGTTCTTTCTCTGGGATGTATTTATAGAAACTTCCCTTCTTTCCTTTGAGTCCCAGGCTACCTTATTTCGTTTCGTTTTCCCGCTTCTCTCATTGTGCGCCGCATTTCTTGATGGCTGGCCCCTACCCACTCCCTTCCACCCACTCCTTCCCATTTCCTGTAAAGTTCTACTTTGTGTCTCAGCGCTTACCCTCAAGGGTATTTTTAAACCTGTTTTGGAATAGCTGTCGAGCGTCCCAAGCTGAGCGCATCTTAAAACTCATGTATTCCTTTTCTTACCTGCCACCGGCTCCATTTCAAGTAATTATTTTGTTCAGTAACATAATTACTCTTCAGGTTTATCCACCGTGTATTGAATCAAGGGTATTAAGCAGGTATTTAATAATTATAAGCGACTTATTGGTTGGAGAATAAAATTGGGCATTTTGCACATAACTTGGTGTTTTCTATGCGTAAGTGAATGAGCTATACATTGTCATTGCATACTAACTCCCTCTGAGCCACTGAGAAGTGCTCCACCTCTCTGAGCTGGGAAGCAATGTCCCTGTGACTTAGTTGTAAGCAGCTATTGTCCGGCACCTGGGGGATCTAACTTACAAAATTGCAACAGTTGACACTACCACCAAGGCCAGCCTAATTTCATTTTACCCTGAAACTGAATATATTCTGTGTATAATTCCTCCCTGTACACAGAAGCATTTAACATTTTTGTTAAACTGTCTTTGGGCAGCAACATATTTTCTAGTCCCTTGCATTCACTGTATGTAATATGAGTGAATATAGTCACAGAATCATAAAAGGTGTTGTAACAAGAAAAACTTAGCCTGGAAATCAAGGTTCCAAGAAAAAGATTTTTTAGTTAGACCTTCAGACGCACACTATTCTTTAAAGGCAAAAAATCTACCAAATTTCTGTGGCCAGCTTTTGAAATCTAAAAACATAATCTGGATACCAGGGAAATTTTGGTAATCAAAATATACATCAGAACCTCAGACCTGTTCCAGCCCAGATGTTTCATGATCTGAAAATCTGGTAAACCATCAAGTGTTGTTTAGAGTAAGAGCTAAAACCAAGGAAATTAAACTAAGAGTTCTGTCCTACTAAAGCCAAAAAAAGAAAAAGAAAGAAAGAAAGAAAATACAGAAGAGACATTGAAGCTACAATTTTCCCATAAGCCTCTGGTCTTGATACTATGAGTAATAGCAATATTATTCAAGTTATCTCATTTCATTTGACTGGAATCAGTTTGAAAAGATACTAGTGTCAGGGTTTTTCCATTTCAATCTCTTATTATCTATTTGAATCACCTGGCAGCTTAAGTGTATCTTTGCTCAACACCTCTACCTCTGGATAGGTTTAAAAACAGCTAAAGAGTTATTAGTAACTAATGAACTCACCTAATTATTCTGAAAGGTTGTTTTAAAAAAAAGAAAATTATTACACTTTAGATATAGGGACAATAATATAAAGATTAAGATAATCATAGGTCCTCTCTCAAAATTCTTTTAAATTAACCACAATTATGGCAAAAAAAAAAAAATGTCAGGCTTTCCCTAGCATTCACTTATCTTCTAAAATATATACATATACTCTTTTGTATTCTTAGAATTTACGAGGATAACTGAAATGCAAATAATCAACCATAAAACCAAGTAGTCTCTTACAGGAAGTAGAGAGAGAAAAATCAACTTTAAGAACCTAAAGCCAGACTGTCTGTTAAGCGATCACACCACTCCCACCCACACCTGTAAAAAGCAAAGAATCATCCATACATGCTTGTAAATAAATGACATATAAACTTGGTCATGAATAATAGAAAAGGGACAACTTTTTGTTCCATGAAGAAAGAGTAAGAGTAAAATGCCATCAACATTAAATGGATTTTTTCCTTCTTTATGGATTTTACATTTTAAACACATATGTCATGACATTTTAATGTAGCAGCTCTGAAATGGAGGAAAAGCACATTGATTTTGTGCCCCCAGAGAAAAATAAACAAAAGCACTTTCTAAAAAAGGCATTGGCCTACGTTTGCCTTGAACCACATAAAGGACATTTATTCCCAAACTGAATGATGTGGATAATGACCGCCCCAGCTTGACCACTCTTTTCATCTAAACATCCCAGGTTAATCTTACCAACAATGTCACTATGATGGTCACACACTAGTACAATATGCTGATTAAAAAAGTTTATCATGAATTCAGATTGACATAAAACATACCAACACATTCAACATAAGTTACATCACCATAGTGATAACAGAAAGCTGACCGATGTCCTTCATGTATTTAGTTATAAACTCAGCACTTTTCAGAAAATAATGAGGCTCAAAAAAATTGTGTTCACACAGCACATTTACTAAATACTCTTTCTACCTGAAATTCTTTTCTTTTGCCTTCCTTTGTTTTGTTAGCCACAGATTCTCTATGAGGATTCTTAATAGTCCTAAAGTTAAATGAAAGAAAATTCCTTTGTTAGATTCAAACTAAATGCTAAATAGTTCTGCTTATTAAGTACATAGCTTTTGTTGCAGATAAAATCGATTGAATGGTAATTTGACTTATAAGGCTACAAAGAAATTATTTACCTTCTAGACTTAAATGTCATTATTTGAAAAAACATGTTGGAACTGAAGCTTCCTGGATGTAAGGTAAAACAGTATTTGAACTGTTTTTTAGATATAAAAACATAGTCTAAATCCATTAAAATATGCACATTGAGATTTCCTTAAAGTGTTGTTATTAGGGTGTGTAAACAAGACTACTCTTTAGGTGAACTGATTTTATACATATATCCCCTTAATAATTACTATTATAAATCCTGCTCCCACTTACCTCTCTAGCAGGTGATCAGCTTTACAGGGTGGAGTGAGACATACCTACAGAAGCAAGTTGGCTTCCTTCCCTAAGAGGATCACTAAGGCAGCTCTCATTTTGACAATGGAAAATTCCCACTTATCATGAAAAAAAAATACAAGAAAGCTTCTTGAATCATTTTTTTCTCTCTGGTCTTATTAGACATTCATGTTCAGAAAGCCTTTAAAAAACATCCCAAGATAACACAGCATCTTCGCTTCCTAGAAAACATTGGGATATTTATATATCCCAAATGACGAAGGAAGACAAAAAGTAAAGAAAGAAAAAGAAATCTTACGAAGATGAGGAAAAGTGTCTTTATTATTCCGTATCCGCTCTTTCAAATAATTTTTGAATTTAGAGTCTCCTTAGAACTGTGTACAACTTATAAAAGATGGAAGCAAGTGCGATGTGTGTGACTAGATTGCCAATGACTTCTCTGCTTTGGCCTCTACCCATTTTTGCTATCTGCTCTGCTGACATATTAACAGTTGTTTCCAAATGAATATTATGTCATCATCTGGTGCCACAGAGACTTCCAGTTTTCATTTTCATTTTTGTAAGGCTACTTGGGGAAACTCAAACGGTGATTTGGAGATTCTTATTATAGATTACTTTGTGGTTTAGTATCCAAGACAAAATCAGCTTCATTTAGCTGGTGTTAGTTATAGCGATCCAAATTTATTTTCAGGCCACAGACTTTTTGTAAACAAACTGGTTGGCTGAAATTTGTTAGTCATACCCCTACTGAGGTTCATTTAATATTTTGTGCTAAAAAAAATGAACATCTCAAAAATGTCAGTACAAATTTGACATCCAGCTGAGTCAAATTCATTCAAAGAGCCTTCCCCAGGGATCAAGGAATTGAGTATAAATATTCTGTCCTCCTAATTGAAGAAAAACTAAAGTTTGGCATTTACCAGGAAAATATTTTAATAAAAGCAATTGATATTATTTTTTCCTTTCATGATTCAGTTAGAAAATAATAAGCCCAAATTAATTATATTTGTCAACACTGTCATTATCACAAGATGTTCTATTGGAACTAAACTATGTTTTTCACATAAAAGCTGAAAAAAAGTGTGTCAAAATGAGTTTGCATCATTCTACTTCTATAAGCCTACTAAAATGACAGGAAGGAAGGACAGAAAGAAGGAAGGAAGAAAGGAAAGAAGGAAGGAAGGAAGGAAGGAAGGAAGGAAGGAAGGAAGGAAGGAAAGAAGGAAGGAAGGAAGGAAAAAAGGAAAGACAGTCTTAGGAGGACAAAGAAACAGAAGCAGATAAACAAAGTTGTCAACAAAATTTTAGATGATGAAAACCAAATGAGTATGAGACAGGTAAGTAGTAAAACAGGACAGGTACTTCTGGTCGAAATGGTGGCAGAGTAAGAAGACTTCAAAAATAGTTCTGAAGAAACTCATTCTTGAAGGCAACTCGGTTACAGCCACAGGAACTGAGGTCATAGCTGCTGGGCACCACTACCGGCTGTCACCCACCATCACCAGCACCGGCATCTTGGGCCACCACATGCCACTGCTGCACAGGTGTCACCATGTTACCACCCACACCACCTGGACCTTCTGAGAACAGGGCACCTGCACTCACAGCTGGAAGCACCACTGGACCTCTGGCTTGACTGAACTCTGCAGCAGTGCAGAGACAGGAACAAGGCCATCAACTGGAGTCACAGGATGAGGGGATTCCTATACCTTCCCCCTCAGGTGACAGAATCCATGACTTTGGAAGTGGACACTTGCCATAAAGTAACACAGGTGGGTAATTTCTTCTCTTTTTTTTCACTTTACATTTAGTTTTTCCCTTCTTGTTCAGACTTTTGCCTCACTTCAGTGGTTTTCCTTGGTTATGCTGAACGTGTATGTTTTTTTCTGCAATTGATTTGTGGGCTTTTTCCTTTCTTTATTTCCCCTTCATTTTATTTTTTCTCTTGTGTCCTTTTCTTCTCTCTCTGTTTCTGATATTTGTTTGTTTCTGAATTTCTTCTCCCAGTTAACTCCTTACCCACTTTCTGAAAAACCTTTCTATTCCATCCTTGTACATACTCCACATTTTTTTTAACCATTGGTCTGTTGTTAATGGACATTTTTGGCATCTAAACAGATAGATGTGAAGCTTTTGTAGGTAGATGGTCACAGTGTGAGACCATATGCTTAGGAAAGTGAGCCAAACACAAAAGGTTAAATAATGCATGATTTCTCTAATATGAGAAACCCATAATACAAGCATTTTATAGAACCAAATGGGTGTGACAGTGGCAGTTAGAGGAATGGGAAGGGTGCAGGAGGAAAAAAAAGCAGGAAGGGGAAGGGATTGTAATATTTACACAATATAAATGTGTACAAAATACCCAAGCTCATTGTAACCATCATGTGTCACATACATATACTTCTAAAAAAGAATAAATAAATAAAATAAGAGAGATCTTCAAGAATTTTTTTAAAAATTGAAAATAAAAGCTTTTCTATAGATTCTAAAGATGTGCTTGCTCTATTTCCCTCTCTCTGTTCCATCCTATTCTCACTTATACTGTTTAATTTTATCCTCTATCCACTGACCTGGGTTTGGAATTCTATCCTATATAAATTTTTCTCTATTTGATATAAAATGTTCTGTTTTTATTACACTCCCAAAGCTAATGTGCAGTCTTAGTCTGGTCTCTTCCTACTCAAATTGACCTTATTAATAGAATTGTTACATATTAATAACATACAGCCATATAGACAGACAAGTAGAGAAGCAAAAGTTGCATACCATTTAGCTAGGAATAAATCAGTAAGATAGTCCTTTCTCTATATTATCAACAATAATTTAGTGGAGATGTAATTAAGCTCTTCTAACATATTACCAAACAAGCTGTATGGAGACCTCCATTGGTTGTATGATAACCTATATGCACACAAAGTTTTCAAGCTCAGTTTACCATTGAATATTGCATATATGTGTAAGTGGGGAAGAAAAAACAGGAAAGACTTAAAAGCTAACAGAGAGATGAAACTTCTATAGGAGAGATGACAACTAGAAGCAGACTATTTACGAGAATTTTAGAATGACTTAGAAATTGGAAATTACAGATATTTCAAAATATGGGGATTATGGCAAAACTGAAAATAGAAGTATTTTAAACATGAGTTCACTACCGTCTAATATTTAATGTTTTAATCGCAACATGGATAGATAGTAAAACATTATAGTATTTGAAGAAAGGTATTGAGATAAAAGTTGGTAATTCAAAAAATGGAAACAAATCACAAGAAATGGATGCAAGAAATAAAAGTGAAAATTTTCATCATATAATATTCAGAGACAGATGATTTTTTGAAAGAGAATTAGTTACTACATAAAAAAGCACAATTAGCCCCCAAAAAAATCTGGTTATGAAAATATAGTGAGCAAGCCTTTCATTAAAGCTTGGGCATAACAAAGTTGAGAAATGTGTTTTAAAATTGTATGAAAGAAAGAAATTCAGGATACCTGACTAGATAAAGCTCTAGGAAGTTCTATTCTTCCAGAACAAATAGTACAAAGAAAATGGAAAGGAGAATTTTTAAAAACCAAATCTGTCTAAACTGAAAGGCCCAAATTATGAAGTGTCTGAAGGTAAAGACACAGTCATCAAGCGCTTCCAGGAACTAAAATCATACTAAGTGTGAATTTATGAAGACCAGACACCACACGAAGAGGTACAGTTGATACAGAAAAAGTGATTTAGAATAATTTCTCATTTTTATGTATGCATGAGAGGCAGTCTGGCTGCTTTCTTATGTCTTGACAGAAACATACCCATAAATATGAACCGCAAATTTGAAAGACTCTTGGTATCTTCTCCTTCCTATTTCACAGGTCCAGGAAATTCTTAAATAGGAAGAAACTGATTGGCTCATAAAACTCACATGAATTGTTCCTAAAGACTTGTGTGTTCCTATGTGGTGCTCCATGCCAGAAAGAATGTTTAAAATTATATAAAGCAAAAGTGGAAAGCAACAAAAAATTCTGACACTTATAAAGACACACTAACTCAATATTCAAGAAAAAAAATGCTTCCTAGAGATGGTAGAAGTGTATTACTAGGGTGTGCTTTAGTTTTTTGAAAACCTACGTTTCCTCAGCAATAAAATATGCATAATCATAGAACCTACTTCATGAAGATGCCATAAGGATTAAGCAAGATACTATGTCCAAAAAATTCCTACGCTAGAAAAATAAAGATTGATAAATTGCCGATAATTTTTTTACTTCAACTTATACACATGTTGGAATTATTTAACTCACTAATCTCAAAACTCTTAAATGAACACAATTAGCATAAATGCTAAATCAGAAACAAAGCCCAGTAAGCACTTAATACTGTGTACATCAAAACTCAGAGGGGAAAAAAATCAATAAACAAGAACAAAAACAAAACCACCAGTTGGACCCAGATCTGATCACATCCTTTGTCTTCTCCAGTTTATACACCAGGTCATCTGTCTCAACGTAGAATAGAAACATAAATATGTACCCTAGCGGACTAATAGTTTTTAAAAGATTTAATTGTATCAGAAGTCAAAGCAACTAGGTGCCTTTAAGTATTTTTTTCCCTTGAAGGAGAGAGAATTATCTTAATTAACTGGGCTCAGAGCCCCCCCCCCCCCCCTTTTCTTTTTCCCCTACCTGAGTGAGTCACTGATTTGTCTGAAGCCTAATATTTTTTTTTCCTTTAACTCCTGAAAACTGTATCCTTGGAAACTTGTCCAGGAAATGTTTATATTTTATCCTTGAGAACATTCCTGTATAGAAAATACAAAACTGGACATTCAGCAATTTTCTTCCAGACAGCTGAAGTTAGTTAAATCTATCTGGTAAATCTTAAGCGTCCACATCAATATCTCCAACTGGTAGTTCTTGACTTTTTGTTCTTTGAAATTATGATGAAACAGCTGTCTGATTGCTGCAGAGAATTCGAAGTTTGGTCTCACAAACACACTGTCCTTTGCAATTCTGTCATTGAAGCAGTGTGTGTAGTGGTTAAGACTCCATTAGCTTGACCCCATTTCTCATCTTGAGACACTGTTCAGTCCCAGGTGTTTAAGAGGTATGTTGTACAGATAAACAGGACACTACCTTAAATTGAATAGAGGACCTGCTTAGACTAAATGCCCAAAGTTACATTGTTTTTGTTTTGACATCTTAAGTTCTGAAGTTTATATCATTCCATAAATCTATAGTACAAATACTTTATGTTTTGTACTTACCCTCTTTCTTTTAAAAGTAAAGCATTCGGGCACTTTTGTCCAAACACACATAGTTAATTAAAAGAATCAACGTACTATAATTTTAACATTTTCATTTGTTTGTCTAAGCCTCCAAATGCTGGGGGGTGTTTGTTTTTATTTTTATTTTTGCTTTTGTTTTCCTTTAAGCAACAACGTAAGTAAAAGAACCGAGATCAAATCCCTGAGATTTTGACTCTCCTGTGAAATCTCATAATTACAAATTGCTTAAGGGCTGTGTATTCAGACCTTAGCTTCCCCTTCGCTTCCTTCTTCTCTTCCTTTTCTTTCTGTTTTCTTCTCTTTGCTGTCAATGATGCCTACAGTGAGGAACAGGAAAAGAGCGATGTTCACCAGGTCACATAACTCCTTCAAACACTCAGCACATGCCCACATGAAAAGATCCTTCTTGTGCAGTCTCTAGTGGGAAAACCACAATAGGAACTTGTGATTCGCTCTAGGGCAACAATATTTTACAACCTGTCAATTGACTAATGCTCCACTGTTCGCTTAAATTTGAATAGTGGAAAGAGAGAAAAGAAGATTTTTTGCGGCAGTTTAAGGGAAAATGTTCACAAAGTGGCCTGAAGCTAGGCTAAGGGCACATCCCTCAGTGGAGAGAAAAAATTGTTCTCACCATCTCAAAAACGTTACAATTCGATATGGTTTACATTTTGCATTGTTAGTTTTCTTTCTTTGTTTTAAAATGCTCAAATATATCTTCCAAAAGACTGGCCATCATTTTGAAAAAACTTAATGAGTGTTTAACAAGATCTTTCTTTAATCTAAGTAGATCCAGCCATCATTTTTTATTATTATAACCTGTAAAAGAAAGAAAACTTGTCTACTTTCAGATTGAAAATATAAGCAGAGTTTGTTAAATTCATTATTTCAGAGAATTATGTCTGATTGTGTTTCTCCAGAGAAGAGATCCCATGAATGCCCAAACAAGTTCAGTAAACACTTCGTTATATCAACTACAATAACTTTTTCTTTTCTTTATTTTTTAAGCAATTGAAATTCTAGGAGTCATTAATATGCAAAAGTATGTTATGAACTGCAAAAATGGCATATTTTCTAAGATTTCATAACTTGAGAAAAATTTAATAATTCACTTAACAACTAGCTGTAGTAAATAATTAGAGAAAATGATAATATAATCTAAAGGGAGATACAGTGTTCCTGGAGGCCAAACACTAAAGCTGTTTTTTATAGTAACAATAGACTAATTAGCAATGAGTAGATCTCACTGCTGTAGCTTCGTGATTAGAATATTTCCAGTCTACCATTGGAGAAAAATTATTTTTTGAGACAGAGTCACACTCCATAGTCCAGGCTGGTCGTGAACTCACTGTGTAGCCCAGGCTGGTCTTAAACTCACAGCAATCCTCCTGTTTCAACTTCCTGAGTGCTTGCATCATGAGCATACGCCAGGATGTTTGACTAATTTTTTTCACATGGTGTTAGGGAGTCAAACCCAAGGCTTTGCACAGGCTAGTCAAGAATTTTAACCACTGAACTATGCCCCTAGCCTGCAAATGTTAAAGACTATTTCCAAGACAAACACTTAGTTTGAATTAAGAAAATGACCGCTTTGATATAATATAAATATTTATGTGTCAAAAAATCTAATACTTGATAATATCACACCTGGCTTTACACATACCCCAGTTGTTTTACTGGATCCGGATCCTCAAACAGATATAGAAATAAGAGACTGGAGTTAAAGAAGTATGAAAATTGATTCATTAGAAGGAAGGACAGTTCCTGCAAGGAAGGAAACCCAGGGCTGCAATCCATTTTCTCATGCAGAGTCATCTTTTATGAAATGTTGAGCTTTGTTCATCTCCAGGCCTTGGGCTGTGCTCTGGTCCTGGTGACTTCCCACCTGTCTCTACACATATGGAAAGGAACTGGATGAGCTGGAGCCCTCTGATCACGCCTGTTGTCATCTTGGCAGCTACTGATCAGTGTTGCAATGCGGACGCCATTTCTTCTCTTCCCTTTGCTCTCCCATGTGTGTTCAGGGTAGAACCTGTGAAATGTGAAATGAACCTGACAAATATTTCAGAGAAGAACCAAGAAGTGCGGAGAAGAGAAAAACTACTGGTCAGTTGCAGGGGGTTTTGTCTTTAGCTGATGTCAGTTTTCCAACTCTATATTACCTACTCTCTAACTTTTCCTAACAATAATAGGAATGAAAATTTCCTGGCTGAAAAATCAGAAATTGAATAATTAATTTGATTGTCTTCATTTTACTCTGGAGAAAAATAAAGACCATCTTGCCCTACCCAAGTCACAAGGATATTCTAAAAACATAAAATATCTTAGAAGTACTCAAAGCCATAAAATGACATAGGTGATGTTTGTAATAAATATCATTTAGTCATATTAATTTTCAGAGCTTATTTCTGGCAAGTTAGTGTTGGCAGCTAACTTATTTGCTGCTATTCTGCTGTCTCAGGGATGTCCAGAGGAGGGCTATTACTAGCAAAACAAACAACAAATAAAAAGTTATCGGTGATTTCATCCCGTTCACTCTCAGAGCAAGAATTTTTTTTTGACGGTGGTTGTACTGGTTAGGGAACTCCAGAAAGGCACATTCATGCATGCCAGGTAAGTGCCGTCTCATTGGGTTATACCTCTAGTCTCATCTCCAATTTAAAAAATCTTAAATATTAATTTATACTATAAAATAATTATTTGCAAACATTTCAAATATTGCAATGTTCTAATAGGACATATAAACATGAGGCAATACATGCATCGTAATTTGTAAATGAGACTTCTTGGTAGAATCTATCTAAGATTAGATTTTAATAGGTTTGATATGCAAATACAAGAGCCTGGGAACGTTTTCGAAATAATTAATTGGAAAACATTCACACAAGAGTCATCCTATTATTTCTAAGGACAATCTTTCCATGACACATTCATTCATTCATAAGTATCTATTGACAACTTAGAATATGTCAGAAATTATAATTCCTCCAAAGAGTGCAATGTAACAGAACACAGAAGGACCTTGTTGTCATGAAGTTTGCAGTCATGAGTGAAACCAATACAAAAAGGAAAAAATAGATCATCCTAACAAAGTCCTTTGTATATAACTCAATAGACTCTGAGATCGAGAAGGCAGGAGAAAAGAGGGACTCCCATGGAAAAGAGCATACTGAAGCAGACTCAGTGAACTCACAGGGTCACAGATGTTGGTAGACACAAACATCATGGACCACAAAAGAAATAAAATGAGCAGCGAACATGCACACGTGCTCATACACACACATGAACACACATGCACATGGTGATACAGTTAGCTTAGCCCAGCAGCAAGAGTGTTGTAGGAAAACAAAGCCGAGGGATGATAAACAAAATCTGGCTAAGAACAGTACCTGTGGGGTAGTAAAAACATCTACTATTTGCTGTGGTGATACACGATGAAAACTGAAGTGAATGGAAGAACATAATAACTCAGTCACTTGGGCTACTACAGCAGCATACCATGTACCAGGTAGCTTAAGCAACAGGAATTTATTTTCTCGTGTTATGGCTTGGACCTGAAATGTCTCCCAAAAGCCTCATGTACTTGACCGTTATGAAATACAAATTTTCTCTTAAGATGTGGGACCTTGTCTAAAGAGGCATAGTACTGGGACAGGACCTGGAAGAGTAGCTTTGTCCTTCCTGCCTGACTTGGCCTTGTCTGCCATGATGCAAACCCCTTTCCTCTGGCTATGGCTCTACCACAGTCAACTGCCAGTGTATGGACTGTGACTTCCTGAAACTGTGAGGCAAAGTAGATCTTTCCTCCCTTAAATTACGGATGTCAGATATTCTGTCTCAGCAATAAGAAAGTAACTAAGACATCATAGATCTGGGAACTCTAAGTCCAAAGTTAATGTGTAGGCATAGTCAACTTCCAGGAAGGGCTGTCTTCCTGCTTCAGAGATAGCTATCTTTTCAATTTTGTTCTTATCAGGAGGGTGGAGGTGTTAGTTGGAAAGACAATGACAATTCTAGTGACCAAAGAGTCAAAACTATTCCTTATTTACCAAGAATAAACTATAACAAAATTACTCTCTCTTTGCACACATACACAAAAAAAGAACTTAGTGAATTACCTATTTTTTTTTTTTTTTACCTTACGTCCAACCTGAACAAAAAGTTTATCAGGAAAGTAAATAAAATAATGCTGTAGATTCTTTTATTTCTTTCTTACTTAGTAAACTACTTCCTGTATACTAGGAACATATCCTACACATATGAGAGTGTTATTCAGTTTGAAAATTTATCCAGCCTGTGACCTTAACTTTATCAAGTGGCATCAAAAATGTGTTATCTGAAACCAAGAATTGTGACAAATATCTGTAAGCCCAGCACTGTGCTAAGCTGAGGCAAGAGGATGGCAAGTTCAAGCCCAGCTTGGACAATTCTGTAATTTGCAACATCTTGTCTCAAAATTTAGAAAAAAATAATAACGCTATAAAGGGACAATGCATAGCTCAGTGCAAAGGCTCTGGATTCAGTTCCAAATAAACACACTATAAGGACTAAAAAGACCTTCAGAAGAACTTGAGAAAAAAATATCATCACTTATTTTAAAACTTTTATCCACTACTATGATAACCTATAGGAAAGGTCTGATTCGTTTCTATACATGTTTAGAAAGTGATGTTGGATTCTGAGGTGGTAGAATAGGTATGAAATAAAAATTCTTTGGAGAAACTTTACATCATGTGCTAAACGTTTGGTCTTGGGCCTGTACTCCACTCTACCACTGGAGCACTAGGCTGAAACAGGAGGAGACGACTGTTGGAATCTGAAACAGATGCTGGGGGGTATGCTCTGTGCAGGTCAGTGTTGTATAAGAGGTTGCACCTGCTCTTAATAAGAGGGTCGCCCAGGCCAGCTTGTTAAAATGTGTGTATGAGTGTGAGTGAGGGTATGGGGGTGGTGACACATGGGTGTAGTGCGAAGTTGATGACTGCAAGACAGGATGAACCCAGACAATGGAAAGAAATTACAAATGGGAAATAAACTAGCTTATTCCTTCTCTCTCTCTCTCTCTCAAACCCAGCTTTGAATAAATCTTTTCTTGTATTGAAAAAAGAACAATTTTCATCTTCTTTGGTTAGTGATAATGTTTAATTGCAGAAATATTTACTTTTTATTGCAATGTGCTGATTGAGCTCCCACACGGCAAGATTAGACATTAGCTCCAACAAGCCAAAATTCTGACTCAGAGAATTTAGGTTTAGTCTAGGTAGCTAGATATTGAAATCTGTATGAAGCTATTTCAATGTATAGCAAAGCTTGAGAAAATCTAACTCATATTAATAATGATATTGAAAATAAAATGTAAAGACAAAATGCTTAGATATTTATGGGACAGTAAATATTGAGTTTATGAGGCTTGAGTCCGAATTTCACAGCCCTTACAGTTTCTAAATTAACTTCAGATCAAACCTGCCTTTCTTTGGTGAATGAGAAGACTGTTTACCTTTTGCTAATAGGAGTTGAAGTATCAAATAAAATTTGACTTAAAGATGATTTTCAATTCTCAGGCCCTTCTTATGCTATTCCTCCTGATGTCTCGCTGGTCACCCATTAGTTGAACAGAGAAAAATAGTAACCAATGTACAACATGTAGCACTTCTTGCTTCCTTTTTTTCCATGTTAGAAGACACATGACACCAAGTCAAAGGAACTACTGAGTCTTCAAAATTCTAAGGAATTGAACTTTAGGAAAACTGCAAATTATTTTGTAAGACACATTGCTCAGCCTAGTATCATGAACCTACCTGCTAGCAGAAGAAATTCAACATCAAAACAAAATGGCATCTACTTGTAACTGTGTAGCGTGGAAGTAAAAATTAATTCAGAGTGTGTACCCTACACAGGACGAGGGAAGCTGGAAGGTTTGTTCTCGATGGCATTTGCCGTCACCACCTTTGTGTTAGTGTTTGGTAGTGTATAGAGATTCTGGTAACTAAGTTGGTATTTTAATATCTGTGTTATAAAAATGTTCTTATTATAAGGAGATAAGATTGTACCTATGAAGAAGTTGACTTTTATGTGCTAGTGTATAAACTGACATTTAGATGATTTCTATACGTATACATAATCACCTTTACTTGTCATTTGAGAAGTTCAGAATGGAAACTGACCATTGCAGCAATTGTTTGCTCCTTGTCTTATGGCACAGAGTGGTCAAAGGAAGTTGTTGTCATCATCGTCGCTGTCTTCTGCTCCCCCTCCTCTTCCTCCTCCTTCTTTCTTCTTTCTGGTGCTGAGAATCAAACCCCAGGTAGCTCTGGACAATTTCTAATATACCAGAGTACTTGAAAACCTGACCACGTACTCTGTAAAAATGGTAACTTGTGTCTCTGTCACATAATGTTTTCACTTACTTAGTCTATGCATAAAAACTACAAAAAAATTTAAACCATGTTTTCTAACATATTTAATATCCAAATCAGGCAGCAAGACATTGCTTATGAACCTTGCTTTAGTAAATAAAGTTTTATTGGCCAATTGGTACATTGCTTGCTTACATATTATCTGGGTAAGCTGAATAAGTCTATAATTGCCACACTGTGGCTTCTAAGCCTAAAATGTTTTCTATCTGACCCTTTAAAGAGAAAGTTTACTGCACTGCAATTTAAATAAGAATCTCAAGTCTTACAGAAAGCTCAAAAACAACTTCATAAAACCCAAAAGCAACATGAACGTTTTTCTTAACAGGCCTGACTTTCAGCAACCCTTAGTTACTGTACATATTATTAGATTGAGCCTTTGCAATTTGAGCTACCTACAGGTTATAATGTAGAGAGACAGAAAATCTATGATTTTCTAAAATAATATTTGGGAGTAAATGCTTGAAATTGAGATTATAATCTCAAATTCTGTCGCTAATCAACCTATAACTATGTGCAACTCAGCCACTCTAAGTTCTTGTTTCATTATTGGTGAAACGTTAATTCCAACAAAGCACTCTATGTTTACAATTTTAGTATTTGTATCTTAACAATGTAGTAATTTATGCAACAAAATAACTGACTTTGTAGAGCTAGTTAATTTGTCAGACTATATTGCTAACTTCTTGCTAACTTTAATTATGTTAGTTGTGGTAGGTAGTGGGGATTTTTGTTTGCTAGCTTGTGTTTGTTTATATTTTGTTGAATAGTTGGGTCATTTTATCTTTAACATAACCGGTGTGGTTATGTATACCTTCCAAGTCTTTCTGTGATCCTCTCTGGCTTCATTAGCCAATCAAATCTTTGCTGTTCAATGAATGTAAACTCTCATTTATGCAGAGTGGATGATTTCTAGAGATCTGTTGCACAACATTGTGCCTAGTGTTAACAATACTGTATTGTTTGGGAGTAGATCTAGTGTTCTTGTCATGATAAAGTAAAATAATTATTTTAGAGAAGAGAAAGAATTTAAGGAGATGATATGTGACAGGTAAGTGTAATGTGCAGAAGAAAGTAAGTAGTTAAGAAGTTTGCTTCCTCACTTTGTACCTGGCACTGGGTCACAAACTATATTATTTCTTTTTAATGCCTTAGTTTCTAGCATCTAAAATTCTCAAATTGCAAAACTCCCTCAAAATTTTACAGTGAAACACCCATAAAATGAAGTTAGGATGGGCTGACTATTTAATTTTTGTCTTAGTCCCAAGGAATAAATTATCTTAACTGGGTTTTTCCAGTGTGACTGTTGAAGGGATTATGTCAATTTGAGGGAATTAAGAACCACACCTCCATTAGGATTAGGATTTGTCAACCATCCTAGACTGAAGATCAAGAACTGGTCTGAATGAGAGTGTGAATGATTTGTGGGTTGACCAATGAGAGAAGAGCACCCACACAGATGTGGGAGGGCCAACTGGAACTCCAAGGGTATAAAAGGGAGGAAGAGGAAAGATTCTTACAGCTTCTTCCTCTGGGAAAGCTCTCACCTTCACAGTTGTCTACAGACGTCTACTTGCTACACTTTGTAAGTCTTCAGCATAGATCATTCTAGTCTCAACTTGTACCTGTCTCCCCGTTGCTGCACTTCAGTCCCTGCTGTTCAGTTGCCGATCTTTAGGCTTCGGTCTTCACTCAAGATCTACAGCAGACTCTCCCTTCACCAGCTGTCCTGCAGTCCCAGACGGGAGATCTACTTCATGGCTGAGCAGCCTTCTTGAACAATCTCTATCCTTGGATTTGTAAGCCTTCCTAATAGATCCTTTTATGATAAAATTTGTAAATTCTGTCTTTTGAAAGAACCCAAACTAAAACACCCAGATATTGGTTTCGAGACCCTTATTATAAAATGAGTTTCTTTCGAGATCATCCCCAATGTAAAGAGGCCAAATCACATGCTGGCAGATCTAACATATGCCATAGTTTTGTAACATTCACAAGGGAGATGTCAAATTCCCACATGTGTAAGTGTCACTATAGCATATAATTTCCTTCATAAAGCTGTCAAATGTAGTGATGCATTTAAATAATCCCTTCAGATCTCTAATGAAGGTTTCCAAATACATGATAAAAAGCTGGAAAAATAGAGCTGCAGTGATATTGAGATACAGAGAGTTTGACAAGGCTCACACAGACCCTCATCGTTCCCCACCCCCATGCACATGACCTCAAAGACAGCTGTTTCAAGCCTAAGCCTTAACATGGATACTGCAGTCTTTGAACTTTCCAGGCCGCCTATGAATCATTAAGATCAACAATATTGAAACTGTAAGTGACTGGAGTCTATTTGCCTTAGTCTCCTCTTCATCTCTGAGACACAGGGCCCAACACCCCCAACTGCAGGGAGGAAAGGCTTCTTTTAGCTCTCTGTTCAGAAACCTTAGTTCCCACATGTTCAGATGGCAATGGCAGCCTGGTAGAATGGCCTGGCAGAAGACAGCTGTCCACAGCATCACTACAGGAAGTAGAAGGATTGGAGAAAAGTTAGGCAAGAGTCTGTCCTCCCAGGCCACACCCTTGTGATCCACTGTGCCAGGCCCCACCTTTAACAGCACAGTGAAATCCATAGATTAACCCACACAACCTGTTTAACTCCTACAATACAATCACCAACTAAATACAGGAGTCTTTGGGGAAACATTCAAGATCAAAACTGGAATACTACTCAACCACCATATGAAATTTTGAGGCATACTCAGAGGTAAAAGATATTTGCTAGAATACTAAATGAAATAAAGCAGACAAACCTCTCGCAATGGCACAAATGAGACACGGCATATTGGACACAGCCTTTGGCTGATGAGGTAAGACAACAGCTGAGCACAAATAGGACCCAATAAGCCTGAGTAACAAGCTCCGCCACAAGAAATAAATATCCCCATGCTCCTGTTATATACTAAACATCCATTAGCATATCACCTTTCATTTGCAAGTACACATGGGAAACCTGCCAATAGGACATTATATGCCAAAGATAATTAAATCAACGCTACAGATAGAAAAGCACAAAAAGAAACCATCTAAACAATTTAATTACAAGAATCACATTTACTGGAAGACAGAGTTTTTGAAATTTCTTATCACCAACAGCTACACACAAGATAAAATTTCAGACCAGAAGAAGAAAGACAGCAACCTTAATAAAAGTTAAGTGTATTTACTCATATCTACTTTCAGACAAAAACATATTTAGCATGATTTTGTTTTTCATTTACCCAAATAGCAAGTAAGGCAAAGGCAGAGACTTGAATTTTTATCAATACTCAAAACCCCTCTTTGGGACTGTAACAAATTTTTGGTAAAGGGCTCAGACTCTGGGAATATATCATTTTAATCTGAGGTGTTCTAACTGCATCTCTGAATCTTTTTTTTTTCTCATGGAAATAGCTGAGCAATGAGATCTATTTTATCAGATTGTTATAATAGCTAAATGACATAATTCATGTTCAGTGCATAGACCAGAAGCTGGTAGGTAGTGTGCATTCGGCGACTGTCAACCAATACCTTCATCAACTGCACTGCTTACTGTTCTGTCCTTTATGAAGCCCAACACTGAAGTATGAGAACATCTGTAGATGACAAAATTGACTAGCAATAACATTTGATGTACCAGACTTCTGCTAAATTATTGAATGACTTACATGAGATTAAGTACATAGTTATAAATACAATCTGTAGAACAAAAATTTCAAAAACATTATCTCAGTTTACTAATTTCTGTATTAGTTACTTTCTCATTGCCAGGACAGAATACCCGACATCCACAAAGTAAAGGAGGAAAGATTTCTATTAGTTCATGATTACAGATGATTTCACACAGTCCTGAGATTCAGAAGCACCAGACATGCTGGAGGTACATGGCAGAGGCTGGAATGATGCTCATGACATTGCAGACGGAAAGCCAAGTGAAGGGGGAGCAAGTGGGTGTCTATCTGGACAGTGAACCAAAGGATAAAGCTTTCCCAGGAAGAGCTGCAACAATGCCCTCCCCACCCTTCCTTTACTTACTTCAAACTGCTGGTTGGGCTGCCCATACCCAGGGTGCCTTCTTCACCTCATGGCCCACGAGTCGTGAAAATCTCTGCCCTTGGGGTCCTCCAGTCTCAACAATTTGACACAATCCCTCCAGGTCAAACCCAGCATCCACCCTTTCTAACCAGGCCTTACCTCCCAAAAGTACACAGTTCTACAGGTATACCCTACACCCAGATACAGGAGGTTTCGGCAGAGCACTTCAGACCCAAAACCTACATCCTTGTCCCTGTAAGTAACCCTTTACCCATTCTTCTGCAAGTAACCACAATAAACTCATTGGCCCTCCAAATTGAACTTTAATGTAATCATTTTTTTTTTTTTGGTCAGTTGGTCACTTACAGGAACATGTGTGACTCAAGAGCAGTCACATTACCAAACAGCCCATTTAGCATAGGTGACAACTCAGGGAATATACAGGGATCTACTAGATTGGCTTACATGGCCAGAATAATTCCACGACAGCCATCTGCATTCCAAAGCACTAATAAAACCAATAGCTTCTCAATCCAATGACACGAAAACCTCATGTCAAGAGACTGACCAAGGAAGTAGCCATATAGAAGCTTCTTAGACAGGCACTGACATAAGTTCATATCCAAAGAGCCATAGCAAAATTCTGAAATCATGAGTTGTGGCAATAACAAAACAAAACAAACAAGCAAGCAGAAAAGGCATCTGCTAAAGAAGAGTTGGACGTGGACAGGCCTGCAAATTTTCCCTTTCTACATGTCACTCCACCCAGAGCCTCGTTCCCATCCCCATCCCCACCTGTTAAATGGTGTCACCACATTCAAGGCAAGTCTCCTCCCTCAGCTCACTGGTCCACATGCTACTCACTCATGGAAGTAACCTCGAAGACACACCCAGTGGTGTGACTTACCAGTTTTCTGTCCATCCTTCAATCCAGTCAAATTGAGAATCAGAATTAACCACCACACATGGCACTCCCAGCTATAACGGATAGATGTGTAGCTTCAGGTTAGGTCACTGGGGGATGGGCATTTACTCATTTACTCTCCTCCAACTATTTTTATTCATTTGTTACATATTTCAAGTCTCAATTAGTATATGCCAAACATTTTAACTCAGAGCGTGAAGACAAATATGTGTTTGTTATGAAGAATTCATATGTCAACAAATGATCACGAAAAGTGTTATGGTAAAAAAATTGTGCTAACTTATGGTACAGAGATGTTCTAAGAGTCAGAGAAACACAGGCTACTCAGGACTTCTAGAACACAGACCAATTCAGAGGATTAGTGAAGACATTCTCTATTTTTCTTTGGATGGGGTAAGTCTTCCAACCCATAGGAGAATCGATAAGGAAAAGTATCTGATCCAAGCTGGGTCACTTATCTTTTGCTTTCTTTCTCTCAGCAATTTAAACTAAGAGATACAGAAAGGACATTAACAGCAGGCAACAGGAACAGACAAAGGGAAAGGGCAAGTGTGTATTTCCATGAAGCCCTTTCCCTAAAATCCACTTCCTGTTCCCCCTTTGTGCAATCTCCCTTGTCAAGCATATAAAATTTTTTGTGCCCTAAGAGATAAAAATCCATAAAATTAACACTATTTACAATCAAACAAGAGGAAAAAGATAATTCAAAGAGCAAGAATGACATATACTGACACAGAGAGGAGAGAAATGAAAAATAAAGCGTATAAAAGAAATTTATTTGAATATAGGAAGGCTTTTAAAAACAAAAATTAAGACTTTTACTTTCCAAAGTTAAATCTAAGACTTTTCTGGACAAAGTAAATTCAGAACCTCAAAATTTCCATTGTCTAATTTCAAGGTTCTACAGACAATGACTAATAAAACGAAGAAAGTGTAATACTTCTATTTATATCATGAAGGGCACAATTTACGTTTATATGTAAAAATCATGATTTTTAACTTGAGTGACAATAAATTGAATTAACCAAATCATTTACCTATAATATCATATGTTTTACAAGATGTTTGACAAATTTTCCTAAAATCTTACTTACAAAATTTTTCATTAATAATAATACCAGTATATGAAACTTGAGATAGAAAATAGCCTAAAAGGTAAAAGGCAACCCTGAAAATTCAACAGTACTTCGAGTTAAAGAAATACGTGAATGAATTGTATCATAAGGCATTATGCCAGGTTCAATCATTGTAATCTGCACTGATAAACTCTTGAAAGCCTGTTATTAAAAAATAATATATATATATGCATATATAGGAATTATATTATTTTATATATAAAAACATTTTATAATGTATATATATATATATATATATTATAACATATATGGATTCAAAAATGTGGCAAATATGAAATGAAATAGTTCCATAATATAAAGCAAATTCTGAAGTTTTTTGTGTTCTTTCTTTCTTGCACTTCTCTCTCTTTCTTTATCTATTTGGAAATATAGAGCATTGAGCTGTTCAGTGTTTTTCTAGCCAACAGTATAAATCCAGTAATTTGAATTTTTAATGTAAGGCTAATTTCTAAGTTTACTTTTTGATCACACTCATTTTGCATAATAAATACATAAAATTATTGTCAATATCTAAACATTTTAGAATTTTAAGGGGCATTATTAAGATCAATAAAAATTGATTATCAAAAATGACCTTATCAAACAAAACAAGAATTGAAACAAGTCAAATATTAGCCATGAAGGTAGCTATGAAGGAAAAGTAGAGGGTGTAAAGGAGGAATGACCATTTCTGTGATTTTTTAAGTCTATTCTTTTAATGTGATGAAGAAATATCAAAACACTTTTACATTGAAAAATCCGTTGAGCACTAACAGTTATAAAAAAGCACTAGAAAGAATACAATAATGAATTCTTATATGGAAAATTTTAAAAATTTGCCATCTTTTAAAAGAAATATGAAGTATGCTTAAGTCTTTTATCACTTAATTTTAATACAAGGTTAAAAATGATGAGTCAAGTCATCATAACGATAGTCACATAGCACAATGGGATAGAGAGCCACCAAATTAACCCATGCATAAACAATCAAGTGATCTTCAGCAGGTATGTCAAAACTGAGGGAAAAAGACAGTGGAGTAGAAAGCCAGCAGCGAGTCGCAGCCACTTCCGGAATATGGAAAAGAGACGCTTACTTAGACAAAATGGAATACTGTGTAGCCATAAAGAAAGACAGATATGAAGCTTTTGAATGAAAATGGAGCCACCTTGAATCAATAACACTTAGTGAAATGGACCAAACACAAAAGACTGACTACAGACAGGTGTCCCTCTTATGAAATCCACACAATAATGGCATAAAAAGCCCCAACATGAATAACCAGGTAGAAAGAAGGAAAGAGGGGCAATGGTCAGCTAGGAAAGGGGTTAACCTCTGAAAAAGAGATGGACAGAGATGCTCATTGACTGCCCAAATTCTGTGTCTCTAAGCTGTTATAAAATTTTGAATTCATGCATGAACAAAATATATATATATATAGATAGATAGATAGAGAGAGAGAGAGAGAGAGAGAGAGAGGACAGAGAGCTAAAATTACATACAAAAAACAATTTTTAAAATTTCTGAGTCATGTAAACCTCAATGTATTGAAGTCTGAGATTCATTTGAATTCTTTTGACTATTATATAATTTTTGATTTGTATGCTTGTAAGTCATTGCTTTCTCCATGCTCAATATTGTTCAAATTACCACTTCCAAATAATAAAGCAGAATTTCAATGAAAAAAAGAAAAGAATAAGAAACTGACTGAAGAGAAAAACAAAAGAGCTCCAGAAATCAAGAATCTATTGGAAGACCAGAAACCAAGGGGAAACTACAGAAGTGGAGACACTGCATGGAAAACACCAAAGCTGTGGGGGACCGCTAACGGACTCCTAGGAAGGAGGACCTGTCACCACAAGCACAAAGCAATCCTGGAGACAGCAGGCGGCCCTAGGGACAAGCAGGGCATGAGCAGCGCTGGTCCCAACACAAGCCCACCATTATCCTGAAGTTGCAAATTCTTACTTCAGCACAACGGGCAGGTTAGCATACTCATTACAGTGTTTATCCTATTTGGGAGTGGTCCAATTCTGTACCCACTTGGAGAAGCAGCATTTGCTTCATACTGAATTATTCCAGGAATCAAAATCCGCAGAACCACCACCTTCGGAGCTTCTGGGATCATCCTACCGCTAGGGTGGGAGTTGGCCACAAGAGACCATCTTGGAGAGGGGAAGACGAAGCCACAGTTCCCCTGAGCTATTGATGCAGCCGAGCTCTTGGGCTGCGGAGAGCACAGTACTCTGCCTGCTATAGTGAAAGGCCAGGCCAGCCAGCCATCTGGTGCTTTCTGTGGGGAATAACAGTACTGTGATAAAATGCAGGACAACACTTTCCCCCTGTCTGCCTGCTTCCAGCACTGAATTCAATAGCCTGTTTGCTTTCCCCAACTACAAACATGATCAGCGATTTGCCTCTGCTGGATTCCTAGCTGTATGGACAGAAGAGCCTTTGGAGGGAGCTGAGTACCTGGGGAAGTGTTGCGGCTCACAGAAGCCAAAAAGCGAAGGGAAGACACCTCAAGGTAGGAACCCCACTGTTGGCTGACCCCAGCCAGGAGCACACGTGCAAGCAGGACGGCTCCCAGTGGAGACTCCCTACCGGTTGCCCACGAGGGGAGGGTTGCAGTGCCACAGTTCTGGCAAAACTGCTCATTCCACAACCTCAGTGCAGAAGAAGGTCTGCGCTCGTTTTTCTTCTACTTTGGTCTTTGGGTTGCCTTGTTTTGTTTGGGTTTCTTTTGTTTCGGTTTTTTTTTTTTTTTTTTTGCTTTACTTTTTTCTTACTTTCCTTTTCTTTTTTTTAATTTCTGTTACATTTCCTTCCTCCTAATTGCTTTCTTTTAGTCTTTAATTGA
This sequence comes from Ctenodactylus gundi, assembly GCA_004027205.1. Lineage (NCBI taxonomy): Eukaryota > Metazoa > Chordata > Mammalia > Rodentia > Ctenodactylidae > Ctenodactylus > Ctenodactylus gundi. The sequence goes on from PVKB01000344.1 coordinate 192,429, forward strand.
ATTTTTATCTATTGTTCTTTCATCTCCACTCCTTTCTTTTTCAAAGTTCATCTCTCTCATTTCTCCCTTTTCTCCACCACGCTGTTATTTTTATTATGGCTATTAGGCTTTAATACTTTTTATCTATGCAATTCATGACTATTTAATTCAAATTTTAGCTATTTAGTTAAACGGTGACTTCTTCATAACAAAAGGTATAGTGCATAATGAATGAGAAAAACCTGAAAATAATTCCACTCATATAGCTCCTGTTCATAGTAGTACTCAAAACTTTAGACAGTGAATTAGGAATGAGAAGCAAGAGAAATGTATAGAAAAAAAGAACATCCTTATCTGAAAATGTAATAATCTTTTAACCAGAAGACCAAAAAAACTTCAGCAGAAGTCCCTTAGAAATTTTGTTTCAGGAAACAAAATCAATACATTAAAAATCAGTAGAATTATTGTACACCACAAGGGAACCCACCGAGGAAGAAATAAAGCAATCTCACTCACAGTAGCCTCAGTAAAAATTAAATACCTAGAAATTAACCTAACTAAGAAATTAAAAGACCTCTATAAAGAAAACTATAGTACTCTGAAGAAAAGAACAAAAGTAATGACACCCAAAATAGAAAGTCATCTCTTTACCTGGACAGTCAGAATCAATATTGTCAAAATGGACATGCTACCAAAAACTACATGTAGGTTTAATGCAATTCCAATCTAAATATCAACAGCATTCTTCACAGAGCTAGAAACAAAATTCCTAAAACCAGAAAAGCAATCCTGAACAACAGGACAGAGCAGGAAGCAACACAATCCTGGATTTTGGTGATAACAGCCCAATGGAACTGGCACAAAAACAGACATGTGGATCAACTGTACAGAATTTAGGATGCAGAAACATCTCTAGGCATGTTGCCCCTGATGTTTGACAAAGGAGCCAAAAACACGTGCTTGAGAAAAGGTAGTTCTTTCACATATGGTGCTGAGAAAACTGTCTATCCACATGCAGAAGAAAAAAATCTATAATTATATCTATTATCCTGTATTAAATCAAGTCAAAATAGATCAAAGACCCAGATAGTAAAACAGAAACTCTGAATCTTTAAGAAGACAAAACTAGGTAAAACCCTTGAAGACATTGGCAGAGGCAAGAACATTCTAAACAGAACTCCAGTCTCACAACAAATAATATAAAGAATGAACAAGTGATATTGTAACAAATTAAAAAGCTTCTGCACAGCAAAAGACAACCTAAAACAAGGGACAGATATCTGAAGTATATGTTTAAAAATATGGGAAAAATATAGACCTCCCCAAAATATAAAACCCATTCAAAAATTGGGCAATTATAATGAATAGACATTTCTCAAAAAAAAAAAAAAAAGGAATACAAATGGCCAACAAATACATTTAAAAATGTTCAGCATCTTCTGGTAGAAATGAGAAACAAAACAACTCTGAGATTCCATCTTATTTCAGTAAGGATGTTGTCTTAGCTACTTTTTTGTTGCTGTGACTCAATACCCGACACCCACAAACTTAGGAAAGGAAAGGTTTATTTTACCTCACAGTCTTGAAGGTCACAGTCCATTCGGGGTGGCCGGCAACAATCCAAGTACATGGCAGACAGAGAGGTGGAGGCAGCTTCCCCGAACAAACAGGAAGACAAGCTGAGGCTAGTTGAGGTTAGTCCCAGTACTCCAGGAAGGCAGGTGCAGCTTATGTACCCTTTCAGGTCTCCGCCCAGTAACCACTCCCTCCTGCATCCAGGTGTGGCCACTACACACCATTAATCCTAACTTAACTGCAATCCACCCCTCCACACCAGACCCCAATCCACCAACATTACATGGTTCCATCAAAATACATGAGATTTTTGGGGGACCCTTCAGATCCTAACCACAACAGATATCTATCAAAACCTCAGAAAGCAACAAATGCTGGCCAATTTATATGGAAAAAAGAAAGCCTCTACACTGTTAGTGGGATCGTAAACTAGTACAACTGCTATGAAAGCCAGTAAGCAGATGCTACCGATAACTAAAAATTGAAGTTCCACTTAACTCAGCTACGCCAAGTTAAAGACATTGCATTATAGTGATGCATGCATACCCACATTTATAGCAACCCAGGTCATAAAAGCAAATCTTGAAAGTAGGTTTTATGTCCATAGAGAGAAGAAAGCATAAAGAAAACGGAGTACACACACACACACACACACACACACACACACACACACGCACGCATGCACGCACGCACGCATGCACACACACGCACATATACACAATGGAGTACTACTTTACCATACAGAAAAATAAATCTGCCCTATTTGTAGAAAAATGAAAACATCTTGTGGCCATAATGCTAAGTGAAATAAGTCAGGCACTGAAGGTTACATGTCACATCTTCTCTCTTACATAACTCCACACGTAAATAATTTAAAAAGCAAAATAAAGAACACTTAATAGGAAGCAGAAAGATTTACCTTGTGGAGATAGGAAGGGAATTAAGACTTGAGGGAAAAAGGGAGGATGGAGAAGTAAAAATAATTAAGACAGAATGCATGTATGCTCTAAATTCACAAGTTGAATGTAAGTAGTAGGTACCACAAACATATGCTAATAACAATAGTTGAGGTTAGAAAAAGAGAATGAAATCAAACCTTCAAACTTATCAAGCAACAAAATTGACAAGCTTCAGGAGAGCCACCGGGCTAGAGAATGTAACCTGTAGTCCCCAACCTCAATGGGCCTTTTGCAATCCAGACACGCTCCTGCTGGGCTACTCTCCTTATTTACTTTCTCTTGAAGTTTCTTTTTGCTCTTTTTTGGGGGAAGGAGTTCTAAAACATCAGTTTCAGAATTACGAATTCAAAAGAGCATTCCAGGCTCTTGTGTTTAACAAGTGGCTATTGCTGGCTCACCAAATGCACTCTAAACATAAAGAAAAGAGTATCGAGGCTACAATGAGGAAAGGATAGTCCCTTCAATAAATGCTGTAGGACAACTGGATATCTATAAGTGAAAAAATTAATTTAGACTGTTGTCTTGCACTGCACATAAGAAATTAAAAATGGATTAAAATCGGCTCACAAGTTAAACATTAACATATCAAGAGCAAGGCCCTGGGTTAGATTGCCAAGCACCACATGGTCAGTTTGTGGTGGAATATGCCTACAATTGTAACACTCAGGAGCTGGAGGTAAGATTGCCTTGAGTTCAAGCCTAGCCTCCTGGGTTACGTGTTAAGCTCAGGACCAGCCTGGATAAAAAAAAAAAATTAAATGAAAGGCTTAAGCATAAGACCTGAAACTATAAACACCCAAAAGAAAACATTAGTGAAAACTTTAGGAATATTAAGAACTTTGGTGTTTCTTAAATATGACTCCAAAAACACAGGTAACAAAACAATAGACAAGTGAGACTCTTCAAGCTAAACAGTGGCATGCACCAAACGAAATAATCAAGAGTGAAAAAATGATCTACAGAAAAGAAAATATTTACAAATTATTCATCTGATTCAGGATTAATATCCAAAATATATAAGGGACTCCTTATGTGAATAAAAATTCACACTTAAGCGTTTCTCCAAAAAAAAAAAAAAACCAAATGTATGTCTACCAACTACTTGAAAAATTTGTTCAATATGATTAATCATAGGGAACAGTGAATCAAGACCTAATGAGATATTACTTCACTGGCAACTATTCAAAACAAAAGACAGAGAAAGCATTGGCAAAGACATATAGATAAGGAAGCCCTTGTATTCCTCAAAAAATTGAAAATAGAACTGTCATGGGAACTAACACTTCCATATTTGAGCATTTACCCAATAGCATTGAAACCAAGATCTGGAAGAGGTAGCATTTCCACGGGGCATGGGGCAGAAATAATCCAAATGCCTAAAAAATAGACGGACAAAGAAAAAATGTCGTATGTACTTATATGAAATATTACTCAGCCTTAACAGTGAAGAAAATTTTATCATGTGCTACCTGGATAAACATTGAAAGTGTTATACTGACAGAAAAAGCCGAGTGACAGAAGGACAAACACCGCAAGGCTGCAACTGAAGAGGCCTCTGAGTGAGTCAAACTCGCAGAAGCAGCAAGTAGAGTGACCGCTGCCAGGGGCCCAGGGAGAGAGCAGCAAAGAGCTGGTCAGTGACTACAGAGTTTAAGTCATGAGAGATGCAAATATTCCCAGGATATTGCAATATCGCTTGTGTTGTTGACAATATTGTACTGTCCACTTAAAAATTTGAGGGTAGGTTTTTGTGTGTGTGTGTGTGTGTGTGCGTGTGTGTGTGCGTGTGTGTGTGTGTGTGTCTGTGTGCATGTGTGTGTCACTCTAGATAGACGTAGATACACTAGTAAATATAGATATCACATATAGATATAGTGATCTACACAAATGGCAGCTAAATCATACCAAAAGTCAGAAGTAGGGAATATTATTAGGAGTCATGGTTATCAGGCAAGGCTTCAGATAAAAAGAATCTAAATATATATAGCATTGGTATACTTAAAGATAGTTATAAAGCTGGCTTATGACCAGTACACGCAATAATGGACAGGAAGGAAGCTCAGATGTTCAGGACATAAGTTTATCTGATGTTAAGCAGAGTGTAAAAACGAAAAATAAAAGATAGCACTGGAGTGACTGGGCTCTGGCTACGAAGCACTTTGAAAAGTAAGCTGAGTCATACAGATTTCATGTTGCTATGGAATATGAAGAATTGAGCATTTGGGACTCTTAATGAGTATGAAATTACAGAAATTAATCGAAAACCCTCTGCATGTTATATTTGCAGTACAAAAGAACATTGGCAATAGCGAGTCTATATAATGTGAAAATAATATAGGTGCTTGTTTTACATTTTTATTGCTTCTTATGGTTTCCTTACAGATATGGATAATTATAAATAACAAATACTGCTGTACTTACAGGTGTGTTAGGTTCTAGAAAAACGTAAAAGGAGCGTAAGACATTGCTTTTGCCTTAAACAGCCTCTTTAGGTAAGAACACGATCCTAAATCATGCAAAGCAATTAAAATATAGCCAAGTAATTTATATGAGGGTCAAATTAATATTTAGTTTCAGTTAAGGGTAAAACTGGGGAAGGCTGGCTTAATCAAGGAAGGTTAGTCAGAAAGTCAATGTGGATTAGTGGCTATGAAAATATGCTCTGGAACCGGAAATAATTGTGGTCAAATCCCTGCTGTGTTATTAATTGTGTGATTTCGGGCAAGTACTTAACTGGGATGTCTCCTACTCTGCAAAACTGGGAGAACTCTGTGAAAATGTTATCTAGGTACTTTAAACTGCACCAGGCATAGAGTTAGAAAAAAAAAAAAAAGGGTATTTTTTTTTCCTTTTTTTTCTGTCTTTCCCTGCAAATAAAAAAATTAAAAATATGATATAATGTGCTGTATATATGAGCTAAAATCAAGAAGTGTAATTTTAATAATTTAAAAAGAAAACAAAGTAAAATAATCGATCACCTGTAATCCTACCTGATAAAAATACACCCCCTTAAGATATTGATGTGTTCTTTTTCTGAGAGAACTCATACTTAAATCTTAATAGCATGAATTCTACATTTCCATATCAAACATTTTGCATTTTTATCTTCTTGAATTCCTGTCGAATTGACCAAACTTAAGGATTGACATTTGTTTTTAATAAATATTTACTGATCATCTCCTATGTACCGGATCCAGTGCACTGAAAATGGGGCAGTTGACAGGACAGTTTTCTCAGCAAATGATTTCAACAGATTAAAATCATAACCTAACAGAGTAAGAGCAGATTTCCCAGCACAGACTCTAAAGCCAGAAGAGTTTGGACAGAATTGCTTAAAGTCTTAAGGAAAACAACTGTCAACCGAGTGTGCTATATCTGGCAAAATCGTCTCTTTAACAATGAAATAAAAGACTCCCATGAGGAAAAAAAAAAAAAACTTGAACGAATTTAAAACAAACTTGTATTAAAAAAATTCTTCAGCTACTGCGACCCATCATTCAAGGAATAGAAAACTGAGTTAGAGTGGTGACTTAAGTGAAATGATTTAGGTGAGGAAGATTAATATGTTAAGTACTGTATAGTTTCTCTGACTTGGAAAACCCAGAACACAGTCATTCTACAGAACCACATGAAGTGATAGCCGGAGTTGGGGGAAGGGATGGGGTGGGGGTGGGAGGGTCAAAAATGGGAAGGGATTGTGAAGTTGCTGTGATACATATGTGCACGAAATAGCCAAATTCATTGTAAACACTATGTATTACATATGTATATTAATAAAAATAGTGGGAAATTTTTTTAAATTATAATTTCTTCTAAGAGTTACTTTGATAAACGATGTAGCAATGAGTAGCTTTGTGCATAATGTATTGAAATTGTTATGCCCAGATCGCAAAGACCCCAAAGAAGAGACCACCAGGAAACCGAGGCACGTATACCAGAAGAAGGAGCCTTTATTCCCGCTTAAGCTCGGATTCTCAGTCTTCATCCACACAGTGGTTCCGTGCCGAGAGCCCCGAAGAATCGCTGAGCAGGGTTTTTATCAGGTTTGAGCAGAGGGTGGGGGTTTTCTGACTTTGTGGTTACATGATTGGATAATATTTAGCAAACGCAGTCTTGTTACATGATGATGGGTAAACTAACATTAAGCAACTACCTTTGGCCCCCAGACCCTCTTCCCCAGCTGCAGGAATGTAACACTCACCTCAGCGTTTCTTAGGCAGTGCGAGCTTTCTCCTGTTTCTGCCTAGTCATCCTGAGAGAGCAAAATTATGGGCCTGCTGATTTTAAGCTGAATTTGAGACCTGTCATGGGGTTTGTTTAGCCTGGCTCTTTCAGAAATCATCTATGTTTAAATCATATAGCAATCATGAGTTGTAGAAAGGCCAAACAAATTTTATTTTGACAAATGAGAAAGTCCAATTAACTGATGAATGTTTTCTTATCCTTTTGGTTTTATATATAAATCTGTTGCCAATGACATTGTTCAGAAAAAAAACCTGAGCAACTAAACATACTCTGTCACACGTGTCGATCCTGTTGTCACACAGGCAATTCTCAGACATCCAGTCTTTTCTTCTCTGCTCCCACATGACACAGCACTGTATCCTAGCACATAGAACATGAGATAGTCACTGTATTGATTACTTTTCTAATTACATCAGCATGAAAGTAGCTGGGACCCCTTGGTCCATTGCTGTAGGGGTCTCTCAGTTCTTCAGTGGCTGAGAATACTGAGATTAACCCTGGAGAAAGCTATTTCCTGAGGCTGGAGGAATGGCTCAGCGGTTAAAAGTGCTAGCAAGTGCTATGTCAAGAGCCAAGTAGGGGAGTTTGATTCCTCAGCACCGCACAAATCTGGCATGGTAATGCACGCCTGTAATCTCAGCACTCGGGAGGCTGAGGCAGGAGGATCACCTTGAATCCAAGGCCAGCCTGGGCTCCATAGTGAGTTCAAGACCAGCCTGGGATACAGAGTGAGACCCTGTCTTAAAAAATAAAATTAAATAAATAAAAATAAAAGAATTCGTGTGCAGCCTTTCTCAAAGAAGAGTCCAGGATTCTCTGTTCTCAAATAAAAACTTTATCTTAAGCCTTTGATGAGTGGGATCTTACAGCCATAAGGAATCATATGGAGGTTATTCTCGAAGCATCTATCTCTTTTTGCTAGTTCAAAGTGCTTAGTTTCTTTTCAGCGACTATATTTTCTTTGGTCTCATCTTTACACATAATTTTTTAGAAGAAGCCAAATTTTAAGTTTTATAGGTAAGCACTAATCTGTTCTTTGTTTCAAAATGTCACTCTAAGTCTGTGCACAATCAGCCAGCAGTTCCCATGCCACAGCCTGAATGCTGGTCTACCTTGAATTTCCTCCTCCAGGTAAACTAGTCCATAGACTTTAGCCTCAGTCACTAACAAAGCTTCTGGAACTGGGAAAATGTAGACAAATTCTTTGCCAGAAGCCAGTCAAAATACCAACCAACGTAACTGTGAGAGGCACATTATGAAAGACTGACCAGAAAGTTACCAATGTAACTTGCCATAAGGAATGTTCCAGAGCTTGCCCAATTATTTAGAATTTGACATTGAAAATGTAGAATTAGTTTTCATTATTAAAATTAATGAGCTGCTTAGAAATATGGTGCTATGAAAAGTTTATGTAGAAAACAAATCTATTGAGGAAGTAACACCCTTGAGATCATAGAAGCTGTGAAGTCGAAAAATAGGTACAAAATATAAGTGTACAAAAATTGGTTATGAAAATAAAATTGAGCAAACTCTCAAAGTGAACTGGAGATGCTGTAAAAGGCCAGGAGGGCAGAAGTGCCAAGAGGTGGATAGCAAAAAGAGTCCATGACAATCATACCACTAGCAGAGCTACGTCATGAATTTTCCTGCTTGTTCACTGGACCAACTGATTGAGATACCGGCAGTCCACGTGGTAACAGTGGCAGAATCCACAAAAGCACAAGGATAAGACCTGCCGCGACAGCGCAAGGAACACTGCAAACATCAGAGGGAAAAGCTGGCAGAGGCACATCTACAGTGAAAAGACAGCGTAGCCTTGGAGCAGAATTGCACTTGCGCTTGTTCCATAAAGCAATTCTTTGAAGTTAGCCTAAATACACCTGCTCTTTGCCACTAAAGAGAACTAACACAGTACATTCTGGTTATTTACAAAACATTGTACTCTAGAGTTCCTCATTTTAATACCCAAAAGCTTATGAAATGTCCAGAGTAATTATCACTCTCCGGTCTTTGTTTTGTATATCTGGCTCAGAGAGCGTCAATAATTCATTTCCTCCAATCTTCTGGTTTTAAATATATTCCATTTACAAAATTGTATGAATTAAAAAATAATAAAGTAGCAGAAATCACGTAAGCCACTATAATCCCATACACACATTCACAATATGAAGATTCATTTTCTGTCATCAGTAAGACCACAGAATAACAGGCATGTCAAACCAGGAGACAAGTTAAGACACAGTTAATTGCAGTGAAATAGATGTATGTACATATTATTAATTTCAGAGGGCAAAACTTGAACACAAATTTCTCTGGATAGTAATAAATACATAGAACTATTCAATAGATAGCCAGAAACTGTAGGAGTACAAGCCAATGTGGGGGGAGGGGAAGACACGGGAAGGACATGTAAAGGAAATAACAGTATCTGCCACATCAGAGGAGGTCAAGAAATTTTGATTGAATAAGAGAATAAGCTAATAATGACCCTGAATTATTACTGAAGCATAGATAACTGTTACCAAGCAACCGAAAGACAGGTTATTTTTAGAGGAATGAATAACACTATAGATATTTTGAGGGGAAGTTGAGGAACTTGACATGGTCAGGTGATTGGAGCATATATTAGGATTTGAAGCTTAAGATGCAGTCAGGTGTTAAATTACGCAGGGCATTCTATGTCATTTAAAAATGTTTGTTCCTTGAGGACTTTGGAGAGTAAGAAAGGCACTTATGCTATCATATTTGCATTTTAGATATATGTTTCTAGTGTCTATGCGAAGAATGGATTAGAGAAAGAAAAATGGATGAGTAAATAAGAAAGAAGGGTCCCATAGTGGCCAGAGAAAAGACAGAAAGGGACAAAGAAAAGGTTGACATTAGACAGACAGAGTCACACAGAGAAGAAGGCACAAATCACAAAGAAAATCAGTTTATTGGCTCAGAACTCAATCATCAATTGGATGTATACAATGCCATTGACTTTCAGGTCATTTCCAATACTTTTCTGGTGCTACTAACCAAGCAGTAAATACAAAAATAGAGCCGGCTAGGAAGGAGAGAAATACAGAATAAACAGGAAAGAATCATTTTGGGGGCAAAGGGAATTTGAAGAAGGTGATGACCACAATGTTAAACGGAAAAATACTGTCGCAAAAAATAGACTGATATGTATCTATGAGATTTGGCCATTAGAGCAGCGGTGGCCTCAGCAGCAGCTGTTCAGTAGAGCAGTGGAGACAGATGGCAAAAAGCAGCTGTGGAGGAAGAAGAATGGGAAATAAACATAGGAAACCAAAACCCCAGAGACTTTGAGACTTCATCCTTACACATCGCTGGCATTGTCATGCAAAGGACAGCCATACTGAGAAAATACTAAGGGATGGAGATTCCAGTAGTCACTCCAAGGTCATTTAGTTATGATCAGGGCAAAGCATGCAGCACATGCTTAGAGTCTTTTACCAGGTGCAAGGCATTGTATTAGCATGATGAATCACCCCTGCTAGCCCCTGAGTTCCAGAACATCAGAAACCGTGACTGTCTTGCTTCTCACTGTACTGATTCCTAACAATGGCGGTCACCAGATATGCAGTGGGTGGCATTTCTCTCTTCTGTTTTGTATTACCTTCCGTCACCCTCCAGAACAAAGTTTCCAATCCCTTTCTGTTTAAATGTGATAGAATATGTTCTATTTATATATGCCATCTTAAATTCTCACAGTTAATTTTATACCCACACACACACACACATAACTGACTAGAAAATGATCACTTAAGTTCTATCAGAGTAGCAAACCTCTACAGGTATACAATGGCATATTTCAAGATTATTTACTAAAGGTTCATCTATGCCCCTTGTACATAATGAATGCCTAAATTAAATAACCAGAAGTCAGGAAGGGAAGATGAATATGAATAGAGAGAGATACCAAGGACAGACTGGAATCCATGATGATGAGATCGAATCTGTAAGAATAAAAAGGCCACATCTGTCTATCAATAGAAATGTCCTTGGTCCCATACCCTTGCAAGCCTCCAGTGTCCACATTTAGTGAAGCAGTTTCCCAGCAGACTGGGACAACTTCACTCGAGAGGTGTGAAGAACTCCACCTAGCATGGATGGAGCTAGACGAGGAGATCAAGCAAGCCAGAGAGGCAGGCCCGTAGATTCATACCCGCTGTGTCTGATGCCACACCAACCTTCTGAGGGGTAGCAAGTTGTTGCTTCCCTTCTGCATTCCAAATCTCATGCAAAGATCTCTGTGTCTATCTCCAGCCCAGACCACAATGGGAAGGGAATTCTGGAAAAGTAGGTCCAGATCAGGCAAACAAACACAAAGCAAAAGCACCACTTAGTAATTGTCATCATGCACGTCTCTTTTAGCTGTACTTAAATTTTGCACAAAAACGTTATCAGAATCATACATTTAGTAAATACCACATCACTGTTTCTTGTACAACTGAAAACATGGAAACTCTCTCCTCCCCAAAAAGGGTGCAAAAAATTCACTCAGTTCATCTTTTGACAATGTTTATCTACCATTTAGCTCAGTCACTCTCCTTCTTAAGATCATAAATTTAGATACTGAACTATGAAGTTAGCTGTTAATATCTTTTGCTATGTTAGGTCATGGAAGAATAGAAGAAATAATTTAAATGTTTAAAATATCCAGGAATAGGGCTGAAGGCATAACTCAGTGGTTAAGAGTGCTTGCCTGGAAGGTCCAGGGCCCTGGATTCAATTCCTCGGAACCACAGAGGCAGGGCATGGTGGTACATGACAATTCTTAGAAAATAAACGAATAAATAGAAAATGAAAGGCCTATGCTGCTGGGCCTGACTTAAAATATTTAAAAAGAAAATATATACAACTGTATTTATATCAAATCAATGTAAAGAAACCTTATCATTATTACACTACATTCATCACTTCTGACACCGGTTGCAGAATAACAGCAGTCATCCACACATCCTTTCTTCTACTACCGTCTCCACACACACTTTGCCCTCCACAGATACACTGGGGGACTGGGAGGCCCAAACTTTTATTTCTGAAAGGTCAGAGTAATTCATTATTTTGTCTGTATGTGGTTGTAATGGATCTTTTTCGTTGACCTCAAAGACAGAAATTGAAAATAAGTGTCCCAGAAGGTTTTGTGTATCCCCAGACAGACTCCTTTTCATATACTGTGAAATAGAAAACCAATTTCCCATTAATAATCAGGATCAATCATCATACCCAGTAAAGCTAACTTCTTATTTGCCTGTTGATCTGCAGGTAGAGGGTTTATCTGAGAGGGAGTCGGGGGTGGCTCAACTTCTGGGCTAATGGAACCATTCCTGTGCTCTGCAGGGAACATTCCTCAATGGGGAACTCAGGTCTCTAGACCAGTAAAACCCAAAGTTAAGAGGAAAAAGCAAAGTTTTCACTCTCAGATCCCCTATAAAATTACGTGAAAGAAGCTCCCATTAACACACCTGATTCCCACACCTCTGCATACTGATTGTGAGAGAAGCAACATATGTTGATGACTGGTCTTCAATATATGCCACGTCCCGATGGCAGTTAGCCCTGCATGAAAGATATTGCCCAAATGAACACCAAAACTGAGTCTTCAGAATGCCACTCCACAGGCCACCAAATACCTCAAGATGATGGAGAACATAGGAAAACCAGTGGCTTAGTCACTGCACTGTGACTCACTTTACAGATTCTTGTACTTGCTGTAGAATGAGTCTCTTGGTCAGAAGAAAGGTTGCAGAGGATGATTTTAAGGTGATTAAGCTCCATCACTAGATCCCCATGTGGTAAATTTGAAAGAACAGTTGAGGAGGTAAGATAAGTTTATTTACAAAATAAGGTTTCCTCTAAGAAGAACAAATACTGCCCTTCTCCATGGAGGAAGCAATCCAACATAATCTATCTATCACACTTGACAGGGCAGCAATCAGGGAGAATGGTGTCATATTGAGGCAGGGGTAACAGTTTGACTTTGACTTTGGTAGACTGGGAATTCAGAAGTGAGTGGCCACAGTTATTTATTCTTAGTGATTGGAAGTCCATTCACGGAGCCTATGCCTCTCTTTCATTCCAACTAAAATTGGGAATTTGTGAACTCATTGACAAGAAAAAGAGTGGTTGAAAATAAAACTTGTTTTGCTGCCCATGTTGTTGCTAAGATCCTACTCCTCTGAGATTTCTTCTTAGTATTCACATGGGACATAAATGACTTCATATTCTGTGCCCATTCGGAGGGATCTGTCAACATACTCCCTCCCCTTAGCTCTTTGCCAACAATATCCTTGTCATGTTTCAGGTTCATAACCACCTAATCTAACAGTCACGGAAATGTCATAGTGACTTTATCAAGAATAGCTGTTAATAGTTAGTATATGAAATAGAAGTCATGTTTCTAGTCATTTCATCTTTGAGATTTAAAGTTTTGCTCACTAGAGAGATTTCTTTATTACTGTCCTCTGTGTCATCCTTAAGTGGTGTTCATGTGCTTTAGCTCTCCACTTTGAATAATTCCTGTGCAGTATTCGGAGTCATCTTACTTAAAAAAAATTTTAAGGCAGATGCAATAATATTCAGACAGCTTCTTTTAAATGGAAGCCACTCAATACATAGCTGTCAACATTAACTTAAAATATGCTATTTTAACATTAATTTTTGTTACCTCTTATGAAGAAAGGCTGACCAAACAAGGGAGGTAAATGAGACAGATATTTAGAAATTTCTTCCTTTTTGAAATAAGAATTATTTGAATGTACTGCCTATTTTAATTATTTTCAATTCAAAACAATCAGGTCATCTACTGATAATTTTCTTTAAAAAATCAAAATTCAACTCTCCGTAGTTAAAAATTACTAAGTGTATTTTCTGTGCACATCACTTGTTTTGCAGAGGAAATTACAGTTTCACTATTGAAAGGAGAGAGGCTGACTTTCCTTTATATTCTAGGAGAAAATTTGCACAGCTTCTAAGTAAGCCATGCTGACATAATACATGCATTAACCTTTTGAAAAATGTCATTATGCATGCATTTTCACATAGCTCCCGTAAATATCGGATGTTACTCAAATCCATTCTGTCATTCGTAATCATGTCAAACAAACTTCTTCCGGCTTCTTACACCAACCAATTAAATGTTGCAAAGTTACTCTCCATAAAGGTTCATAGAAGAGCAACTTCAGGAGAGTTTAAAAATGAAACATCATTCCTTCTCTCTTCTTCTTCTTCTTTTTCCTTCTTTTTCTTTGTCTTTTTTGTCTTTCTCTAAAAAGAAATTTCAGAAGTGGTACTGGTTAATTCTTCTTCATTTTATAGGATAGGCACAGCTTCCACTCCTGTTATCTTTGCCTTCGCTTTCTGTGAGGACTCAGGACCATATCACACGTCTGCATCTTGGAAAAATCGAGGCTGGCATTCATGTACAAACATGTGTATTATATTCAGATTATTCAGTTCTCTATTTATTTCATACTCCTTACATTTTTTCATATTTTATTGAAAACTCCTATACTGAGTTCCTTCTCTCTTAGAATCAACGAAGGGTGAGGTTTTGTTTAAAAATCACAGTCATATATTACAATATGAATAGCATGTGATCAGTGTTACTTCCTACTCTCGGCACCGTTTATCTTTTTGGGTTTTCTTTCTTTCCCATTGCTATTAATATATGTGTGGGATACATAATGTTTACAGTGAACTTGGGTATCTTGTGCACATATATGTCACATCAACTTTACAATCCCTTCCCATTTTTGGCCCTCTCACATCCTCCCCAACTCTCCATAATTCCCACTACCACACCCATTGGGTTCTATAGAATGCCTGTATTCTGGTATATCAAATCAGAGAAACCATGTGATATTTCACATATTAAATCTTCTGCATCTGATGCACTTTGCCACTCATTGGCTCAGCTTCCTGCCCCTAGAATGAGCTGTAGGAACCACATCCTGATGCCTTTTCTATAAGTCCAGCAGAGTCCTTTATTGGAACAATTTGCCAAACTTTCTTTTTCTTTGTATCTTAGTATATCTTTGTGGAGATTCTTTAACATGACCTCACCCACCAGTCCACATAATGAAAGAAGTACCACAATGAAATGCATAAGGCTGGAAAATGCGAGAAAGAAAAAGAGAGGAATTAATTTCAAATTCCTTAGCTGAGACCTGAAAGGTAAGTGTTTGCATGTTCAAAAGATGTTGGACGTTATCCTTACATCAATCGGTTTTCTTAGGTTAAACTTACATCAAAGACCTAATAAGTGAATTGCTATATTAAATGAACTTAAGCCTATATAACAAGAGTAAATTACACATAAGGAATTGATATAATGGCCTACTTAGTTTCAGAATTTTTAAACTCTCATAAATTATTTACTCACATTTCACTAATTACTAATATTTTGGCTAATTTGGTTTATCATTTTATCTATCTATCCATCTATAAATTCGTGCACACATATTTTTTTAAAGATTTTATACCAATTCCCCATGTTTTGCAAACTTAAAAACCATTAAAAATAATAATTATATGAATAAATTTCACAGCTTTTATGAGAGAGCCGGTACTGTTTTGGAAGGATACCAATAAAATGATTCAAATACCAATTTTTTTTTTGTTACACACTTTCTCTTTTGGTGCTTCCTTTCTCCTGTGTTCTTTGGTGCTGCTTGTCTCTCTGTCTCTCTCAAATATTTCTAGTATTTTCTGCAGTGTTGAGCTAGTGGTTGCAAATTTCTTTAGAGATTCTTGGTCATGAAAAAATTTTACTTCTTCAATTTTCAGAGATAATTTTGCAGAATACAACAACCTGGGTTGACACATGCTGTCTTTTAAATCTTGAAAAATTTTGCTTCAGGCTCTCCTGGTCATTAGGAAATCTGTGGTACTTCGAATGAGTTTACCTTGGTAAAATAATGTCTCCATTTCTCTTGCTGCTTTTAATATTCTCTCTTTAGGTTGTACTTCTGAGATTTTGATTATGATGTGTCCTGTCAAGTCTCATTGCTGATTGAGGTTATTTGGTGTTCTACAAGCTTCTTATACCTAAAAAATTAATTTCCTTTCTTAGATTTGGGAACTTTTCTTGTATAATTTCAGTGATCTTTATACCTTTGGTGCTGTCTTCTGCTCTTTTCCCACACCAATGATTCTGAGATTGGTCCTCTGAATCATCTGTAAGCTGTAGTATCCAGCTACTTTGCTCATTTCTAATTTTGGAGTCACATGTAATTATGGCATTGGTTTCCTCAGCCTTGTCTTCAAGGTCTGAAATTCCATACTAACAATATTCAAGTCAACTTCCACCGCTTTCAAATGTATTTTTTACATCTTGAATTTCAGCTAGATTTCATCTCAAAATTTTCACTTCTCTATCAAAATGTTTGTTCATATCTTGCATTTTCTTATTGGCCTCAATCAACTTTTTCTTTGTGGCTCCTATATGATTGGTGAGCTTTGTATCCATGAGGACCACTATTTGATTAGTAAGTTCCTCCTTACATCCTTTAATCAATGCTTGCATTCAAGCCATTTGTTTGCTTTTTCAATTTCTTCCCTGTGAGTTCCACTATTTCAGAGTCCATGACATTAATTTCTGGGGTTTCAGGCCTTCCTGTGGGTGCCTTGTTGCCTTGTCCTCTTCCCAGGTTTTAGTTGTTGAGAGACTTCACTTTAAAGGCTGGCCGGGAGGTTTCTTTGAAAGGCCATGAGGATGTCTGGAGAAGGAGCTGAAATTCCTCTGAGTTCTGTGCTGGAAATAGGGAGGGCGGGAAGACCTAACAATTTGATGGCCTCTGAGGTGTCTTGGTCACCCCAAGTTCCCTAGCAAAGTTCTCCTCCCTATCACATTTATTCCTAGGAACTATTTAAGAGTGACCCCCAAATGCCCTGATGTGCTCTTCTGTTCTTCGTCTTACTCTAAATTGCTTATTCTTCAGCATTTTAAAAATGGCTCCTGCTTACATCACTGCCTGTTATGGCTGCAGATCACTGCTTCTGATCTAGGCTCTAGGAGGCCTTTTCTAGGGGAAGCTCACATAGCATTTGTAATATGCGCTACCCACAGGCTCATTTTTTGGAGGCTGGGGCCAACAGCTGCTGTCAATTTCTGCTTCTCCCAGATGCACGTTTACCTCAGTCTGAGGTTCTGGTCAGGCTTTCCTCTGTCTGTGAATGCTGGCAGCTTCCAGTCGTTTGCAGTCGGCCTGGGTCTGCTTCCTGGGCTGCTGTTTACCTCTGATTTCAATGTGTTTGGGGGCTTCTCGCCTTCCCATGTCCTCCTTTCAATTGATGGGACATCCCTCCGTCTCCAGCTACATTAGACAAGCAGTTTTTGACTATATTTTCAGCTGGTTAGGTGGGTCCATGAGGAGACATTGTGTGGCTCTTTGGTCACCATCTTGATCAAAAGTCTCTTTCAGTTTTCTATCTGTATCACTGCTCAATTCTTTCCAGGCTCTTTTGTTGGGTCTCCTCATCTCCTTACTACTAAATATTGTAAGTCTCAATGTTTACTTCTTTAATCCTAAATAGTGTCTTATAACATCATTGTAAATATTTCTAATGCACTAACTTCCAGATTTATACAATCTTGTAACCCTGAACCTCAAGCTTTCATTTGGAAGTTCACAACTAAAATTTAATGGCTCAAAACTGAGTTCTTTTTTCTCACACACACTCAAAATTCACTGAACTTGTGGTGTTTCAGCTTTGATTAGTAATAAATCTATCCATCTATCTGATCAGATCAAATTCTTCAGACCTTTCTTTTTGTTTCGCATACAAAGTATTAATACTCCAGGAAATCAAATCAACCATTTTTCTCCCACCTCTTCCACAATTGTCTTAATTTTAACCAATATGTCATCAGTTGTGGGACCACAGCTACTCTTTTGTCTTACATTCTGGACAACTCTTAACTTCGAGTGTGATTTTTCATATTTACAGCCGCTCCTATCACTCAGCTTCCCAATTTCTCCAGTGGGATCACCACCACGGCTGCTACTGTTTATACGATTGTCCTTTATGTGTCACACGGAGGAGTCTGGAGTTTATTGATAAAGCCATTGGAATACTTTTCACTAGTCATAACGTGGTCATATTGAAAACTTAAAAATGATTTTGGATTGATGAATTAGAAATGGAGTAGTTACTAAAAGCTACTGGAATCTTGTAAACTTTATAAGTCATTTGAATGAGGGAATAAATAAAACCAGATAATATGAAGATAAGGCAAAGATAAAAATGAGTAAATTATAAAGAACACCAAGTTAAGAAAGTATAAATATTTTGAAACTTGGGAACTGTAAGGAGGATAAATAGAAAATGAATCTCAGTGTAGTCATCTCTCAAGTGCTTGGATCCAGGACCCCTTACAGATACCAAAATCTGAGCGTGCTGAAATTTTTACATAAAATAATTCATCCATATTCCCCCATACAAGTACAGATTAGTTATAATGCCTAATACAATGTAAATACTATGCCAATAGTTTTCATACTGAATTGTGTAGAAAATAATGACAAGAAAAAACATCTGTGCACTTATAATACAAGGCACTTTTTGTTTCTTTTTATTTTTGATTGGTTGAACCCAAGGATACAGAACTTGTAGCCACAAGAACCGATACTATATGATTTCCATTTTGTGCATTTTATAATTGACATAAATGCCTAATGACCAAGGTTTCAACCATTTAAGGATGAATATTTCAATGGAGCATTGAATACAATCAGGCAGTTCAGAAAAATATGAGCTGCAGGTAAAAACTAAGAGATCCTGAGTAAGCACAAGTTTAATAAAACCAAGCACATGGAAGTGTGTCTCTGAAATTCAGAGGTGGTAAATATATAAGGCCATAATATAGATGATGCCCAACAAAAGTGTAAAGCACACACATCAAGATGCAAGTTCTACAAAAACACCCATACTTATGGAGAGATCGAAGAGAAGCTGCCTCAGAAGATGACAAGAAAAGTAGGTTCGGGAGTCAGAAGAAGAACCAAGAATCTGAAGCCCCAGGAAGCAAGGAAGGAGCAAAGTAAAAAAGTGACCAATGACCAATGTCACCTGCGTGATAAAAGAGAGTTTGAAAGATAACATGACAGCTGTATTGTGCTGGCCATCACACAACTACTTTATACATCCCAGCACTTAGTATGAATTGATTAGCACTTGATTCAGTCTGAAGCCAATGTTCTTTCCATTTATTCATTATCCCCATGCTTCAGTAATTTCATGGCTAAGACGGCCTCTTGTATTAAAGTAGATGTTGTAATGCAAAGCCATTTTCCTTCATCTTTTAAAGTTCTTAGTCCAAACACACAGAATCAGCTGAGCTAATGCCTAATTTCCCTCATTAATGTGCTGATCCTATAACTCATCACATATGTCCATTTCTTAAACATCACTCTAGCAATATTTAATTGGACATTTATTTATTATCTTTTAAACATTCTTTTATCTCTCTCATAGAAATAGCAGCCCCTTTATGTTTTACTGTGCAATTCTCATCAAAAAATTTAGACACTATAGAAGTTCCCATTGGCCACTGTCTGAGTCACGGCCTTTGCCCCTCCTTGCTCGCAGCTTACTCATTTTATAAGCCAAAGAGAACGCATAAGATGAAAGTGAGCAAGATAAAAGAGGATAATAAAAGAAGTGAAGCCGAAAAAAGGTGGCTTCCAGCACTCCTGTGAACGATAAGAGAGCCTCATTCACAATAAGGACGCACTTTGCTGGAAGCCTTCTTTCAAGAACGTGGAAGAGTGCGTAACCTTGGAAAGACAAGGTGAAGTCAAAGTGCTGTAGAGACCAGTTATTTTCCTTCAATCCCAGTGTCTAAGACAAGCTTTCCTTCTTTTTTGCAATATTCACTGGTGATAAGACAACATATGTTCCGAACCAATGCAGTCTTTTTCCAAAATCCAGAGAGGAATGAAATTTGAACAAAAAGAGGGAGACCGAAGGGAGAATCACAGTCATGAGCTGGGGCTGAGTTAACAAGACATGGAATTCCACAAAGGTGAGTGCGGCAAACCAGCTTTCAATTATACCTAAACCATGGTGCCCTTGCACAGGACATCTGGTAACTTTCCATTGCACATTCCCAAAGGACCTCACATTTATTAAATTCTTATCAAAATTAATGGCAGGCTACAAGGCATGGCAATATTATAATATTCCCTTATCAGGAATATGTTATCAACTGAAATAATAAACCTACTTTCCCTTGAAAGAAAATGAAAGATAAATAAACACGGTGTATGGGAAATCAGGTAAATTAATTTCTAAAAAATATCCTTCCTTTTCATACCATATTGATTATTTACTCATTATGCATGTCATGGACAGTAAAGATGAATATCTCTATATGAGTACAGTATATCCCCACAGTGGCAAACTCTAATTACTCCCATTCCCATATTCTTTTATTCGACAATTAAATAGCTCAGGTGACTGAAAATACTGTGTCATTGCCACCCTCTCATAAATGCCAATTAAAAAGGGGGTCACCTTTCACATAGCCTAAATTTGCCATGGGGACAGGTCAGTCCCGCCTAATTAGTATTTTATTTAAATATAAAGTTTTTGCTTACATTGATGCCATTAACTTGAAATACGATCTTTGTACGTTCACCTCAACTCTGGGGGCTGTGCAGACTCTGCCTCTCTGCCTGTCTCTGTGTGTCTGCGTACCACTCTCTTCGTCTCTGCATGAAGCTCTCTGTATATTTTTTGTAGAAAACCTTATCATCCCTGTGTGCAGACACTATATTTATATCTTTCTTTGTATAGTATGTGACAGCCTAATTCTTAATTTCTTTTTGATAGGAAATAAAATATTTAAAAGTATAGAAGTCAGTGGTTTTTACTACACTCACAATGTTTACTATCATGACTAAGTCCAGAACATTTTTATCAAAAAAGAAAATCGTTATGTACTAAACTGTTGTTCTCTGCTTCTCTTTTTTTCTAGTACCTGGAACTTTTCTAGTTCTATGGATTTTCCTTTTGAGACACCTTATACAAATGGAACTATACAATAAGTGGCATATTATGTCTGGCTTCTTGTAGGTAGCACAGTACATTCAAGGTTCGTCTGTGCTGTAGCATGTTTCAGAGCATCATTTCTTTCCTTCTTTTTTAAAAACAAAATATTGAGTGAGGTTATTTATGTCTGCAAAGGTATCTGAGCACGTGTGAGTGCCTCAGTATGAAGATCTCAGAGGTACACCTCATGATCGTTTCCATGTTTGTAGTGTCTCACTGTGTCACTGGTAAGTAATGGCTTCCTTGGCTCTTCATGTTTTAAATGCCTCTGCGAGACCATGTCCAAACACACATGCACATGTAAATGATGTAAATGTCATACTATGATGTCTTGTAAATCTATTTGCAGGAATAGTGCTTTTAATAGTTATTGTTTTTTTTTTTCTTACTGTCAGGTATAGCTTGGGATCTTCCATTGTGGCCAGTATCAAAAGAAAACTGAAAACACAAAACAGATAGACTCATAGCCATCCAGAGTCCCTCCAAGACAGTCTCATGTAAATAAAACCAAAGCGTTTGCCCACCATCGAGTGCAAAATCGAGTGGAGAACCACATAGCAAAATTAAAACAAAATTCACAAGTCAGAAAAGGGGGGAATAAAAAGCACATTAGCAAGGGCTTAAATTAAAATACCTACTTCATATTATATCAGGAATTTCTAATACAATTTTCCATACTTTAAAATTGCAATTCTGAATTGTAGATTACATCTGTTCTCATGTAATGTCATAGTCTCCTTTTATTCCTATTTGACCACTGAACTTTTAACAGTGGCTTTATGTCAAACGCACAACCTAATCACTCTGCAATGTGGATCAACATATTGCTTTCTTCCAGTTAGTCACCTTACACACATCATGTCTGTTACTGTGCTGCTTCAGCTACTTAGGGTATCAGGAAACTGACCTGTTCTTTCATGGTCTTCATAGCCTTCAAAATGGCACCAAGTGTAATTAATTACCATAGTCTAGCTCCTCCTTAATTTTAACTATCTAATGAAATTAATGTCATTCACTAACACACCTACATTTTCACTACAGCTGCACTGTGATGCAGATTACATTTTTAGTATACATGCATACTTTTCTAAATATCTACTACACATCACATCCTTGATTATTGTGCTTAGTTGTGCATTGCCAAGACTGAGCAGAGCGCTTGCCATATATTAGATTCTAAATACATTGTATAGAACTATATAATTTTAAAATTTCATTTATGTAAGATAAAGTGTATACTGCTTTATGAAAAAAAAGAATGTAAATAAGAACACGGTTCCTAAGCCAACCATTCATAAAGAGTACATAAATCCAGGTGCAGACACTTTCATTTTTGTGGCCTGTGAGCCAAGCACGGAGCTCCTGTGTGATCAGCCAGTAAACAGCATCACATTAGTGATGACAATAGATGAGTACTTGGGGAAAGCAGCTGCATGTCATAGACCACTGAAGCAGCAATCTATCTCAAATAAACTCTAGTTCTCAACGACTGTGTATGTAGTGATGTTTCAAAGTAATCTCTAGAGATGTGCTCCTGCAGCCTCAAGAGTGTCAAGGTATCATTTCCTTCCACAGGTGATCTGGGTATGCCCAAGTATGAATACTGAAGAATCGTAGGTTGCTTTTCATTTTAAAACAGAGAACAAGACATAAAAGCTTTGAAAGAAAACATAAAATAACATTTTTGGTTGAACATAATTTACCCATTCTCTCTCTCTCTCTCTCTCTCTCTCTCTCTCTCTCTCTCTCTCTCTCTCTCTGTGTGTGTGTGTGTGTGTGTGTGTGTGTGTGTGGCACTGGGGATTAGACCCAGGGCTCTCACACTGAGCTGCACTCCAGGTCATTTTTGTGTTTGATGTTGAGACAGGGTCTCACTGAGTCACTGAGTTGTTCAGGCTGGGCTTCAACTAGTGATACTGGCAGAGTTCTACTTCTTTCTTGTTCTCTACAGCTTGCCACCCAAGATTTCGTTCTGAATACCAAACAACTTAATTCAATGAATATGCCTGATTACTAGATGTCTTAGTTACTTTTTCATTGCTGTGACCCAATACCCGACACCCACAAATTTAGTAAAGAAAAGGTTTATTTTAGCTCACAGTTTCAGAAGGTCACAATCCATTCAGAGGCGGACGGCAGCAATCGAAGTACGTGGCAGAGGCAGAGGTGGACGCAGCTTCTCACGACGTCACAAACAGGAAGGGAAGGTGAGACGTGTTGAGACCAGTCCAAGTCCCAGTCCTAATCTTAGTTCCCGTCCTACAAGGAAGGCAGGATGCAGTTTATGTACTTTTTTTAGGTCTCTGCCCAGTAAGTAGTCCCTCCTGCATCCAGGTGTGGAGGAAGGTGTGGCCACCACACACCGTTAATCCTAAATTACATGCCTTTAGTCTTAACTCACAAGCCTTTAATCCTAACTTAACTGTAATCCACCCATCCAGACTAGACTCCAATCCACCAACCTCACAAGGTTCCGTAGACAATCCATAACATTAAAATGCATGAGACTTTTGGGGGACACTCCAGAATCGTAACCATAACACTAGATACCTTAGAATTATTTTTTACTCGTTATTTTTTATAAAAGAATTATAGAGCAGGATTTGTTGTTGTTGTTTTGTTTGTTTCTGGTAAGCAAATATTATCTCTCCCCAGCTGAGATGAAAGAGTCTAGTGTTTAAAAATAATTGTGCATGTTGAATAGCAGGGTTCTTTTCTAGTGGCAGATGACTCAAATATTTATGTAAGTCAGGGGAAGAGAAAACGTGTCTCGTGAAGTAAGATCCAAAAATGTAAAAACTTCATATGTAGACAAAAAGAACAGAAACTAAAGTATAAAAAGAAGGAAAAAGAGAAAAAGAAAGAACTGAATCCAGTGAAAAAACTTTCCTTGGAGCTAAGTGAAAACATTGTCTTGTCCAAATGACAACTGTTTTGTGAGCACTCGAAATGTAGCCAGTCCAAGATGAGATATTCTGTAATTATAAAATGACATATTTATCAAAATTGTATAAAAAAGATATACAAAATATCCATTTGTAATTTTCTATTAGTATATGATTAAATATTTTGAATATTATGGGTAAAGAATAGGTTATTAAAATTAATCTGTGTCTTCATATATCTGTTTTTCATATGAGCATTGAAGATATTTAAGTTATATACGTGGCTTGGGTTCCATTTCTCTTAGACATTTCAAATGACATTAAACCCACATTTGAGTATGAAAAGAATATATTTGGAAAAGAGTATAGTTTAGACCTGAAGTATCCCCAAAATATACATGTATTGAAGTCCAGGGCAGCAGTTTCACACAGGGCCAACAGGATGGGCTTGGGTCACAAGGGTTCTCATCTTATCAACGGATTCAACCATTTGTGGTTCCATAGCTTAGCGAGAGTGGAGGAAGAGACTTTGTTATAAAAGCCACCTCTTTCTATTTTTTTCTTTTTTTTTCTTTTTCTTTTTTCTTTTTTTTTTTTTTTTTTTTTTTTTTTTTTTTTTTTTTTTTTTTTTTTTTTTTTTTTTTTTTTTTTTTTTTTTTTTTTTTTTTTTTTTTTTTTTTTTTTTTTTTTTTTTTTTTTGCCCTGGTGGTTGTGGGGTGAGTAGTTTCATTTTACCATTTTCTCACAATGACATTCTGCCTCACCACAGGCCCACAAACACCTAGACCAAGTGGCCAGGACTGAAAATTCTGAAACATGAACCCAGAGGTATGTTCCTCTTTGATTTTTTTTTTCATTCATGTACTTTGTCATATTGATGAAAAGCTGACAAACACAAAAATATCATGATACTATTTTTTAAATGGACTATTGCAGTGCGGCAAAGTATCTATTATAATTGGAAGAAAACATTGGCCACGAGATTCCAAATATTAAGCAGGACAGAAATTTCCTTTATATTGAAATGTAAACAAGATTAGGAAGAACTGGGTGTAAGGGAGACAGTGACATCATTGTATGCTTGATAAATAAATGCATTTTTCCTTCCAATCAACGTATTTTCAGGAGTCTCAGTTAATCAAGGTGGTGCTATGTATTGACTTGAACTGGAGGGGTCAAAACTCAGTAGCCTCAGAAAGACAAGTTCAATGTTGGTCAAACAGATTAATTGCAATTGTTCCAATTTATTGATGTGGACAAATAACTAAACTGATTTTTTGTGACAACAAAATTTAAATTTGGAGAGACTCTGCAGAAGTAAAAAAGACCCACCCACAAATTTTATCTAAGTCAAGTGGGAAAACATGGTTTCTTTATAGCAGCTGTTTTCCTGTAACACACAGGGTGGGAGCACTTCTTTAACTGTTAGCCAGAATTATAAAGCTCTAAGAAAGTTCAACACTGTCAAACAGAATAGTTCTAAAACCTAAATTCGACATTCTTTCCAGTCATGGCTTTAAAACAAGCCATGGAGACAGATGTACAAATTTCAAATCTCAGGCTTGCCATTACCAGCTCTGCGAAATTGGGCAATTTATCTAATTTCATTTTGCCTCAGTTTTTTCATTTGTCAAAAGTAATTACTCCATAGGCTTTTTATGTTTGTGGAATAAATAATGACCAACCAAACGAGAACAATTAGGCTATTTATTTAGAGCTCGTTATAGCAAGGAGTCAACCATCACTGTTTGCATTTTGAGACTCAAAAGGGAATAAAAAAGAATTATAGTGAAAATAAGGGCAAGATTCAGCTGTCCTGTGCAGGTTGTTGGCAGGGGAAAGCTGAAGGGATGCTGACTAAAAGCAGAATATTTATTTTATATCATTGATTTGGGGATCATATTCAGTTCTTTTGGGTTGGAAACATAGGAGGGGTCAGTGAAAAGGGAAAGTGTTATTGACTGAGTCCCGACCCTCTGGGTTGAGTATTTCAGGGACTGCCATTAGGTTTCCATGGTTACTGTAGAGGATGTAGGTCAGAGTTCCATCGTCATATACATTCTGGCCACATCCATTTATACAGTCAGACTCTTGTGGTAGTAAGTTGAGATAATATCTGCGAAGTGCTTAGCATGTGAATTGGTCCATAACAAGTTGCAACTTGAATTGTACTCCATTTTCTTCCGGAGGGAAATATGTACCTACTCTTAGGCTAGTTTTCTTAAATTTAATAGAAAATAATTTATGAATGCAAAAATTACTCTTTTAGCCCAATGAGTTCACAAGACAAAGCTAGATTGTTACTTACCAATACGAGGGAGAAAGAGCAGCATCTTGCAAAAACTTAGCAATGTTACACAGAGGGACATAAGGTTGAAATTTGATGTTTGGCTTTAAGCAGATATCTAGGCTGGGACTTGATTAGGATTGGGTAAGAGTCATGTTATGACCATTCCAGATTTGGTGAAAATGGCAAGGTAAAGGTTTGGAAGAAATCAAAGAATCATGGTGTACAAGCTGTATGATGGCTCTGTTTATTGAAGACTTGACAAGTCTTTTGTCGGTTCCTGTAATAAACAATAATGCTGTTTCCTTAAAGAGGATGTCCCTGGTTGGGTAAAGAAATAATGAGTGTCAAAGCTTACTAATACACACGGTAAGGTATAACTTCTGTAGTCAATGCCAAGCTGAGTGTGAGAAAAGAAGGTCTATGTCTACAAAATTCTAAAAAGTAGTAAAAGAACTTGGCCTAGTTTGGGAAAATTTTCTTTCATGGAGTGCTTTTCTTCAATGTCCTCTAAAATATTTTCCAAGGAATTCCATTCTTCAAGATATGAATGGAAGGTGATGAAGATATGCTTTAGTTGAACAAGGTTGACAGTCCTTTTAGATGGCCTCCTTTTAGATGGTACACATTGTACTCAAACAATACAACTTTAAGCTGAAAAGTCCAGCCTTCAAGATTCCTTAAGCTGAAAAGTACGACATTCAAGACTATTTAAATATAAGCAACATACTTGGGAGAGAAGGAGTTGATGCAACACTGGAGCGATGGGGAAGTGAGAAAAGGAAGGAAAGAAAACCAATTCAGGGTGTATCAGTAAGCAGTTGCTACTACTGCAAACCCCAGGAGCACCATTCTGCCGGGAGCGTGCAGAGGATGTGAAAGGAGCTGTGGAGATCTTCCCCCCAAGGTAGTTGTAACCTATAGGTATTTACTCTCAGATTCTCATTTGTTAAGTTTCGTCCTTCAAGACATTAACTCCCTTAAAATTTCTGACTTGCCGTGAGCAAAAACAAAGTCCCTCAGGCAGAGAATCACAGGATTTTATAACAGGTTGTCACCTAGAGGTTTCTGTATTGCTATAGTGTGTGTTTTGCAACGGTAAAAGTTGGAGAGGGTGGGGTGGGGCTCTAATAGCGGCTGTTACGGTTTGCCACTTACAGTGCTCAAATATATTCATCTCCAAGATAAATTCAATTTGCCCCATCACTGCTTCTTCAAGTTGAAGGCCTATAGCAATTTATTTTAAAAAGGACAACAAAAAAATAATGGAGACTTACAACCTAAAATATTATGGCCAAGGTACAGTTATCATTATTACAAATAATGCTGAGGCTATACCTGACATTGAACGTCTTCTTCTACCTGCCACTCACTGTACTGACAGTAAGTACATTAGGTAGTGTTTTTGTTCACCTCTGAGAATTACTAGCCTAATATCTTGTGTAGCTTTCGGTAGCCTATTGTAACTACTGAACCTCCAATCATTAAAAATTTCAAGGAATTCCAAACGTTTATTTTCTCTATCTTTATCATATTGCAGCAACCTCAACTTCTTTCTTAGCAATAGAGTAACTCCTTTCTTGATCTGTTAGTCTAATAGCACAAGGAGGCATGAATAATCCTAAAGAAAAGTAGCTACATACTGAGGATTCTTGTCTTTCTTTGAAGAAATACCTAATCCCTCTTCTAAGTAAGGAGGTCTTCTAAGTTACCATATGACACAAGAAGCAGAATTTTCCCTAGCAGGTCATTACGAAGACTCAGCAGGCATCTTTGAACTCTACTACAGTTCCTAGACCCATGCATTCTGGTTGTCATAAATACAATACCACACAATGGTAACCAGTTCATAGTTACACTGTATCTTAAGAGATAGTGCAGTAATCCTGCACAGCTATATCTCCAATGTCTTTTAAAGGCTATACCAAAGCTCTGTAATGGCAGCTACTTCAAGGCTAAAGGATGGTAGAACAGCTAGATTTTGCGATTATATATGCTTCTTTTGCTCAAATATTGAGTCTCATGGTCCAGAGTAGTGTTATATGAGATGCTATTTCTGTGGGCCCACAGATGAAAGTGCCGATCAAAAGACTATAAACAGTGAAAGGAAACACCCACCCACTATGTGTATGAAGACCAGGGAAGACAAATTCCTACCCTCTCCAGAATAAAATGCCACCTCCTCTCTCTCTGTCTCTCTCTATTTCTCTCTGTCTCTCTCTCTCTGTCTCTCTCTCTCTCTCTCTCTCTCTCTCTCTCTCTCTCTCTCTCTCCCCCACAAGCTTTAATTCTGCTTTTGGGTATTTAAGCATTGGTGTTCACAGTGTGCCTTTCACAGAATGTTTCTTTATTCTGGCAGATGGCCTAACTCACCCCTCACTAGTCGTCCTTCTCACAGCAAACTTGTTGATACTGGCAGCCATACTTTAGGCCCTTCTATGTTTTCAAAAAGTTTATTCATGCCAAGATCACCGTTCTCTAGGAAGTCCTGACTCCAACAAAGGTTCTGGTACGTGAGTTGAGCAAAGCACAGAGCAAGTAACACAACAAAATACATCAAGTAACAAAAGCAGCGCATTACTGGCAGGTCCATGAGAAAAGAGGTAGTGATAAGAAGTGACAGGAGAGTCATATATGCTCTATGATGGTGAGCCAAGGGGAGACAGAACTTCGGAACAAAGCCTTCATTAGTTTCCAGGGTGTTACCCAAGCAGTTCTAATTAGTAAGTTTAGAGTGATCGGACATACATTAGATTAGTCACATTATGACCAAAATCTGTCACTATAGCACAACTATGCAGTACATGTACTGTATGAGAGTTAATGGGGTTAGTCAGATAGGTTGACTTTCTGAAGAGGAAGTGGCCATATGGCAGGACATAGGCAAGTATCCAGGTCAACCACACTGAGCAACTGGGAGGAGACAAGAGAATTAAAAAGCTATCAAGGGAGTCTAATCCCTGCTTCTTGTACGAAGAAGCTAAACCTATATTCAAAATAGACACCAAGGTAACACTAAGTGGTGAAAATTCATGACATCTTGATGTTTACCTTAGCCTTGTATTTGAGTAATCCCCAGAAGCACCAAAAGGGAAAGACAGCATGAGACAGGAACGCAGTAAAGGCCGTGACAACGAGCAAGATGTCACTGAGAGCACCAGGGCCTCAGTGGTGCTGACAATCCCTGGGACACAGGGTAGAATGTGCTTCAGAACTGTTCTATTGAAGAGAAAAGAACATTTGGTGTTTATAATCCAACTCCCATTCATTCATAACTATTTGTTTCACCTGGTAGAACTAATTTTTCTGCATTTCCTCTCTGTCTTGTGCAAAATCTAAAAAAGTCCTTGTAGCAGAGAGACACTGAGACATTCAATGAAGTACTGAATACTGAGATAACATGGTTGTAGCGGGTCCAGCATCTCTAAACTCTCAGCGTTCAGCAAGTAATTTTTGCTTGATGTTTAACATCTCTAGCCATAAGAGAAATGCAAATCAAAACAACGCTAAGATACCATCTCAACCCAGAGAGAATGGCCGACATCAACAAGTCAAATAGCAATCAGTGCTGACGTGGCTGCAGGGAGAAAGGAACCCTCCTGCACTGCTGGTGGGAATGTAAATTCATACAACCACTCTGGAAAGCAGTATGGACATCTCTTAAAGGACATCTCTTAAAAGACTAGAAATAAATATCCCCTTCGATCCATCGACACCCCTCCTGGGAATATATGCAAAAGAGACCAAAACAACATATAACAGAGACATATGTATACCCATGTTCATAGCAGCGTGACTAACAATAGCAAAAATATGGAAGGCACCAAAATACCCATCAACAGACCAGTGGATACACAAAATGTGGCATTTATACACAATGGAATACTATGCATCAATAACGTCCAATAGCATGGAGGCTTTTACAGGCAAATGGAAGAAACTAGAGAACATCATGCTTAGTTAAGTAAGCCAGAAGCAGAAGGTGAAACATCGAATGGTCTCTCTGATATGAGAGACCCAGATCACAACACCTATGGAACTTAAGAAGAAAGACAAAGTGGAAGAGGGGAGGGGGGGTGGATAGAGGGAGGGACAAAAGGAGAGTGGGAAAGCCCTTGTCACCTTGACAAGATACTGACAAGATACGTATGTGCACAAAATGCTCAACTCCATTGTAAACCTTGAATTTTGCACATATACATATCAATAAAATGTGGGGGGAAAGAAGAGTATGGTGTTTTGCTCCACCTAGGTGTTCTAGTTGTTTAGACCTGGCATCCATGCTGATAGGTCAATAGCCATGCTCTTTTGGTGAAATGTTATAAACATCACCTTATCTAGGGGCATATGGAATCTTTAATTATTAATAGAAGAGAAAGCAAAAAAAGTGTGGAATGAATCCTGCTTCAAAACCCAGTTGTTTGAGAAGTTCCGAATAGTTAACAATAAGTGCAGATTTGCCAACACTCTGAACACTTTGTAGACACCATCAATTTATATGGCAACCTGGTCTTGATGGAAAAAAGCTAATTGCTAATGACTTTAGGCAAAAAGGTTGAGTTTTGTAGACAAGTTGAGACCAAATTTGAATCAGAGTCTTTGAAGCAGAGATATCCCCTTCATTTGCAGTGACAAGGAATCTTCTCTATTCTGAATTGTTAGTGACCTCTCTTTTAGAGTTACATGCTTTGCCAGTCTTGTGTGAAAGAAAGCTCTAAAACATCAAATTGGTTTTATCTTTCAGAGGGCAGCATCTTTAAAATGTAAGCAGCAAGCCAAATTGCACAATAAATATATAAACAAAATCCATCTCTGTACTTTTAATGCAGGATTCTATCCAATAAATTACTTCCTCTCTTATTTAAAACTTCTCAATAATAAGGAATTATTTCTAAATCATTTCCAGAAGGGCAAACTTAGCCTGAGACTCAAGCCAATACCATATGGAACAGAGAATAAAATGAATTAGCATATTATTAATTGCACACAATTAATTTTCAAGGACAACTGCAAATTAGAACAACTCATTCAATTCTAAAATATAGCTCATGTATGGGGAATATCTTCATGTCTCAGACAGCTTATCCATTTTTAAGATGAAAATATTTCCCTTCAATCTCCGTTCTCTGAAGGGTGCCGTAAAAAGAGGACAGATGTTGAATGGGAAAGGCGAGAGTATGTGAGTCATACGCCCAACGCTATAAATCAGAGAGAAGAATAGCAAGCAAGAGGCAAAAAGACTGAGAAAACCATTCTGCCATAGCCCAAGCACCCAGTGCAAACACGTGCAAAAAAGGAAAAAGTCATGTTGATGATACCAGTCAAGAGAAACTGAGAACGTTATGACATGAATCTGCTCTAGATCCTTTGCGATTGCTTTCCTTCCTCAGCTGATGTCAGCAGGACAGATTCCCTGCGAAGTTGTACTCCTGAGTTGCTGGCAACACAGAGACAATGTGTTCCGCACGGTATTGACTCAGAAGATGGCCTGGTCTTTGCCTGAGGCTCTTGCAGTCTGGTTAATAGTCAAAGCAATTCAAACATAAAAATGCCAACCGAGCAGGGGATTGAATCTCAAGAGGCAATAGGTTGCATGTAACATTATTAACGATAACACCACATAGATGGT
The DNA here is from genome assembly GCA_004027205.1 of Ctenodactylus gundi. Lineage (NCBI taxonomy): Eukaryota > Metazoa > Chordata > Mammalia > Rodentia > Ctenodactylidae > Ctenodactylus > Ctenodactylus gundi. The sequence goes on from PVKB01000344.1 coordinate 224,055, forward strand.
AATTAAGCATTTTGCACAGTCAGTGGCTCAAATCAAATGGCTGCTATTTAAATTAAGTCAATCTGTGACCTTGATGTGACATTATAATTTGCCAAATCTTGTAGCCTGCATATCAGTAAGTTAAATCCACTCAAATAATCAGTGTGGAATGCTGCAGATCTACTTGAGCTCTTGATATCTTAGAACCAAATAACATGTGAATTTTATTCCATGAGACTGTCAAGTTATCTCGACACATGAATGCAGCACTGTAGAAACTACTTTGGGTTTGACATACTCCTCCAACCTATCTGTCAGCTAAGTTTCACCCTTGTGAGTGAATTTATGAAGATTGGTTAAGTAAATCAACAATGAAATTATGATATTACACAACTGTGGTAGATTCAATCTATGTTTATGCATCAATGATTCTACTCTACCCAAGTCAAATAAAACCAGTGGTAATTATTATTTAACAGACTTATGTTCCACATCATACAGCACTATGATTAATCAGGTGCTTAGAATGATCACTTAGTTCACAATGTCCTTTAAAAGACTTCGTTATTTTTATTTCTCACAGTGTGTGTGTGTGTGTGTGTGTGTGTGTGTGTGTGTGCACGTGTGCACGCACGCGAGCCCACTCAAATTCAAGTGCTATTACATTCTTATGGAGTTAGTATATTTTAAGTTAAAAAGAAGCTGATTCTTTGATCCACAATTTTGTTCTTCTCAGCTTTTCCTCAACTGTCTGTAACAGAAATAAAAACGAAGGTATTGATTTCCAGGATTTCCTAAAAAACTTAGGATGTTGTAAATGTTTTTGAACAAAGGGGCTATCTACCTATTTATACAGGTGCACATAGATTTGTAGAAATTTTAGGTTAGCAAAGATGAGCACTCGGGGAAAACAGCTGGAGACCATTACAGCACCGAGGATTAAATGGACCGGGAAAGGGACAGGTGTTAGTGAGGGCAGGTTTTCAGGGCCATGAGTGAGGATCCTCCTGACAGAGCTGTAAGGGTAGAAGCAGCACGGACAAAATCAAATCAGGCAGGCAAGAGAGCAAAAGATGAAGACTCGGACTCTTTTTCCTGCCCTCCCATCTCTTTCCAACACCTCCATCAACTTTTGAGCAAGACCTAAAACCAGAAGATGAAGGCAATGCGACCTGTCACTGTTAATGTCCTGTGGCATAAGCAGGGCAGAAGACAGGGAAGAGTTTACAATATCACAATTAGGTAGATGTAGCCTAACAGGGTATTTTGTATATTATTAATAAAAATTTTTAAACATACAATGTGTGGCCTCATCTCATAATACTGTGACATTTACTTTCTATTTCAAGTCTATTTCTTTTCTTGCAATAATTCTACTTCAAAAGTAAATCGTTCAAAAATAAAATAAAATACACAAAAATATATGGTACAAGAACAAATTTTAAATTACAATCAAATATCTCCAAAAATGCTTCTGATCCAAAAGAACTTGTTTATAATAATCATGATGTGCCTTACAAATTATATGCCTTATAAGAAAAGTTAAGATACAATATTGACTCCAAGAATCCCAATATTGAGAAACACCAATAGGACTCCTAAAATGACCTCAAAAACTTAAAACAAACTGACGATTTTTATCAGATCTATGAATTACCATGTGAAAATAGTATTTACAGTCTAAAAGTCTCCACACTGATTAACCTGAATGATATTAACAACTTCGCTCTGGTGAGTTAGTACCCTCTTTAGACAGCACTGAAAATGTGACCTACTGTGTATTTTTCTCAGTAAAACAAATGTTGAAATAAAATATTTTCATAATTTAAATGAACTGTTACCAATAACAGGAAAAAATAATCTTCTAATTAAATCTTTTATGAAACAAACTAAACAAGGTCTAAATACTGTGAGCCCAAACTGAGGTCCACAGACAAATAAAGGGAAAATAGATTTTAAAAATATTACAATTAAAACCAGAGGAGAGGTGTCAAATCCCAGACCTTAGAGGTAGGGCTGCCTCATAATGCGTAAGTGCACATGGGTGCTTTGTGGAGAAATGCAGGTTAGTGATTCAAGCAAAGAGAGGCACTATTCAATTAAGAGACTTAATGAACCATCGACGAGAATGGAAATGGTAGCGAGTTACAAAGGAAAAGCATAGCGGGGGCTGTGGTTTCTGCTGCTATTTTTTTTTTCTGAATTAATTCTTGCTATCGTTTTGACCTCACACTTTCATTGACATCTAATTTTTATTCTATATTCAAGGTGTGCTTCTCAGACACAGGAATATATAGATATGTTAATTAGTTCATTTATGTGATTCTATCAAACTGTAATTGGATATATTTCTGTACGTGGCCAACTTACTGAGCCCATATATAATTTTTTCACAATTTCTCAAAACTGTTAGAAATGTTATGGCTGCCTTATATAACAAACCTAGTTCTTCCCAAGTGGATCTAAGCCTTACTTACTCTGCATTTAACTTCTTTTTCAACAAAACTGTACCTTAGGACCCTCATTATTTTCACAATGTCATGACATTACCTTATCATCATAAAGGTAAGTTGTACTTCCCAAATAAATTATTAACTGGGAGACTTGTGATTCCTGGAAACACATAGCTCACAGCACAGATCAAATTGTTCGAACTCAACGATTTTGGTTGAATTGAACTTAATTCTTTTACCTATCGATTAATTTTCACAACAGAAAAGATTATATATTGCTCTCTCTCTAACTTTATAAACTAAAGTACAATTGCTTCCAACTTCTTGCTGCATATTCACTCTGCCCTACAATTTCTAAAGTTAACCCAGAACACAGACATTCTTTGGAGCCACATGAAGTGATAGCCAGAGCTGGGGGAAGGGACAGGGAGGGGGTGGGAAGGTAGAAAATGGGAAGGAATTGTAAAGTCGATATGATACATATGTGTATGAAACACCCAAATTCATTGCAAATACTATGTATTACATCTGTATATTAATAAAAATAGTGGGGGGAAATAAAGTTAACCATTCGAATCTAAGTTGTAGTTAATCTACTTTCAACGATGACATGAAGTGCAAGTATACATTAAAATGTTCATGTAAACTAACTGACAAATGACAAACTGTTATGAATTATTTTCATAAATATTCTTTAGGCTGTAAGGCTTTCAAATGCTTTTCTTTAAATACCCTTGTCATAACATAATTTTGTCAGCTTTATAAATATAAAATAGATTTATCATCATGGTTATTTCATCACATATGATAAGATCTCACTATATTTTTACTATTCCATAGCTGTTCATCATAGGCACATAAGATGGATAGTAAGAACTAAGCTGAAGATGACAGCCTTCTTTACTGGAGCTGTAACAGCTTTACCCTCTCTTAAAATAGGAATCTGTGTCATAAACTTCACACTCTTTCGTATGCAACAGAAACTGAAGGAATCAAGTCTTGGAAGCAGGCATGATATTAAAACACACTCAAGAATGCATTCATCTAGGCTATGCTATGCTAAGTTCTCTAGAATAGGCCAAATTTTGTCATTCCAGAAAACAGATGTATTTCTATCCCTTAGAGAAAGAGATTTTATAGCCTTATAATATACCTTAAGTACTTTTGCTGTTATTCCTTTATTATATAGATAGATAGATATAGATATATCATTTTCATATATATTTCATATGTATCATATGTATGTTCCAGATAGCATGTATCTTCTTTATTTTAGCCCCTTTTATTTTGAATTCTCCAACACCTAATAGACTCTGAAGAAATAAGCTGTCACATATTGTTAAGCACTAATTACATTTTTTCCACTTAAAATAGGAAGAAATTGTAAAGGTCTGCAGATGAGTTCCCTGCCAAAGTTTGAGTTTCTCCCAAAACATCCTTTATGCATTTATTCCTACTTTACTTGAGCATTGCCAGTGACTCAGAATTTAATACCAAGTGAAGAACATACCTGCATATGAAAGTCTTTTTGGCATTGGGTTAATATCTACTCTCTTCCATGCTTTACCCATTCACCATTGCATCTACTTTCCAAATAGTGAAAGTCAGTGTTTGTGTGTTCTCAAGATTTTATCTTCTAAGACATACAGCTGAGGTACTTTCAGAAGATAAAGTCAAATACATTTAGCGCTAAAAAAAGAGGTACAACCCTGTCTACGAACAAGTAGATCTAAGTAACTCTCTGTCCCATGCCAGGGGTTTCTTTCACGCTGTCCTATCTCTAAGCAAATCCAAAAAGACTGTTGCACAGAAGAATTGGTGTATTTCCAAAAATCAATATCAAATGTATTATCTCCGTAGCTTCCTATATTACTATTCACTCTCAAGATTTGTTGTTGCTTAGGTATATCTACAGGAATATGGCAAATATTTCAGCATTTTTAACTTTTTTTCATTTTCATCTTTCAGGATTGATTACTCCTAACTTGTCTTTTCTTCTTTCATATATCTTTGCAACTTTGTCTCCACCCGTCCTTACATTATACTTCTTTTCTAGTCATTAATCTAGAAAATGCCCTGGTTTGTTTTTGCTTCTTCGTTCACTTGTTTGTTTTCCTAAGGAATAGCTCTGTTCTGGTAGATTCCATGGACTATGTGGATCATTCACCTCTCACTCTTGGGTCTGGAAGAATTGAAGTCAGTTGTTAGCAATTAATTCAACCACTAGTCAGCTTACCCAAGTTCCCAGCTACAACCAGAGAGAAGTAACGCTCAGCCCCCCACGAACTCTGCAAGGTCTCTCTGGTTTAAACTGAAGAAAAAGAATATTCTGGCCTAATTTACACTACAGTGTAAGTATTAAAGAGCTAGGCTGTGCATGTGCTTGTGCATGCATGTAAGTGTGTGTATGTGTGCTTGCAAGAGCTTATGAATGGTCATTATTGCTTCTACTTTCATAGTATCTCAACATGACATAACAAGTTCTACCCTGCACAAGAGCTGCTTCCTGGGGTTTGCCTAACTTGTGCTTCTGCTAGGTCAGTAATTACTCTCTATTTCCCTGTATCTTTTCTCACTGTTCATTTTTACTTCCTCCTCTATTATTTTTCTTTACTTCCCTTCTATACCCTCCAAAGTCTCTTCTTCTTCCCTTTTTATTCCTTTATACAGATATCATCAATAAAACTTATTTTTTTCTTTTTCTCTCTCACTTTTAGAGTGGCTAGATGCGTGTTTGTGTGATGTACGTGTACATACAATTGTGTATGAGTATTAATTCCTTCTTATGCCTGTAGTATCTTACATTGACTTTCAAGTCTTCCCTAACCAAGTGTTGTTTCTGGGTCTTCTAACAACAAGATTTTGCTAGCTATTAATTGAATTTAATGTCCATTAAAAACTCCCAATATTTTATCTATATTTCTTTCTCTTTTCTTCTTTCTACCTAAATATATAACCTCTCAAACTTCCTCATCTTCCCCTTTTTCAGAGCATCTTAGTCCACCTTCCTCAGTTATTGAAAAGTTGAAAACTTTTTAAACAAGTTTCAAGTTGTATGTTGACATGTGCCCAGCTGTCTTGATACTAATGTTACCAATAGTTGATCTTCCCTTGAAATATAGTGCCACCAACTAATCCTTCTATTTTAATTAGGTTGAGTACAGCTTGCACAGTGATTCATTCTCAAAGTCAAGAGATCAGGAAGAAACCTACTTACCAAAGACAACTCTACCACAGCAGCAGAGCTTTCTATCCCAACTAATCTAAAAATTTTAACATAAGAATCATGGAAAAAAATGTCTCCAAACTCTATAACTTCCTAGAAGTTGATTATACAGACACAGAAGTAAATGAAATTTCAGATCGAAATCTCCAAAAAGAAACAATTATGTGGTTAAAGGAATCAGAGAAAATATTCAGCTGAATGAATCAGTTATTAAAATGACCAATGTGTGTAAAGAAGTTGAAAAGAAACAGCTCAATGATCCAAGGAAGACAATCAACAACATAAAAAAAAAAAAACATTGGAATAAAGAGTTAAGGGTCACAGGGCTGAGACTGTAGCTCAGCGGCAGAGCACTTGCCTGGCACGCTCAAGGCCTTGTGTTCAATTCCCAGTAGCAAAAATTAAAAAAAAAAACACTAAAAAAAGTCCCCCAAAAGTTAAGAATTACAAAAATGAATCAATCAGAAAGTCTGAGAATAAAAAAAATTGTAATATGCAATCAAAAACTAGTCCAAAAGCTCTTACATGAATCTAAAAAATAAACAACTGGAGAATAACCAGCCTTGCAGCAGGGGTAGAAGCAGAGACTAATGGCATAAAAATTATTTGACAAAATTATTGCAAAAAATTTTCCAAAACTAGAGAATGATATGGACAGCCAAGTAAAGGAGAAATTTAGAGCCACAAATAACATGACCATAAAAGAATCTCTCTAAACATACCATAGTCAAAATCTCAGAACAAAGAAAAATTACAAAAAGCTGTTAGAAAAATATCAAGTACCTTACAACAGCAAGCTCATCAAAATAGCAACAGATTTTCAAACAAAATATAAAGGCCAAGAGAGGTTGGAGTAAAGTTGTCAAGCTCTGAAAAAAAGAAAACAAAAACAAAAATTACCAATCTAGACTGTCATATTCTGGAAAATCACCCTTCAAAATTGATGAAGAAGTAAAAAACTCCCACAAGCAAAAAGAGCCAAAAGAATTTATAATCACCAAATCATCGCTTCAGAAAACGCACAAAGAAATCTTACAGAGGCAGGAATATGAGTATTATTGCAGAGTCCAAAAGAAAGAATGTATCTAACGGGAGGAGTAGTTAAACAAAAGAAAAAATAAGGAAATCACCACTGGAAAATAATACAATGACAGAAAAAAGGAAGTACCTTTTAATAATAACAATATAAATAGCCCCAACTCTTCACTAAAAAGAAACAGGTTGGCAGATTTAATCAAAAGACATAAGACCTAACTACACATTTCCTGGAATACACATCACTCCCAGAAGCATAAACAGAAAAGGAAAGGATGGAAAACAATATGCCGCCAATAAAATGCAAAAAGACAGAGGGATGACATATTTTAATTTCTGACCAAGTTGGCTTCAGACAGAGGCTGGTGAGAAGAGACAGGAAAGGTCACTACAAATGGACAAACAGAGTAACTGACCACGAAGAGAGAGCAATTGTAATTGCCTCTGAAAGTCAGCACACTTAATTTCATTTAAAAAAAAAAAGACTCGAGAGGAAAGTACAGCTCAGCACTAACATAATCACAGTGGCAGACTTTAATAGTTCACAAACAAAGAGCTCAACCAGGCAAAAAATATTAACAAAAATTCAGCATTAAACTATACCATTGACTGTTTTTGAATATATATTCTTTACGTGGGTCACAGAAATTCTTCCAAATTTGACCGTATTTTAGGCCATAAAACCTCTTGCAATAAGGGCAAAAGACTTGAAATAATTGCATACATCCTATTACATCACAATGGAATTAAACTACAAATCAAAGGCAGTGCAAACCACAGATAACAGGAAAACACGTGGACATTGCACAATACAGTTGGAGGGTTTTTTTATTTTGTTGTTTTGTTTTGCTTTGAGACAGGCTTTCTGTATGTGGCCCATGCTGGTCCTGAACTCGCTAAGTTGCCGGCCCAGGCTGGCCTTGAACTTACAGAAAATCTCTTGATTACTACTAGTATTACAGGTGCATGCCACCATGTCCGATTAATTTTTATGTGGTACTGGGATATTGAATCCAGAACCTGATGCAAGCTAGGATTTAATCACTGAGCTACAGCCCCAACCCCTTCAACAAAACAGTTAATTGGCCTGAAACCCAAAAAGAAGAGGCCAAAAACTTGAGAAGAGTCCTTGCTGTCTTCCATAGGCCCTGGTTATGTCTTCCCATATGACAATGTACTGACTCTTTATGAAGTCATGGACCAATTCTAGGAGCTTGGGGCATCAAAGAAATTACAGAGGCAAAAGATTTTTAAGGATACCCACCAAGATATACACCAGGGTATAGGTTTTTGCAAGCAGAGTGCTGACTTTGACATGACAATCCTGCCTCAATCCAGTACTCAATTATTTTTGAAGCTTAGTTCCACTAAGTTTTGAGTTGGGTTATCGGTATTTTGGGCTCTTTCTCTGTTCTTTCTTTTAAAAATTTCCCATAACCACCAATCAAAGTATTAGTAATCGGGCCCCTATTTTATAATGAGAATAGAGTTCTAGGCGCAAGGCTGTCCCCTGGATTATAGACTACTTGCCAACCACAGGTGAACTAAATTCCAAATCCCACTCTACCTTCTGTTTTAACAGACCACACCTAGTAACACTTTACCAACTGAGTACTCTAGGAAGAAGATATTGCAAAAGTTAACAATATCAAAGGTCTACTGGCAAGTAATAGATGTGAATGAAAAAGAAAAAAAATTTTGCAAGGATCTAAGAAGCTTCTGTTTCCAAAAAGAGGGTCTAGTGCAAAAATTGCCCAAAGGATAGTCTCATTTTTGGAATAAATAAGCTGTCTTATTTACAACACGGCCTTGTCTCCTCATTTGTAAAGAACACACCAAGAAAATCATGCTTGTGATTCAAACGCTAAGGCAGAAACGGGAGAGCTGGCAATGAACACTATCTTCTTACCACACCCCCTAAGGTTCATTTCACTGTCCATCAGTGGTAGAAAAGAAAAGAGCCTCGGAATTTCTAATTTTGGACGCACTGAGACATTAACTTAATCCTTCTCAGTAATGGCATTATGAAAATAACCTCTGACAAAGGTCAAATTCTTAACTAAAATAAAAACGTGACTCTCATCCAACCTGGTCTTCTATTACAGGTAAGTGCAACAGGTATTTTTCTTTAGTAAAGTGTGTTGATTGTCTCTCAGAAACTTGATTTCATGAAGGTGCTTACAAATTGATTTTCCCATAGTCGTTCTTGATGCCTCTTTCGCAGCGAGTCCTATCTGAGTTAATCTATTACCTTATATGTTGCTATGACCATAACTCAGATAAAGCATAACACATTTTCATTTGGGCTCTCCATTATTTTTGCAGCAAGTCAATATAATCTGAGGTGAAGCATGCCTTGCTCAGCACGTATTGATCTGTCCACTTGCTCATTGCTTACATCAAAATGCCACTCGTCAGTTCTGGCCCAATTACAATTATCTTTTCATATGGGAAATGACAGCTTCAAAGCACAAATATGAGTCAATTTCCAAAGTGAGTTACTCTCAAGACTCTGGCCGGAATGTGTACTCTACTTCTCAAGGCATAGGTGATGGATGAGTTTCATTTTCTAGCTAAAAGTGCAAAAAGCATACATCTAACAGGACACTACTTTCTCCAGTATGAGAAAAACGGATGTTAATTTGTATCAGCGTGTATGGGTACACAGTAGATGTTCAATAAATGGCAATCATTGTTAATATGGTTTTAAACAACTGTGAGCATGTTCTGGTAGTTAACAGGAGTCAGTTTGATGCAGTAGTACAGGAAATGACAAAAAAGGCACCTGAGAACAACTCCTGAACTCTGAGAGAAATAAATTTTTATGGATTTTGAAGATGTCTCACTATCCATATAATAAATCTTAAATTCGATGCTGATCTTGACTTCACTGATGTCTAAACATTCCATTTATTTTGTAAGTATTTCACACTTACATGAACTCTCACGTTAGCTTTTTAACATTTTTGTAAACTTACTATCTTTTCTAACTTTTGCTTTTACTCTCCACTTTTATTTTTAGATAGAAAAATTAATCTCTAATTCAGGGAGGCACCCTCCTGACCCAAGTGTACATTAACCACATCCCTGACGCTAGACAACTTTGTCTGATGTTCCTTTTAATAAAAATGTCCTTCACTTTTTCCCTTGCAGATGAAAGTTATATTAAACCATTTCTGGCTTAGCTCAAAACCTACTTTGTTCATGAGACTCTCCTGTACAAGGACCACCTACCTATATCTCTCATCTCTTGTAACTTTTTTTCATTATTTCATATGTTTTGACACTTGAAAGAGAATTGCTTTTTATGCCCCTGCCATTCATTGAGCCGCTTTTATAATGCAGTGCTGGGAACAGGTGCATTTCAGCCTATCAGGCTTACAGGATTTGTGTGATCTTTAGTAAATCCCTGTGACTCTCAGAGCCTCGATTTTAAAATTATAAAGTCTTTTACAATCATAAAATTCTGCAATCTATGACTTTAGGTTTATTTCTAAGCCTGGTATTATTGCAAATATAATTTTTAGTATTCTCTCAGGACCTTCCCAACTAGTTAGTTTAGTGCATAGAGAGCACAAAAAAAAAAAAAACATGCTGAATGAATGAATGGTCAGAAACCAGCAATGAACTTGCTCATTCATTCACTAGTAGTATATGGCTACACTGACTTACAATTTTGGTGAAGAGATTGCTGGTATGACTTACTGTTTATATTATTGAGAGCCCGACCCATTTCTACTTATGCTTAAAAATAACTAATATCTAAAGAAAATACAGAAGTTTTTCTAAAGAATAAGATTTCTGTCTATAAGCTAGTGGTAAATGGAGAAAAGATACTACCAAGTTTGTGGTAGGGAGAAGGGCATCCAACCACTTTCACTCTTTACACAACTTTTTCGTATATGTGCTTTGAGCTTAAAAATATTTCTCAGGCAAATACAGAGCTCAACACAGAATATTAGTGATTCAGTTTTAAGGTTTTGAGAATTGCTTCTTTTATGACATTTATTTCATAAAGTCTAAAATTCTATATTTTAAGTTGGAATGTAGTAGTGTTACCTCACACATTGTAGTTGAGGCAACGCCCTAGAATTTTCCATTTTTTTCTAGCTTGGAAGTATTCTTGGATTTAATATAAATCATTTTAATCAGTGAGTAAATATTTCTAACTAAGAAATAAAGAATTTCACAAGAGTAAAGAATATAAATCTCTTCTGTCGTCACATTAATATGAGCGCCTCGGAAGGTCATTTTTCCTACCTGCCACTGATCTCCTCAAAAGAAACTAGGACCTCACTGAAGTGTTTAAGCCGAGGAATGGTTAAAATGTATACGACAAATACAGCTGAAGCTAACAATAGGTTGGGAAGCTATAATTAATATTATAGAAATGATGTTATTGAGAACCCACGAAGTGTAGCTTATAATCCACCAAGCTATCAGAGCCATACAAGCTTTTATTCTGACTTCCAACTGTAAGTACTTCAGAAGCTGTAAACATCCAGCTTTCTCTGGGGAATTACACTTGCCACTCAGTAAGCCCTGGGGAAAATGCTTCCGACAGATGCTGGCTGTATCCCTGTCAACGTCAGACTGGGCCAGGGACAAATCCTAACAATTACACTGCACTTGTAAAACATCCCTATATTCTTACAGGAAATAAGTCATTTCATGCTCTTCCATTTTTATCCTGATATGGACAATGCTACTTATTCCCTAGAAAATAAATTATAGCCCCGCTTTTCCCCCAAATGCTTATAATGTCTTTTTTTTTACAGGTCCCCTAGGCGAGGAGGACTCTTAAGCTGTTAAGGAGATTCTGGAAACACTTTGGATGGAAGGATCTGGAGGCTGCGAGTCTTAGAAGCAAAGAGCGGGCAAGGCACGCATACATGAATATAATCAGTGAAGCTCTGCTTAAAGGATCAATCACTTTGTCTGACTCACAGAAATGAGAAATTTCAGCACCTCTTGGTTTTGGCCCAAGTATCTTAAAGGAAAAGTATCTTATAAATTCAAATCAAATAATCCTCTGCAACTGAATGAAGCATATATAAACCTAGCAGAGTTTCTCCCTCTTTTTTTACCAGATTTCATTTTTCAGGATGAAGGTTTACAAAATAACTACATCAAATCCCTTCATTCTAAAATGAAACATTAAACTGAACTAGAGATTGAAGATTGGTTCTTGAAGTGTGAATGTTTTTTAAAAGACTGCCCTTTGTTGTGACTTGCAGATGCTCCCAACAGTGGATGGTGTACTCTGTTTCTCCCTGCCAGCTGCAGCCAGGTCCCATCAGGGTGCGATCACCCTGAAAAAAGGGATAAAAGCTTCCTCTAACCAGAAGCGAGTTGCACTAGTCTGCTCTCTTCTGACTGAATCTTGCCTCTCAAAGCTGGACTGTGCCTTGATTTCATTTGTATTTTTATAAATGTAAGAATCCTGCTTCTCTTCCACATTTCTCTGTCTTAGTCACTTTTTCATTGCTGAGACAGAATATCCAATATCCACAACTTACTGAGGAAATGTTTGTCTTAGCTCAGTTTCCGGAGTAGCCTGCTGAAAAAATGTTGGCATTATATGGTGGGGCTGGAGCCAAGTCCTGCCAGAGCTGGAGCAGATGCTCTGGAACCAGAGGCCCTCAAGGCGCAGTGGAATAAAGCCAAGTTTAGGAGGAATGGCAGAACCAGCACACACCCCTTCCAGCCCCAAGCATCAGCCCCTACCAGCCCACTCCCACCCCACAACAGTACACAGAATTCATAGACACGTGAGGCTTTTGGGGCGACATCCAAACCACAACAACTTTCAACGTTATCTTGCTGACTTCTACTCACCTCTTGCTTTAGCTTGGCTTTGCAATATCCTGCCAAAGCCCTAAAGACTAGGTCACCAGCCTGTGACTGGATTGGAGATGGTGGCACAATCAAGAGGTGGGACCTGGTGGAACGAAGTCAGAACATTGCGGATATACCTTTGAAAGGAATATTAGAACCCCTGCCCCTTCCTGTCTCTCTCTTCTCTGCTTAGTAGCATGAGGGCCGGGGACCCATGGACTGAAACCTTTAATACCAAGAGCCTTTTCTCTTTTTAAATTGCCTTAAGTATCTTGTTATAGTGACAAAAAGCTAAAACGCCCCTCTACCTAAACTTTGCACAAGAGAGCTCCCTTAAAATTCCAAGTTAATGGGATTTCAACTCTTCCAGCACAGTACTCTTTTATTACATCACATTTTGAAAGCTCCTTATTGTATTTGTTTTCTAGGGCTACCGGAAGAAAACAACATAAAATGACTGGCTCAATAGCAGGTGTTCTTCCTATCCTCAGTTGCCGCCCCCATGTTTCTGGTAGAGGCTGGCAATACGTACATTCCTTGGTTTGTGAAGAAATCATTCCTATCTCTGTGTTTCTTCACAAGTGCTGTTTTACCTCTGTGTGTGACTCTTTGTCCAAATTTCCCTCTTCCTATAAGGACAACACTCATGAATTAGGTCTTGTCCTATCCGGTATGACCTCATATTAACTTCTTATATCAGCAAAACCCTATTTCCCAGTAAGTTCACCTGAACAGATTCTAGAAGACATACATTTGGAGAAAACATCATTCAGTCCTGTAAAGATGTGCATATATGTTTGTTTAGCTTGTTTCATTTATGTTTAGTTTGCAACATCTTGGTTTGTAGCATTGGATGAATAGATATTTGTTGACAAAATTGGAAAGGTTTCTTAGGGAAAAACGAAGGCGTGCTTTGGAAACATAAGACCATATCATTGTGAAAACAGAGTAACAATATTATTTATTTGGGATACAGGTAATTTGCATTAGAGTATATTCATGCTTAATTTTGGTTTTATATGAGGCATTAACATAAATAAAAATATGTATTTGATCCTTATTTATATTTTAATAGTTGTGGGCAATTTAACCACTATCACAATTAAAATATCACCTCTCCAAAATATTCCCTGGTATACTTTTTCAGTAGAGCTCCTCCCTAATTCTGCTTTCACATGTGCCACACATAATGTTGTTTGTATCACTTTTAATGTCTAATAATTTCCATCATATAGGTGCATCATAACCTTTTAATATTTATTCTCTTGTTCATGGACATTGAATTTTTCAACTGTTTTTGGATATTAGAAATAAAACTGCTATGAATATTCTTAGACAAGCTTTCTGTGGATATATCGTTTTAACCGTTATGTGTAGATATGGACAAGGGAATCGTTGGCTCATATAGAACTTATATGTGATGCAATAAAAGATACTGTCAGTTTCCAAGATGGCTATTATATTTTACAGCCTCCTCAGCAATGTAAGGGATATAGTTGTTCTATATCTTTCACCAACCCTTTATTTTTCCAATCTTCTAAACTTTAATTATTCAAGGAGGTATTTTACTATAGTTTTAATTTACATTTTTTTTTACTGATAATGATTCTTAGCAACCATTTATACACTTCTTTTACAGGACAATTTGTTTAAAACATTTGCATACTTTATGTTGGGTGGACTTGTTGAATTGTAATATTTGTTATATGCAAATCAATTTTTATATCCAGTAATGTAAATATTATTCACCAACTATGGATTGCCTTTTCATTTTGTTCATAATCTTTTGAAAAATAAATGTTAGGATTTATGAAGTCCAATGTATTCCTTTTATTTTTCCATTTTTGATGCTTTACATGTCCTAATAGGTCAAGAAGAATATATTCTATGCTTTCTTCTAGAAGAATTATTGTTTTTTACCTTAAATTTATAATCCATGTGATTTTGTGTTTGTTTAAGGCATGAGTGAGAGAAAATTGTTCCCTCTTCTATACAGACACCTAGTTTTCCCAACACTATTTGCCTTTATCACTATCTTTCTAGTTAATTTCTCTGGTACTTTGGTTAAAAATTATTTGATCATATATTAAATTACTCACTATGATTATGTTAATTATAATGTCTTTTTACATTTATTTTCTAGTTGTTATTCTGTATATGTATAGTAATAAGTTAATTTTATACTCTAACTTTGTATCCCATATCTAAATACACTAAATTAGTTTTAGTAGCTGTTTGGTAGATTTTCTAGAATTTCCTACATACTTTATGTAATTATTGTCAAAAAGTTTTATTTCTTTCTTATGCTATTACATTACCTAAGGTATCTACTCCAATACCAATTAGAAGAATGATATGAAATTTAAAAATAAATATTTTTGCCTTTTTTCTCAATTTTAGGGAGAAAAGATTCTGTCTTTCAACACTGATAATGATCTTCACTACACTTTTATTCATAGAAGTCTTTTAACAGGTTATGGAAATTTCCTGCTGCACATCATTTCTTGAGATATCACCAATGAGTATTCATTTATTTTAGAGAATGAGCTACTCCTTCACCTTATCCTTCATCCTTCTCTTCTTCCTAAGGTAAGAAAAGCACTGAGCAGCACCTCCAGCTCTAAGAGCTATTAATCTGTACTTTGTTTTTATATTTTTATTTTTCGAGGATTTAGCTTTGCTATAATGTCTTATTCTGGCTTTTAGTGACCTAATAAAATGAGTTTGGACAGTTCTTCCCTCCCTACTTTCCAAAATAATTGATGTCATTTTCCATCCAGGTTTGAAAGAAGTTATCAGAAATGCCATCCAGGCTGTGAAAAAAAATTAAAAATGGTATTTATTATTAATTTGATTTAATTAATAGATATATGGATATTTATACTGTTTATTATTGAGCATGTTTTGAAATTTTTATGACAAATTAGTCACATTTATTGTCGTATTTTCTACTTATAGTTTTATGGATTATGGAATTTAGATTTTTTCATTTCTGATAGTGGCTATTTTAGTATTCTATTTTTCCCTAGCTAGATTATCAAAAAATTTAATTACTTTAAAGAACAAGCTCAGAGTTCTATATGTTTTTCTCATTTTATTGATTTTTTTCTGTATTATTTCCTTTCTAAGGGTATTAATTTGAAATATATATCTTATGCTAGTATAGACATTACACGTTTAAAGTTTAGATTTTCTTGCAAGCATGACTTTGGCCTATAAGAATTATACTGTGTTTTCATCATGGTTCCATGCAAAAAATTCTTTAATTTTTATTGTATTTTTTATTTAAGTTTTATATAAATATATGAAGAAATGTTTCCTCTATTATTTATTTCCAACTTAAATTTTTGTGGTCAGAAACAAAATATAATTTCAAATATTAATGTTTTAAATGAATGGAAAGTTGTCCGATGATTAGTGCATTTTAGTGAATAATCCATTTACAGTTGAAAAGATTGCATATTCTGAATTGTTGAGCGCAGTGTTGCATGATCATCAATTATATAAAGTAGCTTGATTGCATTCCTCAAATATTCTATGTCCTTAGGGATTTTTTTTCTTTCTGATTATTGGTTACTCAAAGAAGAATGCTGAACTCCCTCTAGTTCCAACAGTGAATTTCATTTTTTAATTTACTAAATTTAGTTTTTGCTTCATGTATTTTAGTACTTTCTTATAGTACACATAAGCCCTAAAACTGATGTGTTCATTGCTGTAGATGGTCAGTGGAATTTTTTTTTACTAAAGTCTATTTTATATCATTAAATATGGACATTTTTAAGATTAAGGTTTGTACAATGTAACAACTTCTATGACTTATTTTTGTCCTATCTGTCTTGATACACAGATTGTATTTTAAAAATAAAAGCATATAGCTGGATTTACTTCCTTAAATCCAGTATGATAATTTCTGGAGTTAATTGGAGCGTCTAGACGATTTTATGCATAATACTGTTATCCATGTGGCTGCGGCTGTCTTCCTCACTATGTCGCTCTGTGGTGTCCTCTTGTGCCATCTGCTCTTTCTTTGGTGTTTTCTTTTGCTTTCCTCGTATTAATCAAAGTTTTTAAAAATACATTTGATTTTATGTCCACTATTGTATTGTTTTTCTACTTTTAAAATACTCTTAACTGTTGGTATTTGCATTTTGAATTAATCCTAGTCTACTTCCAAATAAAACATCATTTGGAATGACGTCAGAACTCTGTAACAGGAACCTTCCCTCAGGATTTACTGCGGCTGGGTTTTTCAATGCGGCTTCAATAACCATCCTGCATCTTCCTTCTGAACTTCCAATATCTGCATCGAGCCCCTCCTCTTCATCAGTGTCCTTTCCAAACCACAGTTTCCCGACAAAGTGTCCTAAGGAAAACGATTGCTTTGGTTAGAGAGGAACACTGCATCATTAGGCATAAGTGCCTCTGCTTGCTGCACGTATCTCTGATGAAGGGCAAACGAAAGAGAAAATTCCACTGTTCTCTTACCTATTTCTTTCGATTTAGAGGCTCTCCTAGAATGCCAACCCTTCTAGAAGAGCAGAGAAGGAAATCATTCATTTCCTACCTACCTCCTTGCCAGCCTATATATTAATAACAATTCTGTCTTCATAAGGCTGTGATTGGAAGATAATTAGCTGTCAGCTGATTAGTGTTACATAGATTTAAAGAAATCCCTACAAATGAAAATTTCTACAAAAAAGACTCCTTTTTCTAGAAATAGTATTATTTTTAAAATACATAAACAAATAACCAAAACAGTTTTTTAATTATTTCCCCCATTTTACTGATATGTATAAGTGCAAAATTTAAGATTTTTTTCTTTTTCCCCACATTTTATTGATATGTATACGTGCAAAATTCAAGGTTTACAATGAGATTGGGCAGTTTGTGCACATTCATATCTTGTCAAGGTGACAAGGGATTTCCCACTCTCCTTTTGTCCATCTCCCTACCCACCCCTTCCTCACCCCCCCCCCCCCCCCCCCCCCCCCCCCCCCCCCCCCCCCCGTTTCACTTTGTTTTTCGTTTTAAGTTCCATAAGAGTTGTTATCTGGTATGAGAGACCCAGTTTTTTTTTTTATTATTAAGGCACATAATGTACTCAAAATATGCTATATAATCATTTTTAAAATTACACATGAGGTGGTCATGTTTCACACATATGATCATAGATAATACGTGCACTCCTCATCAAAACGAGCAAGCAGATAAGCTTGAGAGGAGATATACAAATGGACCTGAATGTAAATCAGGCTATTGAGCTAGAATTTACTTTTGTATTTCCTGAAAGAAGAAATCTGATAAGAAAAGGATATTGTAAACACATCACATATTTAACATAGTTAACTGTGAAGGGTCCTAAACTATTTTTAAGGTATCACAATATCACATTAAAGATTTCATACGTGTGAATCCTGTTTGTAAAGCATAAATGGATATTTCAAAACAAGTGTTCTGCTCCCCTGTGCCTTTTATAGTCAGCGATTACTCACTATAGCCCAAAGTAGAAAAGTTATATTTCTTTTGAAATACACTGTAAGTCAGATTTTACATCAAGTCACAGTGACCTTCTGTTCACTTAGTGTGAGTTACTGAGGTTTTAAACTATTTTTTTTACCATGTAGGTACTGTAAATAGCAATTGGCTCGGGCCCATCACCACCCCTCCAACTAGAAAATCTGGTATTGGAAAATCTCAAGAGAGAATTTTTATTTCATTGTGTTTGTATCACTTGAATTTTCAACATGAACATAAATTACTTTTTAATTTTAAGAAACTTGGCTAATAAAACCACTCAGTAATACAATTTCATGATGACATCGTGCATGGGCCATTATAAACTACCATTACCGGGTGCACCTAGCTTTCATTATCTTCCTACCGAAGATGGCATTTGTTGTGCACAATTGACCACTGGTTATGATGCATTAATGAATGCAAAGCATTCATATTTCAAAGAGAAATAATTAATGATAAATAAAAGCATTGTCTCTTGACAGTATCAAATAGCTTTAAAAAATACCAAAGTCCATTGATTCTCAATAAAAGTAAAATTCAATCACAGAGCTCACACTTAAACCCCCCATACAATCATTTCAAAGGGTCCTTGGCAGTCAGATAAGGCTATAGTGAATTCCTCCTTTGGAAACCATATGTCCCACACATTTTCTACAGAACGTTAAAAATGACAAACAGTGGTGTAATGAAGTGGAACCGCCCATTATTTCAGTATGGCTCATTATTGCACCACTGAAACAAGGATATCAACTTGTAAAACCTGTTAGTTTCCTCCAATTTACATATTCAATTACAGAAAATAAGAGATATAATCAAGTAGATCTTGTGGGAAAAGCCAAGAAACATCCTCTTTTTTACCCCACTATTTTTGTTAATATACAAATGTAATACACAGTATTTACAATGAATTTGGGTATTTCGTACACCTATGTATCATATCGAGTTTACAATCCCTTCCCATCTTCTACCCTCCCACCCACTCCCTATCCCTTCACCCGACTCCGGCTATCACTTCATATGGTTCCAAAGAATGTCTGTGTTCTGGGTTTTCCAAGTCAGAGAAACCGTACAGTGTAATGCCTTCCTTCTTAAATGTTAATGTGTTGCCTCTGTCCAACACTGAATATGAGGTTAGAGAGATCAGAAAACTGGCACACAGGCATTTCGGAAGTGAGACCGGCTGTAGGGAGCTCGCAAACTAAACAGAAAATTCCGTTTTCTGCTTACCTCTTTTCTTTCAATTTAGGCTACTCTAGAATTCCAACCGTTCCAGAAGAGCTAAGAAAGAAATCATTCATATCCTAAAGATCCTTGCCAGCCTATGTGTTGATAGCATTTCTGTTTTTAGCAAAGTTTTCTGTGATTGGAAGATAATTACTTTCCAGCTGATTATTTTTATATAGATTTAAAGCAATTCCCACAAAAAAAATCAAGATTTAGACAATGTAATTTAAAAATTGTAAAGAAAGTCAAAACAACTGAAACAATTTTTAAAAAGAAGAATGAAGTAGGAGACATTTCAATATTTATATGTGATGACAATACTGTGTGGTTCTTTTGGAGGGACAGACACAGGATTAATGTAAAAAGTGAAGAAATACATGCTGAAACGTGAAAACCCTGCAGAGGCCTGGTGGGATGTACACAAGGCACCTCTAGGCACAGCATGTCAGGTGGAGGATGCATCCACCTAGGGAGAGGACTGAGAAGGAGACACTTTACTTGCTCAATGGGACCTTTTCTCTTTTCTTCTGAGATAGGGTCTCACTGTGTAGCTCAGGCCAGTCCTAAACTCACTATATGGTCTAGACTAGCCTTGGACGTAGCCATCTACCTGCCTCAGTCTCCCAAGTATTGGGATTACAGGTGTGCACCACCACATCCAGCTTTATGTGGCACTGGGGAATTGAACCCAGGGCCTTGTGTTTGCTAGGCAAGCGTGTTAATCACTATGCCATTCACCGAGTCTTATAAAATAGCCTCATTTACTGTCATTTCCCACTCCAGTTATGAAGAGGGGACCTCTAAAACTTAGTAGAAATATTTGACTAGGGTCACAGCTATCAGGAAAAAAAAGTTAAACTAAAATTCAGATTTAGGCGTGACTACAAATTGTGCAATCCTTTGTCATGTAAAACTTCCGTACTCAGGATTAGAAAAGCCTTTTGGGTTTGGGTGTACATTGAAAATTGACTGAGGTGAGTTACTTGAAGGATGGTTGTGTTTTCTATTAAAATCACTCATAAGCTGAAAAAAAAATCATGTGTTTCCTTTAGATTTTACTCTTAAACTTGAACTCTTGGCTCTCCAAAGTACACTGGCTTTTAGTAAGTAAACTTTTACCAGAATATTTACATTTTACTTACATTTATACCAGTTGCTACAAAAAATTCTAAACAAGAGCCCCCAAACTATACAGCTTATAAAACATTTCTTTATACATTTATCTATTTATACATTCATTTATCTTCCACGTTTATTGATAGAAAAAGTTTTTGTTGCACAAAGTAGTCCTTTTTCTTTTTTTGAGAGAGAGTATGCTGACATGCCCTCAGAAATGTCATATGCTTCTTATATTCTTTGGTTCCCAGATACTTCAAGTGATGCTACCTTGGCTTTAAATTTTAAACAAAACTTCTAATTTCAAATCTAAAAACTATTACAGCTGATACTATTACTAGTTCTTGTTTGAAGTGCTTTCTCTTCCACCACTTCCCTCCTTCGCAATCTTTGACGGAGAATTCGTCTCTCTACTCCAGGTGGCACACTGTTGATAAGCACTGGCATTTACCAACTTTGTCACTTAACATTTCAAACCTTCCCATCCATCCTGGAATAAGGAAAAACTACTCGAACATGATTCCGAAGGCCATAAAGCATCCAGCTCCCATTTCCCTTTTGGGTCTGATTCTCATGTAACTCCTTCCTGACCCCAGGCACACTTGCTGGACAGTTTCATTCCATGGCTTGAGCACAGCATGGACTCTTGTCTCAGGATTCAATTTGTTCCTAGTTCTGTCTGCAAAGCTGTCCCTTCATTTTGTCACTTAAATATTTTTTCATTAGAAAAGGCTTTGCTAATGCCTTTATTACAGGACAACGAACTTGGTATAAATAATACAATATTACTATTATATTATTGTAGCAACAACTACAATATTATACTGTCCCAGGTGTCATACTAACATTTTATATTATTTGTTCATTTGTATTTACAATAACACAAAAGAAAGAGGTAACACTCTCATCCTATATTACATGCAAGAAAATGCAAAACTTAAGTGTCACTGCCAGGAATAGAAAAGTGAGCTTCACTCCCAGGCAGCCTTATTCCAGGGCCCAGGCTCTTGATCCACAACACACCACAATACTTCATCTCACTCTCTCACTAGGGCAGGAAATACATTAATTCTTCTTATTCAATGAGATGGATATTCAAAGATATCGGGAGAGAAGAATTCACAGGTCTTCTGTGTCCCCCACTCTTGTTAAACGCAGCATTAAATCCAAGCTCTATTTGTGTTCCATCCAGTCTCTTTATATGAAGGTGTGCAGTTTCATGAGTTCCTAGAGTTGCTGTCACTCACTGTGGGTCATAAGGAGTTCTAGGGTCTTGGGTAGTACCAGGCCAGACTTCCAGTTCAGAAGAAAGAGATTTGTGATCACATTATTATATTCCCTGGGTTAGAAATTGTGCATCAAGGTCCAGCTAAGAAATGTGGGCCCCTAACTGGGAAACAGAGGAAGAAGTGTCTTTCAGATTATTACATATCGAAAGCCAAGCAAGGAAAATTTTATACAAATTTTATACAAATTGACTTTAAGTGGAGTATAGTGCAGATGCTACTTTCCCTGTTTTAGTGGAGGTGCCCATAGGTTGCAGCAATATTCACATATCTTATTCTGAAACCATGCTAATTATATACTAGTCTAGTTTAGTCTCCTGAGGAAGGAAGATACTTTCGCAGCCATGCCTGTTATTTCAGATCCATTTGGGGAATTTTCTCTAGAATGCACCATTGTTTCCTACTTTCCTGACGGCCCTCCCCCAAGCCTCTCTTGGTTCACTCTGCATTGCTAATACTGTGCAGTCCTGTCTCTATTTCCTTAACTTTCTATCCAGTCAGCCCAGTAAGGCAGGGTCTATGTCCATGAAGCTCAAGCCATGTTCTTCACGTGTTGGCCCAGAAAAGTTGCCTACTGACTGGCCACACTGCATACAGGTTGATTCAATATGGACTCCCATTCATCCATTATTCTCTAATATGTACAGGGATGGATAAGACATAGATTTTATCAAAAAATTTAGTCTAACGAAGAAAACAGAAGAGTTCACAGCTCTTTCAGTAGTCCTGTGCCACCATGTTTATAAATTACCCTGAGAGCATACAGGAGGGACAGTCGGAGTTATTGGGATTATGAGAAAATGCTCAGCAGAGAAGACTCTGGATCTGATAATTAAAGATGGACGTGAAGCACAGAAGTGAGAACAGGCTCACATAGAAAGACCCTGAGCTCCAGGGTCCTCAGATGGTAGCCCGTGCAATGCAAAGCATGGTGCCCTGAGACAAGCAGAGGCAAGCAATGAAGAGGACAAACTGGAGCACTCAAAGCTTAGGGTTTATCCCGAGAGCAGTGGAGCATCAGTGAAGATTTCTCTCTGCACAGTTTTAGGAAACCGCTCCAGATGCAGGAGAGGAGCTGCAAGTGGACAAGTGAGGAGATCATCCCAGTCAGCCAAATGAGAAATGTTGATGCTCCTATCTAAAGCAACCCTGAAAGTGCTAAAGAAAGGCAGGAGTAGAGCCAAGAACCCTGGAAGAAACAGAGTCAAAAGCACTTGGGGACTGAGCCTATGTGGTAGACGAGTAGTGGCAGGGTTTCTGGCAGGGGCTTTCCTCAGTCAGCAGTTAGATAGACATGATGCAGGGTTGGGTGGTGTGTGTGTGAATATGTAGTCATTCGTTGTGCCCTTTTTGTAATTCCTCCTTTGTTTTTATTATATTTTGGATTAATCCACTTCAGAAGCAAATATTTTGCCCTTTTAAGATTCCTAGAGTACCCAAACCAGGGTCTTTACCCAAGGATTACTTCAGTGTACCATATACTTGCCGTTCTTCTTGGCTTTGCTTCTAGTTGCCTAGCAAGTTTCTATCAAGAGTCCGGGCCTCCTAAGTTATGACTCTCAGAAAGACCTTCCTTGGATAGAGATTTTATTTGCTATTCTCTAATAATCCAGAACATGAGTACAAAGCTGTTGTCTTAGTTACTTTTTCGTTGCTGAGACTCCATATCCAACACACACAAACTTAGGAAAGGAAAGGTTTATTTCAGCTCACCGTTTCGAAGGTCACAGTCCATTCAGGGGTGGCCGGCAACAATCGAAGTACATGGCAGGGAGAGAGGTGGAGGCAGCTTCCCCGGACAAACAGGAAGACAAGCTGAGGCTAGTTGAGACTAGTCCCCGCCTCCAGGAAGGCAGGTGCAGCTTATGTATCCTTTCAGGTCTCCGCCCAGTAACCAGTCCCTCCTGCATCCAGGTGTGGCCACTACACACCGTTAATCCTAACTTAACTGCAATTCACCCCTCCAGACCAGACCCCAATCCACCAACATCACATGGTTCCATTAAAATACATGAGACTTTTGGCGGACACTCCAGATCCTAACCACAACAGCGGGAATTTAGCATTTCTGTGCTTGTCTCCTGTGCTTTTTCAGTGACTCCCAATGCCTCATTTCAGGCTTTACAAAATTGAAATGGATCCAGTGTCACTGGTCCATACCACCCAAAAATGTAACTCACACACTAAATAAGTCCTCAGAAAGTAACTTGTCTTCAGAAAAATGGCTTTCCCTTAATTACTAACAATTAATTTTCTTTCAGAAAAGAAAGGATTCTACTTCCTTCTTCATTTAGGCATCTCACTGTTTTTGAAAATGTAGTCAGATGCTCCATACACTGTACAGCTGTAAGAAGAATGCAGGCAGCACGCCGTGGCTGGCCCGAGTGAGGGCCAGCGCTTTGGAAATTGAGGGGCATAAATTAAGATTAGGTAGCCTGTTCTCAGCGGTCCCAAGAATAGCCCTGCCACGCCCTATAACAGTCAAACAGATGAATACTGAAAGAAATAGTGTCCTAAATTACTGAGGAAATGGTTAGGAAAATGAATTGCCTCATAGGACTTATATTTTTGTTTTGCATGACTTGTATGAAGGCAACTTCTTAAGTGCAAAGAAGGAAAGCTAATTCTGAGGAGGAAACGGCTTCGGCTCCCCACACTCCCCACACCACCATTTTCCCTGATTTCTCTGATATGCATTTGATTCCCACATCGAGCTTTTTTCAAATCACTTGTTTTACAGAATAATAAAACTCACAACATGTTTTTAGTGTGATAGGTTTGCTGAAACTGACATGCCAGTCGCTGCTTTCTCGGTTATGTTCTATGTAATCACGCTGGCTGGCATTCGGGCCACTTAATCGAGAGGGTCCCTAATTGCAGCAGAAAGAATGAAAGAATGCTCCTACAGAT
This sequence comes from Ctenodactylus gundi, assembly GCA_004027205.1. Lineage (NCBI taxonomy): Eukaryota > Metazoa > Chordata > Mammalia > Rodentia > Ctenodactylidae > Ctenodactylus > Ctenodactylus gundi. The sequence goes on from PVKB01000344.1 coordinate 248,639, forward strand.
AGCGGTGGGTCACAGTCTAGCGTGGCAGATCTCTTTGTAGTCATCAACAAAGGGATTTAGGCCTTGGCAGGGCTGTGCCATGTTTTAAGGCATTTGGTAAAGATATTTATTTGTCAAACGATTTGGCAACTCTGTATGCCTACATTATTAGACCGTGTCTAAATACATTCAGTCCTATGTTTTAGAAAACCTGTTTATCTTAAGTAGAGCCAGCAGAGTCTGCCAAAATGTAGTACAAAAATATTCAGAATGTAGTTTAGTTGTCTAAGGAAACAATAGTGCAAATTAGACTCAGCCTTTAAGAGAATTTGTGCTCATAGTTAGAATTGTTTTTCTCTTTAATGTTTTCTTTTATCATAAATCTGTTTCGCTGTGGCTAGATGTATTTGAAATAATTCACTGTGTAGACTATGAATTGTAAGAGAAAGGTTTGGGTATAGTCGAGGTGCTATTGGATATGAAACAGTTAACTAGGCATATCTCAAGTATCTTAAGGTCCAAGAATGCATTAAAAGAATGCAACCACAGAATAAGGTTAATGGCTTAATCCGGAAAGTTAGGACTATACTTGATTGGAAGAAAGGAGAGAAAAAGGTGACAGTCAGCTTTTTGCACGAAATCCTCAATTAGAAATGTGCCTATGTTTGTCCCAGAGGTATCTTAAATAGCTTTCTTCCTATAACACAGCAGAAAACAAAGGAACTGAGCACAGGCAGCCACCTAGGGTGCTCACCTTAGAAAAGAAAGCTGACATCTCAAAGAAAGACAGTAAACAAAATGTAATGTTAAAACTGTACACATTGACACTGGAGGAACAGCTCAGCTGTTAAAATGCTTGACTAGTAGAGTTAGAATCCCTACCACCACATAGAACAGACATGGTGGCACATGCCCATAATCCCAGCACTTGGTAGGCTGAGACAGGAGGATTACTAAGAGTCCAAGGCCACCCTGGGCTCCATAATGACTTCAGGACCAGCCTAGGCTACAGAGCAAGACCCTGACTAGGAAAAAAAAAAAAAACAACTGCACACATTTTTATGGAAAGCAACCTTACTAATACAATTGATGTACACTTAATGCAGAGAAACTTTAAGCATAGATAACAATAAAAATCCAACTTTGGCAGTGGCTCTTATCTAAGTTGTTTAGTAAATCAGCACAGATCACTTTTATGCAAGAATCCTTAAAAACAAGCAAGCAATGACATTTAGACAATCCAAAATAATTAAAAATATCAATAATTAGAGAAATAAAAATGATTATCTATTGAGATGTGCTGCTTCCCAGGCACCTCATTTCATTGCATTACTTTGTCCTTGCAGGAAGTCTATGGGACAAGAACTGGCTTAAATGCCTGTCTGACAGGTCAAAGTTGTTTTGTAGAATAGCTAAGGGATTTGCTGAAGGAGAAGTTGCAAAAGCAAATTCTGGCCCACTCCAGGGGACTCCTCGTGTCTTGTTTCTCACCACCACAATATCAAGAAATATCGTAAACAGAAAGAATGGAAGAATGCTCTCCTACAGTTAGCAGTGGGTCACAGTCTAGCATGGCAGATCTTTCTGTAGTCCTCAACAAAGAGACTGAGGCCTTGGCAGGACTGTGCCATATTTTAAGGCATATGGTAAACATATTTGTTTGTCAAACGATTTGGCAACCCTGTATGCCTGCATTATTAGACTGTGTCTGAATATAGTCACTCCTATATTTTAGAAAACCTGTTTATCTTAAGTTGAGCCAGCACCATGTAAGCCGTGGTGGTGGCACACACCTATAACTCCAGCACTTAGGAGGTGGAGGCAAGAGCATTGTATTGAGTGCAAGGCCAACCTGGACTTGATGGCTTTGACCCCTATTTCATTAGAACAAATTAAATAAATGAAATACATAATATATGAAGTAAATGAATGGATAAATGAACAAGGAATAATGAGAGAAAGAAAAAATAAAATTTCATCATATAGTGGAGTCTTTGTAGATAAAATCTGGAATTACTTTGTAACCTTATGCCTGACTTTCTAAAACTATAATTATAGACTGAGAGTTTAATCATTCTCAATAATCCTTTTAGAATATTCTTGGAGTTTCTAATTAAAATATTAATCTTGCCCCCTGAACCTCTGGCACAAGACTAAGTAAATAGCATAACTTAGAAATTGTGTTATCTGGTTAATTTGATCTGGGAGGGCTTCGCAACATGGTAATATTGGCCACCTCCACAACTGATGTCACTTTTGTTGGTGGTAAACTTCAATGAGCTTTCTAAGATATCCTTGAATACTTTTTTCTTCTTTTTCTAGACATTTGTACTGTCCTCGTTTGTTGAAACAATTTCACACACCCAGAGCTTTGTACAAAAGGCCTATCTATACAAATGCATACAATGACACATACTGCACATGTATGTAAACTAGCATACACAGCTAAAGACTTTTTTTAATTTCAAGACTATTATGGTTGAGCTGCTATGTTGATAGCGCCACGATTATGTTCATGCAGTGTCAGCAACTGCCCAGCCTAGAGTGATACAAGGGCGCTAATGATATCATATTCGCTGAGCTGCCATAATAAGTTTCCAGAGGAAGATAACTTAATTGGCATCCTATTATCAGAGCAGATACAGGGCTGCTCTGGTGCTCGGAATGCACTCACTGAAGCCAGGGTAACTGACGCATCAGGTGATCTGAGCAGCAGTGACCAGAATCATCTGTGTGTGATGCGCAGTGAGGAAGAACTTGTGGAGAAAAGAACACTTTCCATGAGACATTTAACTGCTGGGATCCTGGAATATTGCTTCCCTGCTTTTTTTTAAACTTTCATACTTATAAAGTTACTACTGGTGAAAGGTAGAAACACTTTAGACAAGTACTCCTTAGATCTATTTTGTGGCAGTTCTCATACTTCAGGGTAAAAAGAAAAAACTAAAGATTTTCTAAGGTTACTCTCTCTCTCTCTCTCTCTCTCTCTCTCTCTCTCTCTCCTTAGACCAGACTCATTCTGAACTCATTATGTCACTATGTAAGCTCAAGCTGGCCCCTGGCATGCATCGCCATGCCCACCTAATCTTTACGTGTTGCGGAAGAATCTAACCCAAGGCCTTGCATGCACTAGGTAAGCACTTTAACCCCTAAGCTGCACCCCCAGGATGATAAATGTCCTCATAAGTATATAGCTACACATAAGCAATCTACAGTCTACACCACAGCTAAAGGAATCAGAAATTATTTTAATGTTTTAATATATTAATTTCTAAAAGACCATAAAATGGTTTTATTAACAGATATTTTAATGTGTGAAGAAAAATATGTATCAATATGAAAGTCTGCACAAATATGTGAAAAATTCATTGAAAAACTGAATGTACTCTCCTTATGAGTGAAAATAATCCCATTATAAATGTTAAGGGAAACAACAGTTTAATCTATGTTAGATTATATAAAATTTAAATTTTGATTTACCCCCATTAGATCCAGGATTCCTAACATTAGTGGGAAATATTATCATACCCAAATCCTCAGGATTTGTTATCTGAACTAATAAAAATGGTTTTAAACAAAATTTAAAAACTGAAAGCAGTCTACTCAGTGAATTTTATTACTCAATAGATGTTCACAAATAATTGTTTAACGCATGACCAAAAGTTCAGGGACCATACTTCAGTCATCTGACTACAGGACTATAGGAATTTTCTTTGAAACCATTTTTCAATATGACCTAATCATATTGACCACCAAATATCAGTGAATTCTAGACACTGTGTTGTCACTAAAAACTGTAAGAAATGCTACTCCAAGCATTTGTTGGTAAGTTCTATTAGATGAGCATCAGTATGATCACAGATGCAATGTCCTTGAACACTTTGACAACAACGCACTCCCTACCATGTGGGGAGACTCTAAAATTAATCGTGCTGTATGAATGTGATGTTAACGTGGACTATTCAATACCCATTCCCACTATGCAGTAGAGTCAGCACAAATTCTACACACACAAATGTACCTCTTCTTTTTCCAAGTTATGGGTAGCAAAATTCCCATAGCTTACTAAGGCAATTTTTACTAATAATTTAATAAATATTTGTGCTTTTCTGTGTGCTATGAAAATGTTACCTACCTGTATTTTATGCAAAAGACTTATTTGTATAATTATGCATAAATGCTTGTGGTCAAACATGTTTCACTTGTTAATATGTGTAAACAAGTAAAAATCTACAGATTTGTTTATTTACTTGTAACTTCAAACCCACTGTGTTTGAACAGCTACATTGAAAGTTAGAATGAATCTGAGGAGAGCCTCCTCCAATGATACCTTTTTGTCTTTTAAAAAATTAGTTGTTCAAGTAATCCTTAACCTTTTAACAAAATAAACTCATCAAAAAGTAATATGACATACTGAATAATGAATAAGTTAAACTTCGAGATAATCTTGTCTTTACATCTCTAGTTTTCATATGTCACGCATTATCATGACCATTTTGTATTTAACAAAAAAAAAAAAATCATGCTGTTTGAGCCTAATTAGGTGGTTGCGTTAGGGGTGAGCTCTGAATAAGAGATGTTTGGAAAAATAGAGCAAAAGATCACATTTGCTGAACATATCAGAGTGCAGCAAAAATCGTAAGGTGTCTTAATAAGTTGAATCAGAGTAACCTGTCTAATGGGTTAAGTAATACTGCCAATTATGAAAGAAAACAGAATTGTTACTTAAAATGACTTCTTTCAACTAGTGGGGGTTTTCTTCGGTAAATTTGGAGAGAGAGAGGGAAAGAGAGAGAGAGAGACAGAGAGATTGTTAGAAATTATAGCTGATGATATCTTAAAAAGATCTTTTTATCGGTCATATGTCTCACTGAAAAAAGGAATCATTAACAATCTACAAACTTTTATTACATTTTAATCAGTATATGCAATTGCTAAAACTTATCAATCTCACAGCCAGCATGGACTGATTCATAGTTTCTCAAAATTTATGGTTTTTTTAACTATTTAATGCTGAAAAATCAACTCATTTTGCTAATTCTTGCATTTCTCCTAATGCTATTCTCTGCAAGTCACCCAGGAAAAAAAAAGAAAAGAAAATGTAGTTATCCACAACCTTTCAGTCATTACGTCCTGTCATTGCTTATACTGTGCTATTTCTTCCTTTGAATTCCTATTGCAACAAGGTTGTCCAAGACAGGAATTTTTGGAACACAGAGACTAGATTTACAATGGTGAACAAGTGAAAAGATGTAAAAAAAATAAATAAATAAAAAATAAAACAATGTGCTGTATTTTGGTTGCTCAACATCCATTTGCTTTTCTTTTTGCATCCACCTTTTCCACAATATATGTATCTTGAGGGACTCTAGAGTGTTGTAAGCAATAACTGAATTTGATCTTGTTTAGGAGGTCGGCCAAGTCTTCCCTAAAGAATTCAATCTGGAGTTTCTTCCATTTGCCTGTAAAAGCCATGGAAGAAACTTGAGAACATCATGCTTAGTGAAGTGAGTCAGAAGCAGAAGGTGAAACATCGAATGGTCTCTCTGATATGAGAGACTCGGATCACAAACTCTTATGGAACTTAAAACGAAAAACAAAGTGAAACAGGGAGGGAATAGGGAGAGAGGGCGGGGGGGGGGGGACAGAAAGAGAGTGGGAAAGCCCTTGTCACTCTAACAAGATACCTATGTGCACAAAATTCTCAACTGTATTGTAAGCCTTAAATTTTGCACATATACAATTCAATAAAATGGGGGGAAAAGAATTCAGTCTGGAGCTGAGCTATGAAATATGAGAGGGAATTAGCTGTGCAGTGAAGGGAAGGCAGAAAAATCCAGGTCGAAGGAGAGGTATGTGAATGGTATTGAAAACTATCATCAGTACTGTAAACGAATTTTATTTTTGTTCCAAATTACAGCATTTTCTGTGATATTTCAAACGTGATAAATTAAAATAAGAACTTGTCTTCGCTTTGTATTCCATCCTTTTCTCCTTTATTTAGAATTATTTGGTGAATAATATCATCTAGACAGGGTCTAAAACAGAAGCAATGAGGTTTCCGTCTATCTACACATTCAGTTGACCACTGTGCTAAGTTACGTGCACTAAGTGTGAATCAATTTTATGTCATTTTTGTCACTATTGTTTAATTCAGGCATCAATTTTTCTTGGTTTATATCATTATGATTCTCCTGTTCTCTACCCCAGAGGCCTTCAAGTCCATCCTCTTCACTGCTCTCAAGAGACGTTATAAATTAATATGATCCCATTAATTCTCTGCTTAGAGTCCTTCATAATAAACCTGACTTAAAATTCAGATTGTTTATTGGACAAAGCACTATCTACATGCTCATTTTTGTCTTGCATTTTTTTTCAGTTCTTTCTAGATTTTAGTATTGGTTCCTTAAGACACAACTCACATACTTTCACGTCTATATGCTTTTGAAGATAATATTCTCATAACTTGGATTTTCTTATCCAACCTTGTCTTGACTTCAAGACTCATTCAAAGCATCTTCTGACTCACTCGTTCCTCCTCTGGCTTCATCAATTTTTAACAGCATAGTTATAAAAGGCTCAGCAATGACTGGCTTAAATATTTGTCCCCTCAAATTACAATTGACTTGAGTGCATCTCTATCATTTACAATGGTGCTTGAATAAGGAAGAAATTTAATAATTAGTTGTCAAACTAGATTTTACATTAAAATTCATTTAATTTTTATGATAATCCTATTCAGTAAATAATCATAAACCTATTAATTTTGAAATTATGACTTTGAGAGGGTAAATATCTTGTTCAAGCACTGGTTCTTTAATTAATATGAAATTTCCTGCCCCTGTGTAATAAAAAGCCAGTATTTATATTAGAGATAGCTCTTTCATGTCTGAAATGTAATAAAGCCACCTTGATTACTCTTGGATCATTTTTAACTCACTCAAGAGACTCCATTGGAAGGTTTCATTGTGATAAGTCCATTCAAAATATGCATTTTACATATTGCATTGTGATGGTACAGGTCAATGGGAATAATGACAATAGTGCCATAAGATATTATCTCTCCATGATACATACCTTCAAAAGTGGGAAGTCCAACTTTATTAATTCTTCAAGTAGAGATTGTTACAGGGAAGAGGGAGTTTGCAATTTCACATCAGTTGTTAAAGGAAGACCTGTCAAGAAGAAATATTTGAGCAAACCCCTTTAAAAAATAAAGTACACATGGTGGTAGAAAAGGGAAATCAGACCAATACACAATGCCATATCAAGAGGAACTGATATGCCTTCACACACACACACACACACACACGCATGCACACACACACACAGGCATAATTAAAGATTGTGTATGGAACATTAACAGTAGCAAATGACGCAGAGTGATCATATAACACAAAGGACAGTGGACACCTAAACGTAAACCCTAAACACTTACTGATTTTTTAAAATTCTCTTAAAAGTTTTTTTCAGGGAGAGCAGGGATAAGGCAAACAAAAGCAGAACAAAAAACTTGAATCAAGTTAAAGAATGATTAAGAGGTAGGAATGCACATATGGAAAGCAGATGTTTTCAATAAAATGACACATGTGCCTACACTTTGAGCCCATCAAGAAACTATGTGTTATCATTTCCTTAAAAATGTATCCACATCTCCCTGCAATTCATTTTATACAATGATTCTTTCCTAATCTCTTACCATATCTTTCTAAATAATGTCACCTTCCAATCAGCCTTCCTGCTTATATGTTTGCTTCTCTAGAGTCTATTTGTTTCACAGAAGTAATAATTGGAATATCAAATCTCTAGCTAAAACCTACCAATAACTTCCTTTTCATGCAATGTCTTCACTATGGTCACAAGGCTCTATGTGATCTGTCCCACAATTAACACTTCATCGACAATAAATTTTTACAACTCCCCAGTTCTCTCACCCAGCTTCATCCACACTATCAAAAAATGCCAATACAATGATGCGTGCCCCAGGACATGAAAAATCTTCTGCTAAAAATACTGTTTTCTTCAAATATCTTGGCAATTTGTTCCTTCATTTCCTTCACATTTTTGTTCTAGTAGCAATTCAACCCATCTCCAAGTCATTCAGACTAAGAAAATTTGACTTCCGGAAATGACCGACACATATCAAAAGACAGTTGCCAGGTTAATGGAAGAATAAAGAAGGCCCATTATTATTCCGTTGGATTTAGGCATTGTACAACTTTTCATACAAAGTAAAATAAAATGATTTTCTTTTTCACTATCCAGGATATAAGAAATAAAAATCAAAGAAGAGTTCAAACATCACATCAAGCCAAATGTTCTCAAACCAATGTCATAAGCCTAGAATGCCTGATTAGCTTGACAGTGTGTTATTACGAAGGTCCTTGTTGAGGTGTCCAAACGCTTGGTGTCAGTTTTGGCTCTTCTGTCTACCTAGTCTACTTTCACTTTCCAATCGAACTCCAGAACATTACATCCCTCCTCTGAAGGTCTATTCCCCCATCCAAAACCTTCATTTCTCTGTACCAAGTTCCTATCATAGACTACTCCAGCAGCTTCCGTACCATAATCCTCACTTTTCTCCACTTAGGACTAAGTAGTTGTGTACATACGACCAAGTGATTAATTTACAGATATCATACGGTTATGATATTTGCCAGAAAGTTTTGATGACAGTAACGTTCGTCATTGGTCAAACTCCATAAGTGTCATCAGAATCACACAATAATCTTAAACTAACTGCGGGTGCAATGCCCCATTGAGAAACGCTAGTGTTAATTAATTTTCAGGGTATGAGGCAGTTATTTGATCCGTGTAAAAACATAATGTTATGCCAGAAAATATGGGGAACTTGGGGAATACTCATAAAAAAGAAACTATGTAATCTGGAGCCCTGTGCAGCTGCATAGGTTCTGCATCCGTGAGGCCATCCCTGAGACTACAACTTATTTAGAAGCTAACAGTGCGACAGAACTAAACTTTTCTTAATTCTATATTCAATTTCTTATCCGTCAGTTTCTTGCATCCCGGTTTTAATCTCATGTCACCTCTGTGCGTCATTCATTATTCATCTGCCTCTTGGTGAAATTCCCAGCATCCTTTAGGCTGTATCTAGTATTTTCACTTTCTTAGAAGCCTTCTGCTAATCCTAACAACAAATGTATTCGTCCTGTATGATCATAGAGCCATTCAAACAATGTCATAAGATGCCATCCTTGTAAATAATTAGCACAGCCCTTTATTTGCATGTTAATAATACCTAGCATGTAGTCAATGGGAGCTCACTCCAGCTCAGACTGGACTAAGGTAAAGCAAGTGATGCACTGTAACACAAAATTTAAGGGAAGGATCCAAAAGTTATGTAATGAAGATTCATTATATTTTGATTCAAAATCAATGATGAACAAAATGCAAAATCGATGATGATGTAAAAATCAATGATGGACAAAACATCAACGTTGTAATGAGAGGCAAAAATGTTCACTATCACTAACTAAACATGGTATATCAATATTCCTTTCCCTTCAACCTAGAATGTGTCTCTACACTATTGCCTTGAATTGTGTTAAACTGACTACATAGTAGTTCTATGTAGTAGTTCATAGTAGGTAGCGCTTAAAGCAATTCCAAAATGACCGTCACTATCCTCCTACAAATGAAATGTCCTTAGGCTTACAGAAGTTAGACAGCCATGCTTAGACTCAGGCTGAGAGGAGTGGCACCAAGGTATATTCTCTGCTCAGACTGCTTCCTGGCTCTATCCTCTTAATCACTGCTGAATTGCCTCCTGGTAGGTGGATAATTGGAAATTTGGCAATATATTGTCTCTTTTGAGTATGTGTTTAGATACTATACTAATTTCTTAATCTCAAAATACTTCTTAGGGGGAGAAAGTACATGAGAGAAATTTGTAAAACTAGCCATATTAAAATATTTGTATACTCAAGCTATAATATACTGAAGACTAAGCAACTTCAGTTATTTACTAAATTTTAAATTCCAACTCCTCTTTCTTTCCTGTTTTACAGAATTTTTTTAAATCTTTAAAATGATGAAAAAGAATATTCACTTAGTCAAAAATTGTGGGTCTGTATTTGAAAATATGCACACTCAAGTTAACACATTAGTCAAACCATCGCAATATGGTAATTGGCCCTTGGGGACATGAAACATGTTAATAGCATTTTTTTCTGTACTAGAGGGGTGACCACCTTCCTATTTTAATCAGTTGATTTAATGAAAAAATAATACAGATGAGTTTTGCTACTTAAAGATAAAACAACACTTCTAATCTCATGCAGCTTTTCAGACCTAGTCCTTGGGCATGGTGCTTGTTAAGATAACAATATTCCTGTATTTGTTGTTTTATTAATGTTGTAAAATAAATAGAATAGCAATAATTGTATTAATTTTTGTGTCCTCCCCAAAGTGTTTGATAAATGTTCCCCCCCGGTGATTATTTCATAAATTTCAAAAGTCATTGTATAATAGGTAAAGGGTAAACATTCCCTATTGCTTTTTGTTCTTAAAGCAATAGAACTGCAAATAAACTTACTGAGTTACCCCAGGTGACTGGAAAATCAGTTTCATATTATATAGCCAAATTTTTCTACTACAGACTAATTCCTAATCATAGGAATTAGGCGAAAACAAAAGGCTTCAAATTAAAAAAAAAGATGATATATGACAATCTGAGAGTGAAAAGTGACAGGGAAAACCTGGGGCACTTAGGGAAATGTAAATTCCATGAACAAATCTATTTGTATAATCATGTTATAAAATGTTTTGCTGTTCTATTTTTACTGCTAGATTTTTGAAATAAATGACATTATTAGGCTCATTTACATTGAGATCAGCTAAAAGTTAGTGTCACAATTTTTAAATGTGAATTCAATACCATTTCTTTTGAATTCAAGGTTGTTTTATAATATACTACAAAACTCAAGAATCACTTTCAGTGTCTTTCTGAGTAACTAATAGAATCTTCATGTTCTGTGAATCAATTTAACTCCATTTACCTTATAATTATTTACATGCTGATGTAAAAAAAAAGGTAAAAAATTATAAAATCTAGTAAAAATACATCAATTAAAATCAAGCTTTAAGATTTTCAGGTAAATTTTGTGTATTTGTAAGGTAAGGGAAATGTACACTGTTAAGAAAATGTACTTCTCTGATCTCTACTTTTGTTACTTTTCTCTATCAGAACACTTACCATCCAATAAAGAAGTCCTTGGGGCATAATTCTGAGGAAAACAGAGATCGAAAGCTAAACTTCCTAAGGTGTCTTTGTTAAGTACTCTCAAGAAAACAGAAATTAAGGCAAAGATTAAATACTAGAGCTTAAATTAGGAAATTCAGCTCCAGAGCAGTGGGAGGGATAAAAGTGAAGTTAGACACAGGAACAGCAAGCTAGGCAAGGTGACGCGTCACTCTGCTGGCCACCACCTCGAGAGGAGCCGAGCACAACCAGCTGTGGTCATTCAGCAGGTGCATTTGCACAGCCATGCAGACTTTGTCTATGGAGCAGTTAAAAAAAAAGGTGCTTCTCAGACACCCCAATGGAAAAAGAAGAAAGAAAGAAGGTATCAGTGTATATGGGTGTCTGCTTTCTCCCGCGCTTTGAAGTTACCACCTAGGCTCCCTTGGGAAGCATCTGTCCATGCCTCAGGGCACGGCTTGGCAGGCTCAATCAGTTAGGTCACACATGTGCACATGGAGTAAGGAAATCATGTCCTAGCTGAATGAGAGCAAGATGTAAGGTATGCCTGATAGACAGGGATTCTTGTACATAATTCTTGTGTGTCTGGATTTGCATAAGTTATCAGATTCCATTTCCTGAAATTAATACATCTGGTAAATGGTTTCAACATTCTCCCTAAAATCCAATTTGGAAATTTCGAGATTATATTCCCATATCATCACTAAACTCCACGTACGATCAGTTGAAAACTTCTGTTAACTCTTCCACAGTAATTTTTCCTGGTTTTTAATTCCCTTCCATTAAAATTCTCATTACTTGGACTCACACTGTTGAGATTGCCCACTATAAGACCCACTAACTGTTCACGTGAACTTCCCTTTACCTTTAAACCATCCAATAGAGTACTACTTCTTAAAAAAGTTTTGTTTAAGAGTTATGAAAATATTTCCAAGGCCCACAAACTTACTATCATGTATTTTATAATGTTTTATTTTCCTGGATTATCTAAAAGACCTTAAGGATTAAGTTCTGGGATATAATTTGCATCTTCTGATAGACATGATTATTGGCACTAAAATTCCTGTGATTGCATCTGGCTAAAGAGAATTCTTCCAACATAAAGCACATTGTATAAATAAGTGTATTTCAGAAGCTTAAATTTTTTTAAAATGAAAAAAATGTGAGAAAAGGGAGTGCTCACACAGCACAGAAAAATATGAAAAATATGAGTTCAGGAGAACTTGCCCTGAAGAAGTCAGCTTCATATTCACATTGAAGCAGCCACATAATCTCCAGCATACAATTTAACATTGCTAACTTGAATTATCTTAGTGCTCCTATTTAATTGGTATTTTATTTTAAATTTATTTTTATTTTATAGTCACCATAAGATGCACAACCTAGAGACTTATACTAAATCTACAGTTACACCTAGTTATGTAAGATTAACCATAATTTGCATCCATGCTGTAAATCCAAGAGAATTTCAAGTTTCTTTTAAAGGATCTTAAACATTGACACAGCTTTGAGCAAGGCTCATAATACCATTTCCAGGTGAGTTTGCCTAAGCCACTTCTCTGATGAGGCCAGCCTCATATACAAGATACTTATGCTGCCCCCCTGCCTGCGAAGTTGACTCCAACTTCCCAACTCTTGCGTTCCTATTCACATGCTCTCTGCAGTGGTCTCAGAATCACGTTCCAAGCCTGACTTCTACAAATGTCACATTTAAACAAAAAGCCCCTTGTCCTGTTTCTATGTTCGGAATGATTATTTCCTTTCAGATTTGCATGTTGAAGCTGAGCTCTCAAAGTGATGGTATCAGGAAGTGGATGCTTTGGGATTGGATTAGGTCATGAAGACTCTGCCCTGGTAACTGAGATTACTGCTCTCATAAAATAGACTTCAGAAAGAGAACCAGTCCTATCTCCATGTGAGGACACAAAAAGAGAGAGGTACCAGGACTCAGGAGATGCCAAATCCCCCTTGATTTTAGATCTCACAGCCTCCAGAAGTAAATTTCTGGTGTCTATAATCTATCCAGTTTATGTTTTTTTTATAGAAGTTGAAGCAGACCTTGATGATTGTTTCCATTTGTATTTCTTACTATCATCTCCTCATAATCAACTTTATGCATTTAGATTTATGACCTTTTCAAAATTTGTATTTTTATTCTTTAAAAAAAATTTACATATCACCTCTCTCTCCCCTTCTCACCCTCTCACTGCCCCCTTTCTCTTTCCACAAAGTCCACCTTCTTACTTTCTTCTATATCGTTTGTATTTTTTATGGTTTGTTTTTCTCATATTAGGGAAACCATATGATATTTATCTTTCTGGGTCTGGTTCATTTCATTAAGCATGATGATTCATGGTGAATCCATTTTCCAACAAATGACCCAAATTTGTCACTCTTGATGGCGGAGTAATACATCATTGTGTATACATTGTGTGTACGTAGCACATCTTCTATATCCAGTTGTCTGTACTCGGCATATTGGCTTCTTCCAAGATTAGTCTATGGTAAGTTGTGCTGCTATAAATATGGGCATGCATGCATCACTAAAGTATGATGACTTTAACTCTTCTAGGAAGATACCCAGAAGAGGTATAGCTGGGTCAAATGGGATTTTTATGTCTAGTTTTCTGAGGCATGTCCACACTGCTTTCCATGGTGGTTGTACCAATTTGCAGTCCCATCAGCAATGGAGAAGGATTCCTTCCTCCCCACAGCCTTGCCAGCACTTGTTGTTTTTTGAGTTCTTAATAGCAGCCATTCTTAACTGATGTTAGATGGAGCCTCCGTGTTGTTTTAATTTGTCTTTCTTTGATGGCTAAAGATGTTGAACATTTGTATTTACTGGCCATTCAGACTTCTTCTGAGAACTCTTTATTCATTTCAGAATCCTGGCTTTTGATTGGGTCCTTTATTTTGGAGGATCTAATATTTTTCAGTTCTTGGTATATTCCTGACAATATTCCTCTATTTGAGGAGTAGCTGACAAATACTTTTTCCCATTCCGTGGTGGCTCTCTTCACTCTGCTGGTTGTTTCCTTTGCTGTGTAGAAGCTTTTTAATCTCCTACAGTGAGATTCATGCCTTCTTGACTCACCTTTCAAACACCTAGGATCAGACAGGTAGATTTCTGTGATAGTTTGTGAAAACTAACATTTTCACATTTATTCTGTTTTTATTCTGTGATCACAATTTGTACACAGACCTTAGCTAAATCATTTTAGCTTCTTCCAAGTCTTCTCTACTAGACCCAGCTTTGTGTTTTGTGTAGGTTCTCTGTTCAATAAATACTTGTTAAGTTAACATAAAACACAAAACAAATTTAGCTACTCATAGATTTGAAAATGCCTAGATACTGCAGAAGAAAGAAAGAAAGAAGGAAAGAAAGAAAGAAAGAAAGAAAGAAAGAAAGAAAGAATCAGCATGAAATCATTGATGGCTAGATAAAGGGCATGAAGGAGAAGCTCCAGGGAAGTGAATAATTTGTGGAGCACCTAGCAAATAATGACTTTCTAAATGCAACATTCTTATAAGGTAATGGCAAGCAATGGAATCTAGGATTTTGCACTGGTATTGACTCAGGTCACTAATGGATTAAAAAATAGCAAATAAAGTCCAAAATAGTTCTTCGTTGGATACCAATTAACTGCTAATCTGTTTGCTCTAATAGGCCACTATTGGAGGAAATGATAAAATTAGCTATGCACATAGGAAACATTTATTGCCTACATATTACATTTGCCCAGAGATGAGTGCAATTCAGCAAACTTATATAATTGGGCCCAAAACAGTTTAAAATAGCACAAGCTTTTAACTCTACTGGCTTGCAACATGATTTTTTTTTTTTAATTTAAAATCCTAAGCACTCAAGGAAGTGAGAAACTCTGTTTCTTCAAATGATTTTAGAATACTCCTATTTTTTAAACTTCTGAATGGCTTTCAGAGTCTAGAATGCTATCTAAATCCCTGCTGATTTATCCTTACACTGGCAGCAGGATTGCATTGCTCCTGGGCACCAGACGGTCTTGCTAATGGCAAATCCTTTCAGTCCCTGGTTGGTGCAGGTGGAGCTTTGATTGACAAGGTAATAAAACTGTTAATGAGAAAGAGTGGCACAGTCAGAGATCAATAGTTGCCAATAAGAAAAACACTTCTGATACTTAAGTTTGTAGAATTCCCCTCAAACCAGTTAAAAATCTTTTGTATCAAAAAAGAGACTTCCCATTTTTAATTGATTTTTTCAAGTCTCTGGTTAAGCTGTCACAAGCACTGTATGAAAACACACCCTGGTCTCGAATGGATGTTGTTTTCAACTTCATACCTAAAACTCTTAGCTTGTCATTCACAGGCGTGGTGGTATTCAGACACTTTTTTTGGAAAAGATTGCAAATACAACAGATATTTCAGCTACTTCACTCAGCAGTTAGGTGACCCAGGGCAAGTTTCTAAATTTCTCTGACCTCAGCTTTCTTTTTCATCAAAGGACTTAACAAACATTTTCCTTTAAAAGCATTTATGATGGCTAAATAATATGAAAATATGCAAAAAAGCAAACAGTGACAAGAGCATCAGAAACAGCAGATAAGGTATTACTATTTAAATATGTATAGCAATTAAAACAAAAGTTGTTTCTTTTTATTTTTCCCATCATGGGTACCCATGATATATTACATTACTAGGATTATGAATGAATTCAGGAGGTATAAACGTACATTCACAATGACTTTGTGATGTTTTGTTTGATATTCTATTTTAATTCTATTCTTTTGAAACAGTTAATATTTGCTTCGTAACAAACTACTGCCAAAATTTGTGACTTACACTAAAACAAAAATTAATTATCTGTCACACTTTTATGGGTCAGCTTGTTGTATTTCTTATTGGAGGAAGATAATATAGAGTAACCTGTTTTGCATCTAGTGGACACTACAGTGATGATCCGGCCTCACACACATCATCCTGTAGTGGGCTGGTGCTGGTGTGCATACACACCCTAGTCACAGAGGTCCCAAGAGCAGCGAGACAGAGAAAGCCCAATAAATGTATAGTTTTTAAGCTAATTTTTGTCACATCTGCTATCATCTATTGATCAAAGTAAGACACACTGTCATGTCCAGGGTAAAAGTAAGAGGTAATACTCCAGAGTGCCTCATCGGAAATTAAACTATCAATGCCGTTTCTTCAATAAACTACCACATTTAAACTCTGTTCACTCAGATAGATTCAAAAACACAGATTTTTTAATAAAACAATGATTTTCTTCAGATATAACTGAATCAGTGTTGTTTTTATTTTTTTATTTCTGTTGACTGATTACCTTTATACAGAGTCTTGAGAAGTAAGTTTGAAAAATAGACAGCTTACACTACAGCAAGGCTTGATGAATAATTCTGTCGCTGCTGCTGTAAGGGCCATCTGAAGGAAAGGCAGAGATCTTCAATACAAGAGCTAATCTATGGATCCTCAGTAACAGTCTGTGACAAATTTCAACTACATTTTCATTCAAAGCATTTTAACATAGATTTATTTCAAGTAAGATGAGAGAGTGTGAAATGTGTTCTGTTTGTTTTGAATATGAAAGAAAAATAAAAGTGTCTTTCAATTTCAATGGAGTTCCTCATATTCCAGCTTTCTAAGATATGCCATTACAGGAGAAGAAACTTGAGTCTACAGCTATGATCCTGAAATCAAAGTTCAGAGTTCTCAATGGAAATCACCCAGTTCTCTGCTTGCAAAAAGAAGTACATCTATCAAGATCCAACAAAGAGGCAATGTGGACGGAAGTTTTGACTTTGATGGAATTGTGCAAGTTGAGCTTGTACCCAGGAACATCAGAATAGATGGAACACTGAGATTTGACCCAAAAGGGGTAGATCACTGGGGCAGGACCTGGAGGATACTGGCTTGTTCCCACTTTCTGCTTCACTTGACTTCTACCTGCCATGCCGTGAGGAGCTGCCTCTACCTCTGCCCACACCATTGCCTGCTGCCTATGGATGGTCTGTGATTTTCTGAAGCTGTGAGCTAAAATAAACTTTTTCCCTTCTAATTTTTGGATATTGAATATTCTCTCACAGCAACAAAAAGTAGTAGAATAATATAAAATACTATTTGTCAATAATACAGCTAGGATGTTTCCTTCTGTATTAAAATTTTATTTGTTTTGCCTTTTGCATAGAATGATCTGCACACCTTATGTCCGATTCTTCTTGACAATTGTGTGTTAATTAGTACAAGTAAATTTTTTCAGGGTTTTTTTTTCTTTCCATACAATTTAAAAAGAATATTCTCTTAACTCTCTTATGCCACTTGTTTCATAACCCACAACTAAAATTACCCTATCAACATATCAACATCCCCACTCTTCTGTACCTTCCTGCCCCTTATTGCCAAATCCACATAAGTGCAAAATGTTCTCAGAGGGTATTTTTTGATTCCAAAGACCTATTGTCTTGACCATTCACACAAGCTAAGAAGGTTGACAATCAGAGGCCTACTTATTTTGTAAATTTCTTTTGACTTAATGTTTGAGGAGGATACAAATGACTACATATCACTAACTATCCTGAGTCACGGTTCTTTTCCCTTCATTTTACAGATATCATATATGTGATAAATGATGTATACATTGAATTTGAGTTATGTTGTGCACAAATCATATCAAAATTATAAGCCCTCCCCCTGTCCCTTTTAGATCTCACACAACTTACACCTCTCCACTAATTTTCACTACCCAACCCCCAATTACTTCTATGAAATTATTATATTCTGGGTTTCTCATATTAGAGAAACCATTTGGTATTTAACCTTTGGCATCTGATTCAGTTCAATGAAGGGTCACAGTTCTTAACTTTATGTACAAGTGATGATAAAATTATGCCAGAGAATTTTAAATTTTAAAAATTATTACAATAAAATTACATTGCTATTAATTCTCCTCAAAATGTTCTTCCTTGCTTCTAACCTTGAGCCCATTATTCTCGCCTCTTTCTAAAAAGTGTTTCTGGAGGTCCTCTTCTATGTCTTTGGCTATATTGTTATGGCTCCCTCAATTTTCTGAACCAATTAAAATGTTTCTTTTTTCATGATCATTTGACTTTGGGCAAGAGCTGGAAGACACGCAGTGCCATGTGTAGCGAATGATGTGAATGATAACACACTATGTTGTCTTTACCAGCCTATCTTTCTATTCAGTGGCACTTAACAGTAACATTCACTGTATTTTTGATCACACCGCATGAGAGATCCTTATGAAGACTTCCAGAACTGCTTCAGAAAGTGGAAAGATTGATGGAGTAAGTGTGCTAGATGCAAATAAGATTATTTTGAGAGGAATTAATGGTAACATATTTTTACTGTAATTTTTTAAGTTAACACTAGATTTTCCTATCATACAGTGTGTGTGTGTGTGTGTGTGTGTGTGTGTGTGTATTCAAAAAAGGAGAGAGAGCACTTATGTTTTTGAGTCATAGTGAAAATATTTTTTATGTTCAGACATACATTTTACTTACATTCATGTAAGAGTCTGGAGATAGTGTTATAGTACAAAGAGAGTATTTCATCCTACACCTTTTCTACAAAAGTTTCAAGTGTAAGAGTAATTTCATCTCCTTTTTTCAAGAACTGAAAAAAGATAGTAGTCAGTAATAAAAGATCTCATTAACCAAAATCTGAACCATTAGCTAAAAATAAATAAGTGCACAAATTCAAAAATTAATTGACCCCAACTCCCCAAGATTTTCTTTCTCTGCTGTTAGAAATATAAATTTAGCTTTCTGTCAATTAAAAATAAATAGAACCTTGAGCTTCCAGCTTGCACTAGACCTTTCCCAATTTCATTTATGCCTTCTAAATATCCATTCCTATCTAAATTTATTGTGCATAATTACTTGCCACATCATAAACTGAGAAGCACCAGAATAAAAGGTAGCTTTTAATCATGCGTGTAATCAAAGAGTTGACATAACTTTGCTTTCAGGATCTTCTTGTCATTGTGCCCAGGAATCTGAGAAAAGCACTGGCCCAGTCTTTCATCAGTTTGGATACCAAAACAATGAACATCCGCCTGCAGAGAGCTTAACCCAACACGTTTACTGTGAACAAGGCCATAAAGAGTACCCATAAAAGGAAGTCTATATAACTGAATTTCATGAGGGAGCAAGAATACATTCTTTTTTATGAGAAATTCTTATGCCTTAGAGCTCGATTGTAAGGCACTGCATTGCAACTCTTTCAATTCTTATTACTGGAAAAAGTAATAAAAGATGGATGACTCTCCGAACTAAGAAAATTCAAATGGCTAGCAGGCTGAGCTCTGACACCTTTGCTCCAGTTTTTGAAATATTTGCAATGCAAATAACTGTTCAAGATTCCTTTGACTACACTAACATTTACGTGTGTTGTGCCAAATAAGATAGCTATTTATGCGTTTAAAGGAGAGCATTTCTTGTTCTGAGTGTGCACACCTGGGCTCGCTTCCCTCGAGAAGATGCCTCAACAGCGCTGGAATAACAAGACAGTAACAGCGGCATAATAGAGATTTATAGTGATTGCCCAGAAGTCGACAGGGGATGGCTCACACCGTGAGTGGAACCATAACAAGTGTCAGTATTTTCCAGCAGAAAACAGAACAAGAGCTGCTTGACGCAACCTAATGTTTGAACCACAAAGCCACGTTGAATCTATAGGCTAATCAGCACGTGCCCTCACTCCCTGGAAGAAAAAAATGAGGAAGAAAAGCCATAAAATATTAAACTATAAACCTTAAACTCCAAATTATACATGAAATTCTCATTTTGTATAAAAATATCATGTTTCTTGTTTGCCTAAGATGTTTCTTAAAGGACCGAATGAGGTCACTGGTGTGTTTTGCTTGGCCTACACAGTAACAAAGACAGCAGAATATTTGCACACATAAAAAGCTGGTGTCAGATTCTTTGAATTTTCAAATTTAGCAAATTGGAAGTGACATTCCTGCAAGGCAACTATGAGACGGGGCTGCAAACACCTGCCCCTTTCAGTAGCCGTGTCTGTTCTTATTGGTCGCAGTCCTCACCTTTCCCTACTGTCTTTCATCTACTTCTTGACTAATACAAACAGTCGTTTCATGTCTGACTGCCCTTATAATGTGAGTTTGCATTTATAATACAAACTAAACCTTCTCTATTGCTCTAGAGGCAAAGTTTATCATCTAAGACTTTATATCTCAAGAAAAACTATGAGATATACATGATGATGTAAAAGATTTGGGAACTGGTGAGGTGAATTATCTGGTTCTCAGAGGTGGTTTGGTTTTGTTTTCAGTACTAAGATTTGAACACTGGTCTTTCCCGCTAAGCTGCATCCCCAGTCCTTTTCTGAAATATTTTGTTTTAGAAAATGTCTTACTAAATTTTTAAATTGCCTGCATTGGTCTTGAACTTGTAATCCTTATCCCTCAACCTCCCCCAGTCTAGGATTACAAACACATTCCCCCACACCCAGTTAAGCCTTAGAGGTTTTACAATGACTTATTTGTAGAAATTATAAAATGCCTTTGGAAAAAAGATAGAAGAAGGATAAATCGGATTCATTGTCCAGGAGAAGGGAAATCAGCGCTCTTTGCCATGTGGAAAGGAATGGCATCATGGCCTAATGAGAGAACAGGAGCCCAAGGCTGCTCTCACTGTAGTAGGGAGATTATTTTACTTGTTTGGATCTCAGTTTTGTCTTTCCTACAATAACTGTGTCTAAAAATAAAAGGGTTCACTCCAGACAAAGCAGAAAGTCCTTTCCCCTTCTTAATCTTTCCTGGTTCTGATGGGCTCTGTATGGGGAAACAGCATGTCTATATCCACTTTCTAGCTATTTTGTAGCCTTCAAATAAAGGAAAGTTATACTTCATCAGCATCTTCTAATTTAAAAAAATAACTTGTCCTTTTCTTTAATCATACTGAATCTTCAGCATTCAGCACAAGAAAATCCACACTAAAACATACCAAAGATAAGAAATAGGGCTGCCAAAGTGTTCAGGTTTCTGGGATTTCTGACAGATTGTAAATTCTAACAACTATAATGATGGCTATTGTTTCCTGATTTTTCTACTAGAATTGCACCAACCATTTTACCTGCATTATCTTATTTAATTCCAAGAAACCATTTCAGGAACACAGGAGGCATTCGTTCCTATGCAGCTTTTTAAGATCCCTCCCAAACGGCGTTGTCAATGTCATACTGTAGACTGTAGATTCAATCACTGAAACTCAGAAATGGGGAAATATAAATCCAGGGTGGGAAAAGAAAGCTTTTTACTTCACTGGGCACCTAACCATGAAACCTTAATGAGTGGTTGCAGATTGAAAGGCTTCGTATGTGCCCACTTCATCTCTATCACAGTTTCCATACTCTCACGTCTCCTTTATCAATAGATCCTTCTTCCTTTTTGTTGTATCTAACACACACACACACACACAGACACACACACACACACACGTGTACTAGCACACACCCAAAGCAATACTTGTAAGTCCTAAGACAATTTTTGAATAATTTTTTCTCATTTTCAAGTTGTCTGTCTTAATAGATATATTTAAATTTAGCTGTATATTCACTACAGGATTACTTGGGATATTTAACAAACCAATAATGAATAAATTATTAGATCCATTATTTTTTGAAAAACTCACTTAAAAATATGAAGGCTTGATTTCCTTGGCAATAGCGTACTGGCAAAGGTTTTCTGTAAAGGGTTAGAGAGTAAATATTTTAAGGTTTGCATAACAGATTGTTGTATCCACTCAATTTTGTTATTAAGGAATGAAAGCAGTTGGAGGTAACATATTAGTGAATGAATATGACTGTGTCTCAATGAGACTTTATGAAAGTTTAAATTTTATATGATATGTCATAAAACATTGTTATTTAGATTTTTCTCAAAAATTAAAATATATAAAACAGGATAAACTTAATACCTTTCTGGCAGCTGGAAAAGTTAGCTATAAGATTCAACTAGCCTGGAAAAGAATAAAAATGAAAGAATTCCTCCAACATTAAAATTTTCAATGTAAATAGTATAATGAGATATGCATAAACTGACTTACATTGACCATAAAATATGGCCACAAAAGGATATATACATTCTGCAAGCTGTAATTTGCCACCCTTGATATATGAAATAGAGACCACAACATGTAGCTTGCAGAATTATTGTATATAAATATCATCTCAAACTACTTTATATTGTGCCAGTACAGACCCTTAATATATAGATACAATATTATTTCCATTATAAGTTTTCCATGTTTAAGCTATATTTCATGTCATTCTTAATAGCATAATATACAACAAAATAGATAATAGAATTAGAAAAATAAACCCCAATATGTTTCAATAGTGTTTATTTTAATAAAAAATGGTAGCGAGTGGCATTTTATACTTCCAAGTTAAAAAAAAATTACTATTGTAATATTTTACATGAAGCCTCTGCAGGTTACTTCCTAAAAGAAATTTTCAGTGTTCACAATACAACTTTTTCAAATTATTATGCATCACCAGGGGAAGAAGAAAGAACTTCAGAATCTCATAGATAGTTAAGAATCCCAAAGGAATGCTCTAATTAACGTCCCATATTTTAAAGGAGAACTACAGTAAACCATACACCATTATACTCTATCAATAATATCTATTACTGCACACAGCAATTCAGCCTATTGAAGGATGTCTGTGATGTTTGCGTACACCAGAGGAAGTCGAAAAGCAGTGTTAATGCTTTCAATACTTCACTTGCTAAGCATAATTAGCAATGATTGGTAGAAGTTCCTGTATAAAGAACTACCTCTATAAAAGTCAATTTTATAACCATTAAACTGAAAAAAATTTGCATTGTTCTTAATCTTGCGAGACTATACCTAACTCTGTCATCATCAGATTTATAGATGACACAAAGCTGGTGGTGAGAGGGGAGATATTAGGTGATACAATCAAGATGACAAAATACATAGGCTGTCATGGGGATTTGTATTAGCCAGGTTTCTCAAGAGAAAGAAGTGTGTGTGTGTGTGTGTGTGTGTGTGTGTGTGTGTGTGTGTGTAGAGATCAAGAGAGATTGATTTTGATTTTGAGGAGTTAGTTCACACAATTGCTGAATTGCTGAGGCTCGGGAAACCTAAAATCTATAGGTTAGGCTGGCAGTCTGGAGTCCAGGAAAGTGGTGCTGTAAAACTCTAACCATCATCCTCTGGCAAAATTATGTCTACCTAAAAGAAGGTCAGTCTTGATTCTCTTAAAGCTTCAAGTAATTGGATGAGGCCCATCCACATTATGGCGAGTAATCAGCTTTGTTCAAATTGAAATGTTAATCTTGTCTAAAACACAGGTTCCTCACAAATGGGTAGAGGATATATACAAAACAATGTCTTACCAAATTTTGGGGCACCTGCAGCCCAGTCAAGTTGACACATCAAGGCTTGAAAATATATAACAAAAAATATGGGGAAATACAACTTGTTTTAGGAAGAAAATTGTCCTGCTCTATTGGTCTGTTCAAACCAGGTGAGACCTTTCCTGAAGTGTTATTCAAGTGTTGGCAAGATTTTCTTAGAAGAAGCTACACAGACTCACTGAAAATCAGATCTGCAAGAGCAAAACTGTTTCAAAAATAAAGAAAGCTACAGAGATAATATTGCAAAGATGGTTAAGGAAAATTGGTAATGTGTGACTTCTTTTAAGAATTAGATATTTTGAGCGACAAGTTGACCATCTTCAAACAACTGGAAGAAGCTCGTGTGGAATTGTCCACTAAGTCTAAGTATCCAAAGACAAAAGATGAATCCATTTTAAAGACTAGACACTATAAGACTTAATACTTCAGACAATTAAGTATTGTAAGAGGTAAAGTCACTGAAAGGCAGAATGGGAAAACCTAAACAGGGACATCTGCTGGTTGTACATGAATTGAATACCATTTGGTGGAAATATCCTAAGGAAGATTTGAATACCATGTTAACAATTTGACCAAAATACTTTTAAAGAGTCCTTTAAACCATGGATTGCATGTTTGCATTTCTGAAGAGATCTTGGGGTGGACCTTTGTCCATATTGATGGTATATGGACACATTTAATGTTTCAAATAATTTTCCAACCTAGGAATATGCCTTTTATAATATCTCAACTACAAGATTTAGTCAGGCTGGAAAAAAGAAGACATGGATGAGAGAATTCTTCCTACATCAAAATACACAACGAACATTGTACAATATCTTCCTTTTCAAAACGTATTCTCCAAATCATCTAATTAACATATTTTCCCCTACTTACACTTTTCTCATTTTTTGTGTTACTTTTTCTCGAAAAGCGGAGTATATGCTAGGCTACTGATCTGCATAGCAATGAGCGGAGCCCATATTCTCCTTCGATAGAGTATTCTGATTAATGTGCTTTTGGCCTCTGTGAATTTCCCTTTTAAACAGAATTTTTACATCTATGGGGAAGTGAATAAATAAACATTTTCTATGAAGATTAATCTGAAGGAAAACTGCCCAGTAGCGTGGAGCCAGCCCACTTACATGATGTGATCAAAAATATGGTGTTTAATTCTTAAATATTCATTATGGAAAAAGATACATTGTCATTAATCATCCTTAAAATACACCTCTTTGCTATGAGCACACTACCTCATCACCACTTTTTAAAGTAACTCTGGAAGTCCTCTTTCATGACGTCTTGTTCAGTTGTGCTGTCATGGCTGCCTCAATAGCTTGAATCCATTGAAACATTTACTTTTCAAGATCCCCTTTGACTTCATGGAAAGGCTGGAAATTGCACGGTGCTAGAATACAACAACATATAAGGACACCCTATAATGTTTTATGAGTCTGTCGCAAAATGTGTTTGGATAACACCCCACAAAAATATTCACAACATTGGTTATCACACCTTGTGAAAACACAAGCGCTTTCAGAATTGCTCCTGAAAGTGACAAGATTGATGGGATAAAAGAGGTGCACGTTGAAGGGAATTAATGGTGATGTGTTTTTTATTATAATAATTTGAATTTAAATATCCCTGTATTTTTTATCGTTTTTATATAGTTTAAACACCAACAGGCTCTTTGAGAATCAAAATTCTTGATAGCATAAAGAATAAAGTTGAACTTGAATTTCTTCAAAAGGAAAAGCAAATTGTGCCTGGGTAGATTAAAATGCCAATCTTCCCTTAATGTAAAAAATAAAAGAAGTTTCTATTTCTCTGTTGACTAACGTAATAAGTTCTGTTTGTAGTCATTGACTTAAAAAAAAAAGTAAGGCAAAATACTTAATTTAAAACTTGTGAAAGGTTCAAGAAAGGTGAATAATCTCTGTCCTCTGTCGATAAAATGACTCAGATTTGGCAAAATCTGGATGCCATAATGAAACAAGTCTGCGATGTTCCCTTCTTTCTGCACTTTTTTTAACAGCAAGTATTCTAGTCAATATATTGATCTTTAAGAATCTTAAAGCATGCCACCAAAGTGTCCTATATTTACAGCCTCTGCTCTCCTGAACCACATCCACAGTCTTCCTGAATTGTTCTTTATCCCACTGTAAAATTTATCCACAAGTCTGTCTTTCCTCACTCGACAGTAACTTCTCTCAAAGAACAAGCCTAGCTTTGCTGATCTTGGACTTAGAAAAGAGCATCCTGCATACCAGGCATCCAAAATTATCACCTAAAGTTAATAAATAAACACGTAGACTGACATATGAAAGTTGAGGTCTCAGATGACAAATAATATCTCTTATAGTTTCCCGTGCACAGTGCCATGAAACGGTTGGTGGTTTTCCTGCTCTGCTAATATTAAACAAGGTACCCTGGACCTAAAGGACAAACACCTGTAGATTTTTCTCCTTTCCCAAATAGGAAAGAAATGTATTTTCATCTCCTAGCAAAAAAATGTAAAAAATAAATTGAACAATATTTGTATTTGTGTAATACAGAAAGAGGTCTTTAGGAGAATGAGGAGAACGTTGTTGAATTAGTGGAAGGACTTCTTCCTGGACGGTTCTTGGAAAGCACATTTTGGTAGAAAATCTATGCACGCTAATTGTAGCGCATTGTTTAAACATTTGGTAGCACTTGCCTAAGCATGCCTGATTATGTAAAGCCACAGGGCAGTCAAATCTCTAAATCTCCAGGTATAGATTTTATTCCATGTTGGACTACTGGCAAATACCTTTGCTACTCTACCTCTGAAAATAAACGTGATTAACTTGGATGGCAACCATGAATGTTCAACCCTGGAGCAAAGTCCGCTTTCCAATCTTTCTGTGAGAATTGTTGGGACGAAGAAAAAGAAATAGCCCAAGAGGCTCTAAGTGTCCTTATTTTTCCCTGTCACATCATTAAAGGTCCAATGAATCTCCAATTAAGTTTCCCTGGCTGCTGTCACCATTTGATTGATAGATGTCCTTGATTCACCCTCCACAGGACATGCCGGTCACCAAGCCCCCACCTGCCACTATCAATTATCGCTCTCTTGTCTTCAGTGCCCTCGCTTGTCAATTCATTTGCCACAAATCCGGTGAAGCCCTCTAATCAGGGAGAAAAAGAAAAGCCATTCTTCCTCACTTTTAATGGTGGGAGAGAAAAAAGTTTTAATAAGCCACAAACTCTTTAATCTTCAGGAAAAAAAAAGCTTTTCAGGGTTTTTTACTTTCTTTCATTCACCACTCACAGAATGGCAAGGAACCTGGGTGTCTCAGGTTACATACATTCTGTAAACTGAAGGTCAGAGGAAAACAGCAGCTTTTCAAAAACTACAGTTGTGACTTGCAGAAGTGTAAGCTTCTGGCTTTTGGAGGATCTGCCAAGCATTTGCCAGGGAAAGAGAAAAAAATTATTCAATTCCTATGGAAGACAGATAGTAAGAGGACGTATTAGAACTGGCTAAAAAGGATAAAGCATTCTTCGGTAGTTGTTGGCAAACCTACGAAATTTGATGAATTTTACTTGTCCCCTGCCCCACCTGTTTAATGTGTAAATGTGAACTGATTGTGGTGCCTTATAACCGATTACCTGCCTACAACACTGCAGTGTTCTGTCTATTGACAGAAAAACATAGTTTCCCTGGAGTGCCAATATCCATTGCTGCCTTTGACCACAAGCTACTCTGTGCAGACCCCAAGGGGCACAGGTGCAGCTCACAGAATCTTTGAGGAACAGATTGATTCTATTTGGATGCCTGTCAGATAATGACCTTTGCCCTCCATACCAAGCGACAACAAAAAATTGCCAGCTTTTATTCATCTCATGTCTCGCAACAGATGATTTCTTCTTCTGAAAATAGTTTGGAAAGTTTTCTTTTTGTTTGGTGGTTTTATTTGCTTTATTTATTTATTTATTTATTTATTTATTTATTTTTTGGTTGGTCGATGAGTTATGTTTCTCCTAGCCCATTTATTTTGCCACTTTGGAAGTATACTACTTAGGAATATTAAACATATTCTGTAAAGGTGAGTTTTGTTCACTCGAGAAGATGCAAAATGAGCTCTGCATATAAAATTGGCTCCTCCTACTACGACCCAATCACAGCATATGGATAAGTAATTAAAATCTCAAAATATTTGTGTTTTAGTGCCAAATGCCTATGTGAGCAAACAAATATTGAACCTGTATTTATAAGAGTATGGTCTACCATTATATAATTAATACTTTATGTTGCTGTATAATAAAACTTAATTACAATAATATATTTTTATTTTCTCTTTTTTGTTTGTTTGCTTATTTGTAGGAAGAGAATTGTATTAAGAAGAAAGAAAGAAAAGGAAGATAATAGCTTCCAGTAGCTGGTAAAAACAGAGGGATAAAAGCTTTCACCAGCCAGAAGGGGTCTTGCAAGAGGGTGACCTGTTACTAGTTTCTCTAATTCTAATCCCACCAAAAATAATGACAATAGCTAAGTAAGCAAATTCCTAGTGGGTTTTCCTTTAAATTTTTGCTCATTATTTACTACAGATTTTATTTTACTCATTAATGACTACAGACTTTTCACTGTTTGAAAATGTCATCTTAATAGCTCTTTTTTTCCCAATGTGCATTAGTGTGTGTGTGTGTGTGTGTGTGTGTGTGTGTGTGTGTGTGTGTGCAATATATGATGGTTACATTGAGTTGAGGATTTCGTGCACATATATATCATGACAACACCCTAATCTCTTCGTCCTCTTTTGTCCCTACCATTCCTTCCCTCACTCCCCCAACCCCCACTATCACACCCTGTGATTCCATAAAATGCCTGTATTCTGAGTTCCTCATAATAGAGAAACCATGTGATATTTTTACCTTCTGAGTTTGACTGAGTTTGCTCAGCATGATGGTCTCAAGTTGCATCCATTTACCCACAAAAACCTCTAATTTACCTGTCTTTGTCAGGGTAGGACTCCGTTGTGTACTTAATAGCTCTTAATCATCCACCTCAAGAAAAAAAGATTCACCAAAAACAAAATAACCTGTAAAGAAAGTCAAATTGTAATATCCTGAAATAATTTGTAATGAACTTTGCAAGGTAGCTAATATTCCAGTCCTACTTGTTAAATCATAACATTTGGCCAGGAACAAATGATGGTGAAGTTCTATGGGCTTGGTACCTAGAAGCATGACTTAAAAGCCCATATTTTATTTCTCCTCCAGATACTACTGGAACAAGACAAATTAAGTGAATTATTGTTTCAATTGAAGCCTAAGCCAGGTAATTTACCTACATAGTTACCAATATTAGCGTTGCTGGGTTCATGCATTCTAAGATGTTAAGATGCAATAAAATTTCGTATTGGAACACACTCCCTTCACCCCTAGTTAACTAGAGCTAACAATTTTCCAGATTATATTTGCCTAATTCCAAGAGGGCTCTCCTCCTTTGCATGGGGGACTCCTTGGCATTTAATTTGTTCTTAGAACTGAGGATTAGGAGTGATGCTTTGATTTGGTGATACCAATAGGCTAGGCCACATTACCCATCCTTATTTTATGTTACATACTGAAACTATCGATTTGTCATCTGTTTCCAAAGTCTTCTCTTTATTACAGAAAAAAAGAACTATTTTAGCTCTCATTTGTTGGCATAAATAAGTTGAATCTATCTACACTTGCTCTATCTTCTTTACCAAGATTCTAACCACATAGATGATCTTATCATCTGTGATTCTTTTACACTTAACATACCTCATCTCCTGTCTGGTCCACGACCGAGGGGAAAAATTCTCTCGGGATTCTATGGATTCCACAAAACCATTGTTGGTTCTGCTTTAGATACCTTAGATTCCAGTGTGATTGCCGCAGTCCTTTTGGATCAGCCATCTTAACATTGAAGGGCTCATTGCTCTTTGTGCAAGGACCGTTCATTTCTGGTAGCTGTGCTTTCTGATTTTCTGGATCACAAAGTATGTCTTCAAGTTCTGCAAAGACAAATAGCCCTGAGCCTATGTGTAAGCTACATTTTCTAGAATCTAGTAGGTTTTTTTGTTTTATTTTTAGTTCAATGCTTCTTAAACTTGATGCACATATTGATCATCTGGGCATCTTATTAAGTTTGGTAATTAAGGGTGAGACCTGATATCCTATGTTCCTAGCAAGCTCCAAAGTAATAATCATTCATTGGCTCATGGACCAGTTGGAATGCCACCCCTTACAACATGAGCGATAGAATTTTTCACCTTTGCAAGATCAGCACCCCATACTTAACGGGGTTCATCTGTTGAATTTCTAACCTAAGACTCAGACCAAAGACTACCCTCTTACCTCAAAACACAAAACAGCAAATAGATTTTTAACAGAATATGAAACCAAACATCTTTAAAAATTTATTGCTGAATACTGAACAGTAGGCAATGTTCCAATCTTACTTGTTAAATCATGAAATTAGGTCAAGGACAGGTGATCATGAGGTTGCTTCATGATTATGAGCCGCTAAAGATTCTTACATGCTAGTAGTGTTGTAGTTGATAAATCTAATTCCTAAACAAAGGGTGCAAATAGCGTACAGTTACAAAATTTCGACCTCCTGGCTAATTGAGTTTTATCTCCTTTTTATTCTGTTTTTCATGACACTGCTTCTCAAATATCAGTGTGTGCAACAGTCTCCAGGAGGTCGTCACGGGTGCAGAATGCAGAGCCCACTTTCAGTACTGATACTGGTGGGGCAGGACAGACTCTGAGAATCGGATTTCTAACAGGCCTCTTGGGTCATCTTTTCACAGGTGATGGATAAACAAAGCACCTGAGGAACACTATCACAGGATGTGAAACACTTGGAACAGCTGAGACACCCAATTTTTTCACTTAATTGACATATAATATTCATATATTCATGGAGTACAATAAGATATTGCCATATATGTAATATATGTGTATATGTAGATTAATGCATTAAAGCAATTGGCAAATCTGTCAACCTCAAAATTTGTCATTTCTTTGTGTTGAAAACATTTAACCCTAAAAGCTACTTTAAAGCATTCAATTAAGCATTGGAAACTATAGTGCCACTATAGTGCTAGCAAACATAAGAAGTTGTCTCTTCACACTACTGGCCCTGCATCCATTAACCATTCTCTTCACCCCATGGTACACATTTTAACTTATGTTGATAACAGGCAGCATCATATCTCTGATTTTTTTCTTTTAATATTTGGAACTGACACATTGTTCTAAACCCCCACTCAGTTGTGAAGAATCCTTTTGTTAGAATGGGTGGTAAAAGAAAAAAACAACAATGCCACTGATGGACATTTTACTATTATGATATGGAAATGTTACGATCTATCTTAAAGGCAACAAGGCTGCTTATGTATAGAACAAATATTTTATTTGGCATTAAAACAATCCTTGAAAATTATTAGCTACTACATTTAAAATGGTATGGCCATTTGTACTTCTTCTGTGAAGTTTCATTTTGTTTCAGCTGCCCACTTCTTGGTGGGATCATTTATTTTCGAAGGGGCTAATGTTTTTTATTGCATTGTATATTCTAGATACTAATTTTTGTCCAAAATGTTACTGGTGAATATCTTTTCCCATTCTGTGGGTTGTCTCTTCACCTTGCTAATTTTTTTTTCTGCTCTACAAAAGCTTTCTCATTCAATGTAGTCCCATTTGTTGATTCTTGCTGAAACTTTTTGTGCCATTGGTGATCTGTTCAAAAAACCCTTTCCTGTTCCTATGTCTTCTAGGGTTTTACCTATTTTGTCTTCCAGTAAGTTCAATGTTTATGTTTTGATCTTCAATTCTTTCAACCATTTTGATCTGATTTTAGTGTATGGAGACAGATATGGGTCTAGTTTCATTCTCCTGTATGTGGAGATCCAGTTTTCCCAGCACCATTTGCTGATGCTGTCTTTTCTCCAGTGGTTTGTTTTGGTCTCTTTGTCAAAGATCCATTGACTAAAAATGGTTGGGTTTGATTCAGTATCCTCAGTTCTGTTGCTCTGGTCCTCTTGTGTGTTCTCACACCTGTACCATGTAGATTTAATCATGTTGCTTTGTAGTATTTTTTTTTTAAGTCTGAGATTGTAATTCCTCTAGATTTGCCTTTGTTACTCAGAATTGCTTTAGAGATTCTGGGTCTTTTCTGGTTCTATATAAATTTTAAGCTTGTTTTTTCTAGCTCTATGAAGAATATAGTTAACTTTTTGGAAGAGGTTGGGGCTGGTGACCTGTTTTTAGGACTATTGTTATCACTATCCCTGCCATGTGCAATCAGAGCTTGGTTACCATGCCACGTGCTCACTCTTAGACTACATGCCTTATTAAATTTTTGATGTTGAGCAAGTTGCGTAAGCTTGTTAATTCTCAGTTTTTTTCTACATAGAAAATCATAATTTTTTCTCCATAGTGTGCAATAAATATTTAAAAACACTGTCTTGTGAATTTATTAGCTTTCTGCCTGTGCCTGGAAAAACTTAGTAAAACTTAATTGTCGTTGTTGTTCGACTTATGGTTGTGGCAGAGGTATTATAATTCCTAACCCAAGATCTTAGGCATCTTGCCCAAATTCACATAGTATAAATAGAACAAATTTATAGCCAAATACAGGTGTATCAAATGTTACAGCTCATTCTCTTTCCATTATAGTGGGTCTACTGTCATTGATCTTGACTTCTCATCCCCTATATGAAAGGAAGTATCTTCCCTGTTCAACTCATGCTAATCTTGGTCGCATGTGTAATTGATCAATAAGGACATGAGGACCCAACAGACTGTAGCTCAACCATTTCTATATTTTCCCTTTGTCATGAGAATGACAAGTCCCCGATAGGATTTGCTCTTCCAGCCTCGGTCCTAAAGCATGCACTTGGGGTGCCCAGCCAAAGCAGCATAGCACATCACCTGCAACATGACTGATGAATGAACCTTTACTGTAATAATATATTGAAATGGTGTTGTTGGTACTGCATCATGATAGTAAACACTAGCTAACCGAACACTGAATCCATGCTAAACTATTTTTAATTCCCTAATTATGTCACACTTCTCCTCACGTCCAGGCATTCATACTGTCATTTCCTTTGCTGTGGATCACACTTGTTCTATTTTGTCCAACTGTGTAACTTATGCTTATGCCTCAGCTTGTAAACGTTCATGACCCCTCAGACTGTGCTAAGTGTCCTCTGATACACTCCCATAGCAACTGGGCCTTCGGTCTCATCACGCACACCAACGCTGAATTGCAAATGCCTGTGTACTGGTCTGTATCCCTCCTGAGACTGCTAGCTTCATGAGAGAAGGGACAGCATCTGGTGTGTCTCTGTTGTTTTCTCACTGCCAAGTCTAGTGCCTGGCTCATAACAAAGTCACAGTAGAATTTACAAAGTGGATAAATGAGTGAATGAGCAAGTTAAAAAAAGAAAGGAGAGACGGTGAGGTAAGATGTTAAACATAAACTGTGAAGCTTTTTGGACTTATCTCTTGTCTCTTTCTCTTCCTAGAATGACAATACAACTAGTGAAAAAGAAAAATGAAAACAGTAAAACCCCTATTCAGGATGAGTAAGAATTTCAGTGTGGGTGGGGACACTTGAACACTAAGCCAAGATTGGGCCGTTCTGAACACAGGACCTCGTGTGGCTGGATCTAATGCATGCCCATGAAGCCAGAAGCCAGCCTTGCTTCCTAGGTCTACACACTGGGGCAAGTGATGTAACTTCTCCGTTTCTGTTTCCTTATGTGTGAAATGAGATTAAAAAAAGAAATACTGTGAGAATTAAATAAGTTAATATGTACAAGGTCTAATCCTACTCGGGACTTATCATTCTCATGACAGAGGGAAAATATAGAAATGGTTAAACTACAGTCTCTTGGCTCCTCATGTCCTTGATGCTGAGATCTATATTACAGAAGACAAACTATGGAAGTCAAAAGCAAATTTTGAGTAAGTTTTACTGAAGGTTTCCTATAGTCTACAGTGGATTTTTCAGACTGACTACTCTATATGAGTGTTTCTAATCAGAAGATGATTTTGCCTCTCAGGGGACATCTGACATTCTCTGGAGACATTTGGTTGTCACAACTGGGAGGTGGGGAGAGTGGTGTTGGCTAAAAGTAGATAGTGACCAGATATACAGATAAAATTCTGCAGTACACAGTACAGCCTGTAGCAAAGAATTAACTGGTTAAAAATGTCAATAGTAGCAAGGTTGAAAAATCCTGATCTAGATTGATTTCCAGGCTTCCAAGGACAAAGTGCTGAATTTTTCAGCATCTCAGTTCCTCTGTCTAAAAAAAAAAAAAAAAGATAGCCAATAGCACCTGAGCCTACTTACTTTGCAAGGATGTCGTAAAGATAAATTTAGGAAGAAAGAGCCCAGCTCTCTAAGGGGAAAGGGTACTATTATAGCTCGAGGTGTTATTATCAAGCTGTGCCGACACTTTCACTCTCAGGAAGCCAAATGTTCTACTTGGAAATGATAATTTCACTCCACTAAATGAGCATTTTACTTCCCAGAGGGAGTAATTTTATTCACCTTTTGCCATCGTTGGATTGGGCCCCTTGCAGCTGTTGTTCTTCCTTTATTTGAAATTTCATAGCACACATAACAACACAACCTCTCCTGGAGGACAAGCAGCCCGGCAGTAAGAAGTTACACGCGTGTACCCACGTGTGAGCAATCTGCTAACCCAACTGGCCCGGGCACCGATAAGCACCATCCTCACTTCTCAATATGTTTCAATGAGACTATCTGGTACAGAGGGACAAAAAAAATGTTCTTATGAATCAGTGTTCATAGAAGCCAGTCTCATAGATCCCAATGTGCATTCACAGATACATGATAAAACATAATTCTTATTTTCTATTTATTTAAAGACAATTGCAATAGCACTGGGTGAGGGGAGGTGAGTGAAGAAACGAGGGAGAGCTCAGACAGGAAAAATAAAAAAAAAAAAAAAACCTGTGGAACCACAAATTGACTTAACTAATTCTCTCAGATGCTTTAAATTTGTAATTAATCAATAGTTTGTGCAGGGAGATCACACTGCTTGCACAAAATCAGAATGGAGCTGCATTATAGCCGTTAGAAGGAGCTGATATCAGTGCGCGAGCCCCCAGATGTTCAGATCAATTGCTTTCTATTAAAGTCTGTGTTCACAAAACAATCCCAGGACAGAAAGTACTAGCTGGAGAAAAACTTACCAAATGTGAGTAGTGTGTCACAGTCATGTTTCCTCTCTCCTCTGTCGGACCCTCTGTCGGACAGCTGAGTAGCGGGGCCCCCACAGGCATGCTGTGCAGGGTGCTGGAGGCCAAAGCTGAGAGGAAAGTGAGCCACTTGCTGGGGGAAACCGACAGAGCACGAATCAACTTACCAAGTTCCATCAGTGTCCGCACAGGTGAGTGCATGGGTATGAAAACATCTTTGTATGGCTTTGTCTGTGACCAGCAGTGGTGGAGTGCGAGGACAAGAGCAGCCTTGGCTGTAACGGCTGTGGAAGGCACTAGGTACCTAAACAGGGCACTTTGCAGGGTTGGTGCTGCCTCTACTTGGGTGTTAAGCAGGGCAGGACACTGTGGGGCACTGGAAATAGAACTCCGAGGACAAACGCCCAGGATCTAATTTCCATCACTGTGTGGATTCCTGACCTGGTCACTGTCTATAAGCTGAAGCTAATAATTCTTACAAAGATTGAAAGAGGTAAAGAGTAGGGAAAAAATGTGGTTTCACTCAGCAGATGCTCATTTATTTATTTATATATTTAAAAAAACAAGGTTTTCCAGACTTAGGATAGTCAACACTCTGTGAACTTGCCTCCTTCCCCAAAACTCTTTGACGGGCTCTATGACATTGTCTGCTCTACTTCGGGTCACATCCCCTCACCGTGTAGCTACTCAAGTGGAGCCACTGCAGTGCACTGTAATTGACACAAAACCCATCTGTGAATGACCTTGAGCCCTGCCCTTCACAGGCATTCTGTCTACAACCCAAACAACGCTGGCTTTTATTCATCTCGAAGTTATACGTGTGTGCGGTAGGCAGTATCAATAGGCTAAACTTTTAGATGATTCGATTGCTTAGCATGATTCCAAGAAAAAAGTAAGATTTAAATGGTTCCCTCTCATCATAGTCCTCTTTCGTGGGCAGTGGCTGGCCCAGGTGCCTGGGATTATGTTAGGGTAAAGTCAGAGTGAGGAGAGAGTGAGTGAGTTGGAGGAATTGAGCCAATTTAGCCTCCCCTCCCCAACAGCTGAACAGCACGTTTACATCTCTTTCCTCACACATGTATATCCTTCAGTTGTAAATTAATGTCTTAAAATTCAAAGCACCTCTTAGGTTCAACTCAACGACAGTAGATCTACTAATTAATAGTACTAAATTTGATTAAACTATTTCTTATACATTTGATATGCAGTCATGCAAATGAACATACATGAACCCCAAAATGATAATATTCATTATTTTTCCAAACAAGTAAAACATGCTGCTTCTACTGTCTTCTAGCAATCAAAATCTAAATGACTAAAGACATAGTATCAAATCCTTGACTTGTCAACATGACCTTTTTCTTTGCTTCAGGACCAGCAAAGGAGCTTTTTCCAGTGTCCCTGTCCCTCTCTTCCACGTATCTTCAGGGACCACAGTCACTGCTCTACTTCCCTCAGGAGTAACACTTAAGCCCTCCACCCAGCAGTGGCCACACCAACTTCTGAGGCTGACCACTGAACGTTACTATTGCTTTTGCTGACTCTGTTCTGTCCAGGTTTTTCCAAAAGTATGGAAGTACAAGAAAGAGCAACTTGTGAGTGTTGCACGTGGATTTTGATCACCCGTTTCGTTGGAGTCTCACTTTGGAGAGTCTTTCTGCCTTCCTTCCCTTATTCAGATATATGGCGGTATAGAATTGCAGCACAAAGCAGCTGTGTAATTAGTAGGAGCTAATCCAGGTTGGGATCCAACAGTGGCAGAAGAATGCTCAATTTTGCCCTCTATTCCCAGTGAGTCGGACCGAATGCTAATGCGGTGACTCCCAGAGGGGCCGAAACAGGGACTCCTGTCAGAACTGATAGAAGAATGATAGTGGAACAAACTCATAGTCATAAATTAGGCTGGTATTTTGAAAATGCTTCACCATTGCTAACAAAAATGAGGTTTTAGTGATCAGCTATCTAAGGATAGGATTAAAAGTCCAAGACTGTATGGCTAAAAAGAATGGTTATTTTTATCTGTCTACAATGTCATGTTGGTCATAAATGCCCAAGTCATCTATGACTGATTATGGACAATAGGCTGTGCCAGGTGAGTCCTGCTGCTCCCAGGCAGTACTTAGAGCTCACCTGGATGCCCAATAGATAAAAGCAGTCTGATGTTGTCCAGTTTCTACCTCTTCCATTTACCACCAAAACAGTGAGGTGCTAGAAAATCTCCCAGTCTGATCAGCAGAGCCCAGGCCAAGCGGCCAGATGGCAGGCTTTGCTGCAGGGAAAGCTAATGGCCTCGTGTGATAGTGAGGTCATCCTCCAGCCTTTCAAGAGAGGAGTCCATGCTATTAAATTAGTTTTACAAAGGATCCTTTTTCAGCTTAATCAACATTTGTGGAAGGAGGAATTAGATTGCACAGTCTGTAAATGAGGCTAGCCACATTCTCCGGCTAGACGCCCTGCTTCTGATCATCTCTGAGAACAGCCTCTGTTTGTACAGCCAGGTCAGGTCTGAGTGCATATTTACCAGCAATGATCACAGTTAATTTTAAACTCTTAGCATGTTTGCTTTGAGAAAGAAAAACAAATCAGAATCTTAAATTTTAAAATATAAAACCAGCTCCTAAATCCTTGCTTAAATTAAGCAGCCTCAAGATATAGTTGTTTTCTGATTGACTTTGAAATTCTTGACTGTGGAAATTTGTAGAATCTTAAAGTTTGTTAAACTGTTCCTCTCTTAGTCAAAAATATTTTCCTTCAAAGTCTGAGTTAGTTTAACTCATATGGTTAGAATATATTCATACAAGTCCTTTGGTGACAATTGCCTTTTTTTTTATTCCAGGTTCATAAATCTGACCTCTGAACCTATTCAAGGAAATTCTCATTATTGGTTACAAGAAGTTTGTATGAAATAGCTAAAACCTAAGTTCCTGTTATGAAAAAAGAACAATATTAAATAATACCTCGAATAACAGCTCATCAGGTCCATATGTTATATGGGATGGGGCACTTTACTGTGCTAAGATTCATAAGGCCTTATAAGATCTCTGAAGGACTAGGTTTGCAGAGGTGAATTTTGATTTTCAAATAGAAATACCTATATATAGTAAGTACTTAATAAATGTATCTTGACTAAACTTATGGAAAAAAATATCAACTATATTCAAAAACTTGGAAACAAAAAAAGAGGCATGTTTTATTGAAATATATGTGTTATGGTTGGTTTGGATCTGGAATCTCCCCCAGAAGTCTCATATATTTTAATGTCTTGGATTATCAGTGGAGCCATGTGCTGTTATGAGACGAAGGCCTGGTCTGCAGGGGTGTATTATGGGCATGTGGTGGGTTAAAGGTGTGTCGTGGAAGACAGGCATGTGGCAGATCACAGATTATAGGCATGTGGTGAATTAGGAGTTTAAACTTGGAAGGGATGGAACACTGAGCTGGACATGGAAGGGGCGGGTCACTAGAACAGGACATGGAAGGGTATTGTGCTGCTACCTGCCTTCCTTCCTGAGGACTTAGCTTCCTGTTGCATTATCAAGAGGACCCGCCTCCACCTCTGCCTTCACCACACGCCTCTGCTGTTGCTGGCCACCCATAAATGGACTGTAATAGTCTTAGTTACTCCTTCATCACTGTGACTCAATATCTGACATCCACAACTTAGGAAGGAAAAATTTATTGTAGCTCACAGTTTCAGAAGATCTCAGTCCATTCATGGGTGGGAGGCTGGAAAATGATAGAATCACATGGTGGGGTGAGCAGCTAGAGCTACAGCTGCCCTAAGGACAGAGAGCCTCACAGCATGGTAGACCAGAGAGACTGGGAGGAGGGGCAGAACCAGCACACATCCCTCAAGGTCAAACCCCAAGCACTGCCACTTCCAGCCAAGCTCCACCTCCAACACTACCTAGTATCCATAGGAACCTGAGGCTTTGGGGGATGCTCCAGATGCAAACCAAGACAGCGACCTTCTGAAAATTGTGAGCTAAAATAAACTTTTCCCTCCCTCATTTGTGCACAATGGGTATTAAGTCATAGCAAAGAAAAAGTAAGATAACATCTATCACATAATCACAGCACAACTGCAGCTTATGGTATTACACCCAGATATTTAAAACTACTTTAAGGGCACTTAGACTTAAAAAGAAATGTAATAGTCTTCTATGTAGCTGGATTTATCCTCTTTTTTAGAAGGGTAATCAAGTTTTATTATCAGAAATTTTAAATTTGAATAAAATGACACCTTTATTCAATAGTTAATCTCCACAAACTGCAGCACAGCAGGAAGGAAGGGCAGCGTTCCCAGACAGCACACGGACTCCATGTGCAGTGCTTGAATGATCAGCTTCCGGGTCAGCTGCTCTTCCTCCAGGTCCAGCCTGCTCTGCTCTCCTACACCTCATTTAAATGAGTGCAGGCAAGTCAACACTAATCCTTGAGCATGTGTCAAAAATTTAGAGAAGTCACTGGAATAAGGATTTCAAAAATTAAAAAAATTCCAGAAAACATGAACTATGTTAAGTAATAGGCAAGAACTTTTTTGCAAGATGAAGAGACTTCATTCCACTAAATTCAGGATACGTATTTCCAACTCACTCTCTATGATGCATAATTATAAATGTTGACACAATATGAAAGAGTATAATGCGTAAGCAGGAAATACACAGGGATTAAAATCTAACACTGACACCTTGCTCACATCTTGGCTAGGTGAAAAGTATCAAATGAAATTAAAATCAAATTAAAATGAGAATTCTTTATTTTATGTAAGCCATTTTTCAAATAAAACAAAGATGAAATTTTCGTAGACTCATAAGTACTTTCTACAAAATCAAAATAAGGTGTTAGGGTGTAGCTCAGTGACACATTGTTTGCTTAGCATGTGTGAGACTCTGGATTCAATCCCCAGAACCACCCCATAATTATAAATTGGTACAAACTACAAGATAGTGGTTAGTTTAAATTGTGAGACTGTTAGAACCAAATTGCTTCCTTCATGATCTTATTTCTGACAAAGTCATATAAGCTATACCACGTGACACTAAATTTATTCAATAGATATATAATTTGACTACATGATTACATACACACACACACACACACACACACACACAAGTCATATTTCCTCATCTTTAGGGGAGAAACTAAATTTTTATTATTTGCAGATGCTAAATTTCATTATGTAGATGCTAACGTGAATTAATATAGA
This sequence comes from Ctenodactylus gundi, assembly GCA_004027205.1. Lineage (NCBI taxonomy): Eukaryota > Metazoa > Chordata > Mammalia > Rodentia > Ctenodactylidae > Ctenodactylus > Ctenodactylus gundi. Next base: position 288,683 of record PVKB01000344.1, read on the forward strand.
ACCTACTAAAACCAAGGTGGATGCTGACCAATTGGAGTGCCCCATCAAAGCTCCATGAACCTACGGATACTGTGTACTGTTGGGAGGTGGGTGACAGCCACCCATTATGGACTGAGATCTCCAGAAACTATGAACTAAAATAAATCTTTCCACCCTTAAATTATGGATGTCAGGTACTCTGTCTAACTGATGAAAAAGTAACTAAGATACCAACTTTAAAATGTACAAGTTCAACATAGAAAGTAAATACTGTTCCTCTATACTAGCAATGACTAACTAGAAAATCTTGTGTAATCTATTATATCACTCAGAGTAGAACAAAATCTATAATAATATAGGAATCATCTTAAAACTATTAAAACTCTTAAATAATCTGGGACCAGTTTGTATTTATAAGAGTTTTAAAAGATATAAAAGAAGATTTGAAAAACTGTGAGTATATACTATGTTCAAGGAAGGAATGACATAACATTTTTGGCTTAATTATTTTAGAAGAATCTATATATTCAATACAATCTTAATTCATATTAGAATCAGATCTTGTCATATTATAGGAAAGATAAATGTCATTGACTATATTAATCTAGAAAAAGAGAAATACGAAAGTGAATAATTTTATCAAATATTAAGGTTTGTAAAAAGAGACATAATAAAATACATATTTATTCAAGAATGAATAAAATAAGCTGTATCCCAAAATAAAGGGTAAAGATTGAGTCAAACCTTTTACTTCTACACTGAAATTTTCATCAAAGAGAAAGTCTATAGCTGTAGCAGTAGGCAGGAATTTCACTTTGTTTTTCTGCATTTATCAAATAATCTTTCTTTCCTCAGTGGTAACTAAATTATATACTATATTTTCATATTCATAAAGAAAGTTAAAATATTTTTCATTTATAAAATTAAGAAAACATGCAAATATTTGCAAAGTAATAGTTTTCTCAAAATTGGTAACCTTACCTGAAGGATTCCATTTCTATAAAACATTTATTAAAATAGTTAAGTATAGATGACATTAGGATGACACAAAACATTCAGGATAAAAGAAGAAGGTGACATGCTACCTAAGATGCCTGAAATAATATTGTCAACAGGGTATTTCAAACTCTTGCATTTCTTTATTTAAAAATTCTTGTCAAAGATTACACATAAAATCCTTTGACAGAAATGTATCAACGGTTCCAAGGAAATAATTGACTATGTAGGTATTTATTCTATCTGAGCAAACAAATCCTGAATTTTTGAACTAATTAGGAGTGAAATAAATATCTTGACTTGAGACATATAAACCTTAATTGCTACCATACCGGAATACCTTTGTGTGTGCGTGTGTGTGTGTGTGTGTGTGTGTGTGTGTGTGTGTGTGTGTGTTTAGATATTTATTGAGCATCTTGTCTGTGGTAGGTGATGAAGACAGAGTGATTCTCCCGGAGCTCAGTGTATGCGTGCCTTAAATTTCTAATTGTTGGAGAAATGAAAGGATGCTGAAATGAGTCCTGGGCCCCAAGGAATTCACACTAATCATCCTACCTTCAGGTGCATACTTTTTAGTCATTATTATATTATTGCTTAGAATAGTCTTGAAAACCAGGAATTTAATAGCAAAGCCCTGGGTTGAGTGAATTCAGCTTTTAAAAAATAGTGAAATTGCACCAGCAAAATGAAAAAGAGATTGAAGTTAAAGTGACTAGGACCAAGATACTAAAATAGATATGCCTTGAGAATCAGACTTCAGAGATGAACCAGAGTGTCTACCCTATGCAAAGAAGAGCCAGTGCACACAGGGGTCTGGAACTTGGGGCTTCCGGCAACGTGCTCAGGAAGCAGCAGGGTAGTCTCAGAAAGAGCAGTAGTGAGAATTGGGCAGATCATCCTTAACAGCATCTGGTTGGAAGCCAGGAGATGGTCATAAACCTCCATAAGACAGAAAGAAATGGTGACCAAGATTTCTACACAGAAAACAGAGCCTTGACCTAGAGAAATGAGGTTTCACCAGAAGTAAAGAGAAGCTAAAAAAAAATAAAAAATCGACCCAGAAACTGAGTTGTATGAATCAGGAAGATATAATGAAGTTTCAAAAAGCCTGACTTTCAGGGTCCATAGAAGCTCAGGATAAATGTCCTTATGAACACCGTGCAAAGGACCGCAAGAGAAATTTAAGCCACCGTCTCTAGCTGGCGGTAAGGTTCCTGATTCAGAAATTGGCGTCACTAAGTGTACAGATTAAACTACCCCAGAGAGTGCACGGGCTGCGGATGGCAAGGGATAGGTAACAAGACAGAAATGCATCAACGGTTCCAAAGAAATCATTGACTATCTAGGTGTTTATTCTATCTGAATAACCAAAGAAAATAAACTCAAAATAAATATTAGTTTTAGTCACATGTTTCTAAATACATTCAGCAAGTGTTCGGCAATAGCCAGATGGCAGTCTGAACATTTATGCCTGGGCTAGAAATTTGGATGCCCTGGTACCATAACCACTGAAAGTACGCTGTGTAATTGTGGCTTTGCTGTGCGTACTTTGGCACTCCCAAACAATTTGCAAGTACCTACGCCGGAGAAGAGACGCAAGCTACCCAGAACTGGATAAAACGGACTCTTCATCTCCTCGTGGAAATTTATTTTCAATTATCTTAAAACGCCTTTGTGCTATAACGACATTTTCCATGATGAGTAAAATCAGAGTATCAAGATTGTTTTAAAAAGTAAATGTATCCCTCATCAAAGGTAATTCTTTTGTAATCAGCACTGACTTTCTAGGCAGACATTTTACCCATTTAAATATTCTGCTTCAAAGCCCATTTCCAACTCTCCAACAGGATGCAATTTGAAAATTACAAAGCCACCCATCAGAAAAGCTTCTGAATACTTCTTCTGCACACTGCTGCTCATTGAGTTGGGAAGAGAAAGCCTGGAAGTAAATTACCTTGGCTTGTGAAACGTGGCCCTCCCAGGCCTCTGAGCATGCAATAAGTTGATTAGTTCACTGACTATAACCGATGCCATTTCTCGGTATCTTCTCTGTGCAATATAAAAGCTTATTACCATTACAAAAAAAGAGAGGAATTGTGAAAACCCTGAAACATGCCACGGAATAATGTCTCCTTTCTTTTAGAAAGGGGTTTTGATGAGAATATAAATACAGATTTAGACAACTATTAAAATCTCCAGCTACAAAGGAAATGAAAACCTGGAATTTTCTGTGTGCCTATCATCTCCTGGACCATCCGTCCCATAATGCCCTCATTGCAGCGAGACGTGCGGTGATGAATGCAGAAACGTCAGACAAAAGGGAACACGGATGACAAAAGGCTAGGGGGGAAGAGACCCACACAGCAAAGAGGTGGCTGCGTGTTGCTTTTGTTATCGTTTTGTTTCCGGAGGCTGCTGGGGTGACAGCTAAAACCCAGAACTCCATAGAGAAAGAAGCGATCCACAAAAGGACTCTGAGGTTTCTAAGAAAAGAAAAAAATTATAATACAGAAAAAGAGGGATACCAGAAAGGTGCTTATCTGTGCATGTTCTCTTTCTTTCTCCAAAGTTCTAAATTTACACACTGAACAGCTCTTAAGGATCTCAAAGAATTTTACCAGCAAGTAATTATTCTACTCTTCCCTATGATCAGTGGGGGCCTTGAAAACCTTGAGAGTCAAATTCAGCAGCAGACTTTTAAGTCTTATTGCATAGAAACCAGGACTGTACAGTTACTGAATTGAATGCCACCAGCATCGATGAGAAATTCATGGCTGCTTCTGTGGACTGCGACCACTCTTCCCAAATCTTTTTTTTTTTAATTGTAATCTGCCAGAGATAAGGAAAACACATCCTAAAGATTTTTTTCTCCATCGAGACATTAGTATTTCACCTCTTCTATGCATCTTCCTGACTTTTATAGAATACATTTTAGTTAAACCAAATTGCATTTTTAAAAATCTCCTTTAAAAAAATCTTAAAAATCATAATCAAAACCAGGTATGGTAATGCCTGCCTCAGCATTCTGGACGGCTGAGGCAGGAGGATTAAAACCTCAATCCCAGTCTATGCTATTTAGCAACTTAGAGAGACTGTCTCAAAATAAAAAATGAGAAAAGAGTTTAGGACGTAGCTCCATACAAAAGTCAGAGTTCAATCCCTACTAAGCATCAGGGGAACTTCCCTGAAATCCATCAGAATTAGACAACACAAATTAAGAGCCGGTGTGCTGCTCACAACCACCTTCATCCCCAAAACCCCACGAGGCCAGAAACAGCAGAAACTGAAGTGGTACGAGAGAATGAGATGGAGCCAAAATGCAAGGAAGCTGACGTGGCTTTGGTCTTACACTGATACAAAAATATCTTAAGTGTGGATCTTAGTTAATGGTAACGAACAGACAAAAGCAGAAAGTGTGTTTTTGAAACAAGAAGCTACAATTCAAACTTTAAACAAAGAAAAGTTTATCTCAAATCAAAAATGGGAAAAGAAAACGTACAGGAAACAAGGTATATGTGAATGCAAAACTAAGTGTCAGAAATAAGCTTGTATTAATTATACTGAAATCAGATTAAATTTATTTATAGACATAAGTTCTTAAAGGGATTTTCCCAAATAAATGCAACAATACATTAATCTAACGACACAAAAATATATAAGATGGAAAACAAAAGTATGAAAAATATTTCATAGCTGATATGTACCAGACAAAATATACTTTAAGATGATAAATTCTATAAAGATAAACATGGGATTGTAACAGTGGAAAAAGAAACAAATTTGAATAAGATACAATGAGCATGAATACATCCTCCCAAATATATAATCTGAAATCATAAAAGGTGAAACTGAAGTAATAACTAGGAAAAAAGGCTTAGTTTTAATATAGATGTAAATGCATTCACCTACAAACTGATAAACAAAGATAGCAACAATATGATAGATAAGAACTATATTTTCAACAAATCAGGCCCCAGATGTATGCTGGAAAATGTATGCTTAGTTAACACAGAATACACATGCTTCTCAAAGAACATGCTAAAAATTCATCATGAGCCACATTAAAAAGATAGTTTAATTCCAAATACTACTAAGACACAGATCAAATTCTTTAAAAAATAAATTCAATTGGTACATAATAAGCAAATATTTAATTTGCAAATATCTTCGAAATCCTTTCAATTTACCTATTTTATACAACACAGTTATTTCTTCAAATTATACAAAACATAAGAGATTAGAAAAAATAAACAAAATTCTATCAAAAATTCTATGTAACTAAGAACCAGTAATCTTATATCCAATAATTAAAGAATTGAAGAGTAAAGAATGCAAATTATGAAATATTTAAAGTGAAAAGATCTTGAAAGCACCTCACATTGAATTTTTGGAAGCAGGTAAAATGAGATAAGTAAAATTACATTTAATGCAGAAAAAAATTAGCAGAAAACAAATGACTAAATCAAATTAATTACATATTTATTTCAAAAAATTGAAAGCAAGAAATGGAATTTCTTTAAATAAGAAGATAATGGTAAAGAGGAAATATCAATGAAATAAGAGTGAGAAGGAACTACTGTATCTAAAAGTATTACTGGGGAGACCCACACCTCCAGGTCCCATTTCTGATGAGTGGAAGCTTCACCCTCTGTCTATCCCCTTCTATCTTCTTTCCCCATTTTCCAAATAAAGTGTTCTCTTCAATAAATAAATCAATCAATAAGTAATTTTTAAAGAAAACATTTAGAGACAAATCTCTCGTAAAATCTGTCAAGAAGAAAATAGCAAGCAAAATTCAGACCTAAATAGAATGTGTTTATTTAGTGAAGATATTTTTAAATTATAAATAAATATTTATATTAACAAAACTGACAGATAGAAAAATTAAAATAGGTGAATTACTATTAATAGTAATAGAATCACCGATAAAAATTTATTTCCAAAATAAATCACCAAGATTTTTACCAAATCCTGAAACACATAATAATCATAGGTATTCAAAGTTGTTCTAGGGAACAAAAATAGAAAAAATACTGTCCCTAATTTTCATAATGCTAATTTAACATTTATGAGGAAATTAAGCAGATCTTTCAAAAATTGACATCATTAATTACTTCCATTTGTAAATATACTCACGAAAATTTTATGCACAGTATTTCCTAAGTGAACCCAACAAAATTTTGCATAAATGCATCTTAACAAAATTGAACTAATTTTGGGCTGGAGGAATAGTTCAGTGGTTAAAGCATTTGCTTAGCAAGCATTACACAACTACTAAATACTGGAGTTCTACTCCCTGGCACCACATAAACTAGGTGTAGTAACGCATGCCTGTAATCCCAAAACTTAGGAGGCTGAGGCAGGTAGATCTTCTAGAGTCCAAGACCGGTCTGGGCTACATAGTGAGTTCAGAACCAGCCAGAGTGAGACTCTGTCTCAAAAACAAAAAGTACTAATTTTATAAATTTAAAGTCATTTCAAAACTTGATAATTTTGTTAATTAGCCACATCAATTCATTAAAGGAGACATAATATTAAATTACTTAAAAATAAAAGCATTCAATAAAATGTAGATTTTATTTATTGTATTTGAAAACTTTTAGAAAATCAGGCATAGGTGAAAAGTCATTTAACTCTATAATAAGCAACTAGCTAAAATATACTACTGACAACACATGATGTCATGTATGTCTTGACCAATGCAATAAGGGAAGATAAATAAGACATAAATACTCAAAGAGTCAAAATACCAGAAAAATGTATAATTATATAAATAAGAAGGAATAGAGTAGCTAATGAAATTAATGAATCTATGCATAAATGTGACACAAAAATAGCAAGTTATCTATAAAACTATTGCCAGTTAAAGAATAAAACATTTGCCTAAATATTAATAAATTTTATAATGTAGACAGAAATTATTTTTTTAATTTTGTAAGAGTACTTTGGAGAAACATGTAGACATGATTGGCATTTAATGGACAAATATATCAAAATAGGTGTAAAGATTCACCATGCACATGAATAAATCGATTACTCTGTGGAAATGGCATGTAATCACTCATTGACTCAATTATGTATGGAGTTTCTGCCTCATCAGACTGTCATCTAGGCTACAATGTCGCAAAAATAAAAAATAATACATCTGTTATGATATTTAATGGCAAACAGTCAAAAAAATAGAAGTTTTAGGGAATTTATCATAGCTTAGAGTGGCAGTTTACATTATATAGAACTGGTGCACTCTGAACTTTGAAAATGAAAATCTAGTTTCCGAATTCTAAGCTTAATATGAAAGAATAAAATTCTAAAATTAACTATGATGATCTTAAAAGAAAAAAGCAAATAATAGATATGAGTTAAAGTGGGTATTATAAATTTGCAAGGCAACAGTAATTAAGGCAATGTTGCAATGAGAGAAAAGGACAACCAGACCTAAAGACAGATTTGTGTGTGTGTGTGTGTGTCTATTTCAAACCATTTTGACATACAGATATAATAACTCAGACAACACAAAATACTGTAAAAAATTATGGGTTTATAATTTAGAGGAGTCATTTCATGGTAAAAATTGACAGAACGCAGTGAAGCTGAGTAGATGCATAATCTATTCCTTCTCCCACCCTGTGCTGTAATCTCCCACACCGTAACGCGGATACAAACACGGCTGCTGTAGCATGGCTTATAATAGCAAAGGGAAGCATCCTTAAATGTCAATTATAGGCAAAAGGATAAGCAAAATGAGACAGTAGGCGTGATTAAATGCTAACATTACATGCATACATATATGTATCAACATGAGTAGATTTTAGAAAAATACGTTGAAATAAAACTTGGAGTAAAATGAAATGGCATATCAAAATATCTAAATAAATATTTGCATAGTACACATGTTACAAATGCATGCATTTTGCCACTGAAAACCTCCTTAAGATCTAGGTTCACATGGGATTGATGCACTGGAAGACAGAACACAGGTTAGAGGAAAAAACAAGGAAACTGAGGGTGCTGGTATATGTGTATCTCCTGTTAAGTCCCCTATCCAAGGAACAAGCAGAAATATCAATGGAATTCCTGGATTTCTGTACAACACAAACTGGAAAATTCAAATCATCTATTTCATGGAGAGTTAAAGAAGCTCCCTACTAACATCTCACACCTATAAAAAATCAACCTTTTTGAAGGCAGAGACTATGCCTTAAATTAATTAAAAGCAACATAATATATTTCTTATGCATAAGACACTGAGCTAGAAGCTACTTTGGTTATGAGTTAAAAGGAGACCATAGTGGTTCAGCTTAATGTTGTCAACCTGACTGTCTTGAAGGCACGCTTCTCGTGAGTCAGGCGGGGTCATGGAGGCATGACCTTGAGTGTGCTATGTCGTCCCTTGCCCATCCTCTGCTTCCCAGCTGCATGAACTGAAGAGACCAGCTCTGCCTCATCCTGGTATCGCCATGTGGCTGCCATGGAGCCAACAGACCCTAACTGGATCATCTCAAACCAAGCTGTCAGCCAAATGAGACCTCTCATTCTCTAAGTTCTGTGTCAGGACAGCTAGCTAATTCAAAAGGACAGGGGAGATATGCTTTAATTGCATTTTTAGAATATCCAAAACTGCATCTCAAATACAAAGTACACATAACTCTGAGAGAAGTTCGATGCCTTCCCAATAGCACCTAACTACTAACTACACTGAAAATAACACGCTGGCTTACTGAACATTCTGAGCAATTTAAATGGATGCTAAGAAGATCAAAATATTAAATTCACAGCACCATTTTACTCAGCAAAAACACTATTACTAATGTAAAATATGCAAGTAGATATATGTGAAAGATGAAAATATGGGAATATGATATTGTAGAAAGAAGAGTAGACCACTATAGAAGCAAAAAGTGACTGTAAATTATGAGAATAACAATTGACTTATTTTTTTCTACCTTTAATGTAAGTGGTTTCAACTCCCTGAGATATTTCTTTCATACTGCACCCATCACTATCAGGCAGTCTCCCACACAGGGCCTGCATTGCAAAGATCATATCTAAGTTAGGCAACTTCGTGACTCTTATGATCCATATTTTGATGACAATAATGTCATCTGGACAATAATAATTACATTATCAGTGTCAGCAATAATTTCTCGATTATCAATAATTGTCTAATTGTGACATGATATAAAATCAGGATAAGACACACCAATTGCAACATGTAGCACATGTGACACAATTTTTTTAACTCAAAATTTGGAAACCAGACTTATTGTTCAGTAGGTAAGCATTTGAGAATTAACAATAGGTTCAACTTTCCACATGGGCAGTCTCTGGGGTAGCATTTCCATCATTTGGCCAGAAAATAGGAAATTTTACATTGCCTGCTACAACTAGGGCTAATGCAGATATGTGAAGATTATTGTACTCCTAGAAAGAGACACAGATATAACCACAGGCCAGCAATTTCGTTAGCGACCCATTCAATACTGCAGTCATGATTGATGTGCAAAGAAAAGCTTCAGCCCCCGGGATCATCTGGAATGGCTCGTGACACTAAGTACACTATTGTGATATCAGTGATGCTGCACTTCCCTGAACAAACCACATTCTCACAGCTTTAAGAGTTTGTACAGTAAGTCTGACTTCCATATTTAACACTGATGTTCTCATTTGATCTCTGAAAGGGATTATCTTAGAATAGGAATTTACAATTATCTTACTTGTATATAAAAGGAGATTATTCAACCTGATCTTCTTAAAATATTGTATTATTCTAACTCAGGTTTTTTATAGTTACTTTAAAACAACTTTATTTGCTTTCTTTGCTACATTTATCTTTTTACCTCAATGCTCTATTATCAAATCAAAAACAAAGACTCGGCACAGAGCAGATTAGTTAACAGTGAGCAGAGGGCATCATCCTAATAGAAACAACTTTTCTTTTAAAGAAACAAAGCAAGTAACAAATTTGCTATAATATTAGAGATTAAAAGTGTAATCAGAAATGAGCAAATATTTTTCTAGGATGACACAAAGGTGAAAATTTATGGCTTCACAGATGATAAATTTAGAGTTGTTTGGTCTGAGATGCAAAAAAGAAATAGGATGAACTTGTGGGGCCACTAAATTTGTTACGTAACTAGATGAAAAGCATCTTGCAAAAAAAAAAAAAGAGGGGGGGGGAAAAAGATCAAATATGATGAGTGTTGAGTTCTTCTCCCTGATAAAATTCCACTGAAACAATAAAAAGTAAGTTAAAAATAAGTTCATATGACTTTACTCAAGAAAGAAATTCTAAGTACCTTTTGGAATACAGAAAAACATAGCCTCTAGCATCAGATACAAGAGGGAAATTAGAGCAGAAAACCATACGCCAAAGACACAGGAAAGATGTAATGAATGTAAGAAGTCACAATTTCTGATAGAAATGTGGGGAAATTTTATACCCAGTCAACAAGTGAAGGAAGTGGAAACTATTGTGGGTAATTAGCAATTGTGGCAATGGCAATTCTGTACATGTAGTCTCCTTTCTTGTGTGGGGGAGAAGGATGGAGATGTAGACAGCAGTTTAGCCTTTAGCATACTCAAGATAAAATCTATAACTAGATCAGCTAATGGAGTAAGAAGCTTGTTTCCTAGCATAAGGGTATACTTACACACACAAATATTATATATGCTAACATTTTATTAAGATTTCATTAGAGTTGTGTTACATAGACTTGATTGAACACCTCTATCTTGGTCCTCAGTCTTTGGCATATCCACAGATGAAACTGATCTTAGATGATCAGAGACCTGTCACCATAAATTTGATTGTAAGTATGTATTATCACTGTGGTCAAGAGGTGACTTCTGTCCCAGGCAAGACATTAAAGGCCTAAAGACGCCACCTCAGGATCAGAGAAAGGGGACTTCAGTTTCTTGCTACTTTGCTTGTGATTTGTAAATTGACTTTCTTGGGACTATTGGTTTATAATATACACCAGATTGTTTGTTTCTAGCTTGAACTTAGTCTTCCATTCTCTGCTTTAGAGCTACCGTTTGGCAATTGTCACGTAGTGAAGATGTCTCCTGCTAATCCATGAACTTGTCAGTTTTGCCATTCCTTCCCCAAGTGATTGCTAATGCTCTGCTGAATTCCTACTCCAGACTCTGATTCAGGAAATGCTCAGAAGCCAGAAATTCAGTGAAGAAACCATTGCAAGTTTTTCTTTTTTAGATATGCATAATCTTCAGATTCATGAGTACATTGATGACATACAAGGTGGAAATTTGTGACCATATATATCCTGTTTGACCCCTTTTTACCTCTCTCTTCCCCCCTTTTTTCTCCTCCCAATATCAGTGACTTTTCTCTTCCTTAGCAGGCCATCATATCTCTTCCTTCCTGTCTTATGGTAGAATCTCTTTTGTACATGTATCTGTGGCAAACTCATATGATGGACACCAGTCAATATACAACTCTCTGCATTGGTTAATTTCACTGACATTACTGACTCTAGATGGCCTCATTATTTCAAATATTTCATATATATCTTTCTTCATAGTTGCATAGTATTCCATTATGTACAAACACCACATTTTCCTTACTATTCCTCGGGTGATGGGCATGTGGGTTGTTTTCAGGATTTAGCTATTATAAGTCGTGCTGCTACAAACATGGATATGCATGTGTGCCTGCATGGTGATGATCCAATTTTCCTGATGAACGTACATGCAAAAAATTCAACCCAATACTTGCAAACAAAATGCAATATATTGTAAAAAGAATATACATCATGACCAAGTGAATTTCATTCCCAGGGATTCTGCATAAGAAAATTCAGCAAAGTAGTTTATAAAATCAGCACTCACAAATCAATAACATTTTGCCACATCAGCAAGGAACTCGAGAAGGAAATCAAGAAATCAACTCTAGTCACAAGAACAACAACAAAAAAACCATAAAATACTTAAGAATAAAGTTTGCCAAAGAAGTGAAAGAAGTATACAAATAAAATTAAAGAACCTTGAAGAAAGAGATAAAAATAGGACTATAGAAAATGGAAAGACATCTGTGTTCCTGGATAGGAAGAACAAATATTGTCAAATGGCCATTCTTCCAAAATTGCTGTACAGATTCAATGCAATACCAATCAAATTTACAAAAGCATTCTTCAAGGAACTAGAAAAAATGACTTTAAAATTTAAACAGAATCAGACAAGATCCAAAGTTTCCAAAGCAATTCTAAGCAGCAAAGGCCAGCAAGGGCAAAGCTAGAGGAATAACAATTCCAGACTTAGTAACATACTACAGAGCAACAGTGCTTAAATTGATTTAGTGCTGACACAAGAACATAAAGTAAGATCAGTGGGACAGAATTCAGGATACGGAGACAAACCCAAGCACCCTCAGCCACACGACTTTTGACAAAGGGGCAAAACCTTTCACTGGAGAAAAGGCAGTATCTTCAACAAATGATGTTGGGGAAACCAGATATCCACAGATAGGAGAAAAGTGAAGCTCCTTATCTATTACCATAAAATAAAGTCTGAATGGATCGGTAGTGTGGATATCAAAACAGAAACATTGAATCTGCTGAAAGGCAAAATAGAAAAAATTCTGCAAGACATAGTAATAGGAAAGGATTTCTTAAACGGAATGCAATAAGAATCAACAAATGGAAGTACATTAAACTGAAAAGCTTCTGCAAACTAAAAGAAACAATCACCAGGATGAAGAGACAATCTACAGGATGTGAGAAAATTTTTACTAGTTATGCCTCAGCAGAACTAATACCTAGACTTTATGAAGAACTAAAAAAACAAACCCCTCAAAATAAATGACCCCATCAAGAAATGGGCAACTGAAATGAAAAAAAAGCAAACACATGAAAAAGAGTTCCACATCTTTAGCCATCCGAGAAATGGAAATCAAAACAACACTAAGATACCACCTCACTCCAATTAGAATGGCTTACGTCAAGAGCTCAGAAAACAACAATTGCTGGTGAGGCTGTGGGAAAAAAAGATGGATGCTTCCATACTGTTGGTGAGACTGCAATCTGGTCCAACCATTATGGAAAGTAGTGTGGAGATTCCTCAGAAGGCTGAGAATAGTAATCCCATTTGACCCAGCTACAGCTCTCCTGTGCTTTTCCCAAAAAGATATACAAACACATTTATAAGAAGGACTTGGTCATTCTCAATTTTCTAAGATGAAATGATATTATACCAAATTTTCTGAAGCATTGAATATAAAATAATTTTAAAACCCTAAAATCATGTACCATGTACCACATCTCAGACTATGTGATCGACTTTTTAAACAAGAGTAGAAATTGTTGTGATTAATTCAGCAAAATGAAGGACTATTAGTCCAACCATAACATCAATCTAAGAAGACTCACTGGCTGATTTTCAGGAGAAGCTGTTTAATTAATTGCAATCTACAATCCAACTGAGAAAAAAAGGCAAGCATGTTCTTATTTTAGGAATACTAGGATGATTTCTGGGAGGGAAAAAAATGATGTACCTTTTATTCTCATAAGCATAAAATAAAAGTTATAGGTCCCTGCATACTTCCTATCATGGTGGCATCTAATTATAAACAATCATATATATATAATTGTTCTCAGTGTTGCATTCAGTTTTATTTGTTGGCTTACTACTTTGAATACTTACTAGCAAATCAAAGTTCTTATCTAAATTAACTACTCATATCCTTTGATAGTTTTGACATTTAGCTTCTTACTTTTGTCTTGTTTTTAAAGAATTCACTCTATTGTCTAAAAACTGTTATTTTTTCACTTTGAGTGCAAATACAATCTCCCAGTATCTAGCATTTGTTTCCTTTATCCTATTTTGTATTAAGCAAAAATCTTGCATTTGAACACAAGCAAACCAAACCACTTAACATCTTGGAGTTTATGTCTTTTGGATTCTAAGCTAAAAATCTTTATCTTCCTGTAAATTCTAAAATATTCACTATCTTTTCTTGTAGGTGCTGAATATTTCGTTCTAACAGCGAGAAAGTGAAAAATATACATTGTATCCTAGAATGAATATATTTCACAGGAAGTTCTCAATGTGATAAAATATGGGCACCAAGACATTACTTGTGGTTATTAAAACATATGCAAAAAACTAAGAACTTCGCATATTCCTTTTGCATTATTTCAGACCCAACCTTATTGTAAGAACACATTTATTCATGTGCTATTTAATATCAACCTGCTGCATTCCTGTTACTAAAATTCATTCGTCTTTTAAAAATCCCAGTTTTCTTTGTTGTAAGAGTTTCTCCTCAGAAAACAGTAATCTGCCCTGCTTCCACTTCTGGGCTTTGTAAAACCCTCGGCATTTCTCAGCAGCTCTGAGCAGCTGACTCGCTCTGTCTTTGTAGCGTCGGTCTTCCTGAGCTAAATTGTAGGACTCTTTTCATAAAAAGAGCAGCATAAATTGACAGCAAAAACTGCTTTGCAGCATGCTTAATAGGAAATGGGTGATCAAGTCTCATGCTTCAAGAAATAAAGTAATTACTCAAGAATTTATAAACAAGAGTCTAATTTTTCCATAAGGAGCACCATCCAAAACACCGACAGCTGTGTATGTGTGTATAGGTGTGTGTGCAAGTATGTGTGCTTATATGTACTTGTGACCAAGAGATAAACCATTTATATTGAGAAAAAAAAACTTGGAGTGAGATACAATATGCTTCTTCATCCTAAACTTCTGGTATCAATCAGTAGAAGACATCAGAACCCAGATTGCAAAGGGCTATATTCTACTCAGAAATAATAAATCCCAGATTCTCTTTGCTCATCCACGCCTTTCTGCTCACTAGAAAATATTCTCCCTTGAGCCTGTGTTAAGCTCAAAAATGCCAACCAACATTCATAAAAGGAGATTGCTTCTAGAATTCCTCTTACGAAATACTTATTCCTTCCTCTTGTGGCTTGGATACATTTGAGAGTTTGGGAGCAAATCTAACATTTTTCATTGGACCACCATTTCATAAAAACCTATAAAGACACCGCACAACCCCTCACATGATTCCTTTCCAACGTGGGCTCAGGCAGAATGGCACTTTTACAAAAGAAAGTAGCAGGACGGCCTGTCTGCCACCAGGCACATGGTGACCTCTAACTCCACTGTCAACATTCGCAAGCATATTTGTGGAGCGGACTTCAAATATCAGACCCCTCAGGGATTAAAGTAGATTCTGAAATTTGTCATGAAGGTGATAGTGTCTACAGATGTGTAGACTGAGAACAAACTCAACAGAGCCTCTGAGGATTCACCAACAAGTTCTCTACTTTGGGTGCGTTTGTGACTGTCACCACTTACAAAAATCTAGAGTCATATAATCTATAGCTCTTACTGTCAAAGAAAATTCTACATTTGTCAGAAGCAAATCAATAAAAATTTTGCTGGTATTTTCTCCATAATGCAGACTTACTTCATTTCATGTTAAACTACATGCAAACACCATTTAATTGGCAAACCCAATTTTGGTAGTTATTTGAAGCTCTAACTTCAATAATTTCAGTGCCTTTAACCATCAATATTTGTGCTAATAATCTACTACAAAGTAAACATGAAGATTTTCATATTTAATTTCAAAACACTTAATGAAAATCATGGATTTTTATAATAACACATAGCTCAAAACTTAAATGGCTTTTCTATGCTTTGTGATTTTATTATATTAAATAGGTGTACATTGAAAAATATATTTTTCCCAGTGAACTAAAATTCCTCAAAAGCTACATCTATACCTTATTCACATTATTCATTTTTTACATACTCAGACATGTTATAATCAATAAATTGACTCATTAATGATTTTAACTATTAGTATTGGTCAAATATTTAAAAATACGTAATATTTTATTGACATTAATAATATGAAGACAACAAATTAATTGTGAATTAATAAGAATAATTTATCTCTGACCCAGGTCTTGGATTATTAATTTTAATTTGAGAATCATACAATTACAGTAATCATCTCTTCAACTTTAAAATACTCATATGAGAGAACACTAAATATACAACACACACAACATGAAAATATTTTTAAGTGAAAATTTACAACAAATACATTTTATTAAGTGGTCTTATTATGTTGGTTCTTTACCTTGAAGGTAGTTATGAGGATTTGTGTAGAAATTAATATGAGACTGTACATAAGATAATGATATGCAACTTTTAGAAGATCTAATCGCACCCAAAAATATTTTACCAGGAATTAAACCTAATTTCTACCTTTTCCAACGTTCTGCTAGTTTGTTAAAAATTTTTATTAAAGTGCTAGGCATATTCAGAAAACTAGAAGCACACGTTATGGCCCAAATTAGATGAAAACAACAGAAAAATACACAAGGTTCAATTTCATACATAAATTCATTAGAAATGAATACAAAATGAACTACAGTGGGAAAATCCATCTTTATTTTACAAAAGATACTTTCATAACTAGGAATCCAGACATCACAGAGCTAACATATTTTCTTTTGCTTTCATAGATAATAGATACATAAATACACACATGGATGATAGACAGCTAGTGTCTTCACTGCTTTTTTATTACTGGGACACAATACTCAACATGCACAACTTAAACAGGAAAGATTTTTTTTAGCTCACAGTCTCAGAAGGTCTCTGTTTACTCACAGGCAGCTGGCAATGATGGTCGCACATAGCAGAGGCCCAGAGAAGGAACAGCTGTTCATAACATGGCATACAGAAATCCGAGTAATCAAGGATGGGTAGAGTTAGTATCTATCTTTCCAGGTTGTGTCTCAGTTATCCAGCCCTCTGGGGTCACCCCCCCCCCCCTTACCCTTTGTGACCAGACCCCATCGCTTAACAATATTAGGTATTGTTAAGGTATTCCACAACATCCAAATACATGAAACTTTTGGAGGACATCCCACATCCAAACCATAGTACTCTGTCTCTGACCCCCAAAAGACTCAAGTACATCTCCGTATACAAAATGCACTTGGTCCTTCTCTAAGAATTGCCAAAGTCTTCACAGTATCAGCACCTCTAAAACATCCAAGTCAAAGTCTATTCTGAGATTAAGGTAAACTCCTCGTTGTGAGCTATTATGAAAATCAAAGAGAAGTTAAGGACTTCCAACATACAAGAACGCAAGGTTAATATTTCCATTCCAACAAGAGTAACAGGACGATAGAAACCAATCAGACCAAAGTCAGAACAAAATCCAGCAGAACAATAATGAGATCCTGCAGTTCCATTAAATTCTGTAGCTCCATATCCAGCACCTGGGCCATGCTGTGGTAATTTAGAAGCCGCACAGGTCTTAGGCAGCCCTACCCCTCGGGAATTAGCTCTGGCTGCAACCTCCATGGCTTCTCTTTAGGACTGACTTCTCTCATAGCCTGAGGTCTTCCTCTACAGGTAATCTACGTTCCTGGCATCCCAAAATTTCCAGGGTATCCACTGCACCTTTGGCTTCATAGCTTCACACACTGCCCTCTCAGGGGCACCCTGCCTGGCCTCCAAGGCCTTCTGAAATCTGGGTGGTAGCCACAACTCTTGTGTCTACATGCTTGTGAAGCCATGAAAACATTTGTTAAAAACAAGCTCAAAGTTGGCAAAGTTCCAATTTATTAGCAGAGAGTCTTTCTTTTATCCAGAAGCCTAAAAGTGCCACACTGTTGCCAAGAGGAAGAGGAGGAGTTGAGACACACATTGACAAGAAAACAGAGATTCTGGTTTCCCCAACCATTACGACTCTTCACTGTCTCCTTTGAGGTTTCAGAAAATTCCATCTACCAAAAATTGTTCTAGGCTCAGACTTTTTGATATTTAAATCTCACGTGATAAATAAATTTTCTGTCTAGATATTTAATGTTTTAACCTCTGATCAAAGCAAAAGCAATGAATATGATTACTACCAGACTTTGCATACAAAACAGACATGTAAATGTTGAATGTGAGCCTTAAAACTGTTCTCAGATAAATCAGTTACAGAAGGTTAAATGATTTTTCTTACATAAGAAACCTGAAATATAAATAATTGAAATGAAAATGAAAAATGATAAGAAACAGAGAGGTATATTTTCTGGAGATGAGAAGGGGATCTGGAGACTCGTAGGAGACAGGGACAAAAAGGGAGAGAAAGTCAACAATATGTGACAACAACATGCACCAGTTTCCCAAGGTGAATGTAATTATTGGGCCCCTCAAGGTATACGAATAAAAATAATCATTATAGAGAAAATAAATAAAATTTCTCTGATTTTATCATAAAAGATAGCAGTAGAATGCAAATGTTACATACAGCATTTAGTCTCCTTTAAATTTTTGTTATCGATACTTTCAGAGAAAAAATCATCTTTAAAGCAATTACATAAAAACCTGGACTACTTAGTTTAACTTCTTAATTCTTCTATTGTAGAAAGTTGGAACTGACACTATAAGCAAGGAATAATGAAAATATGAAGAAAGCAGACACTCAATAAATAGTAGAGAATCTGAGGGATGAAAAGTAGTCATTATCAACACACAATGTTTGAAAGGCCTAATTGAAAATAGTGTTATGCACACTTATTCTTACATTGTGAAAATGTACTCACTGGCAAAGACATTCCCACCCTACAGGCAATGGCATTCCCAACCTACAAATGGGTGGATTTACAGAAGTTTTCAAATGCATAGCTTGTATGAGCACACAGATCATACTTGCTTTATAACCAATCAGAAACAGCTGACTGAGGAATGTTGCACCATCTCCCGGTGGGCTGGGCAACACAGCAATCTTACCTGATGGCCTAGGACATTCATTTTAGTAATCTGTAAAACCACAAGGTATAATTGAGATTGTTCTTAAAAATACGGTATGTATGGTGCTTATTACTCTGACAAAGTACAAGTTGGAAATGAAAGCAAAGAAAAAAGAAATTCAACAGTTAAACTATTCAGAAAAACAATATTTTTCATTTCAGAACATCAGGATAAAGAGATATTGAAAGATTTGCACCAAAAAACCTGTTGTACTGTGAAATCTACAATTAACCAAATTATCTATTGAAATATCTTCTATGTGCTACAAGCAGGAAAAAGAGATTTCCATCTAAAAACACCAACAAATTCTACAGGTGCAACAATTGTCTAACCATTCTACTCAAGCAAGGCTGTTTTAAGCAGAAAAAAGACAATGGCTAATAACAAAAAGCAGAAACTAGCTAAAACAGAGCTTAAAATGATATTTATACATTCCTAAAACAGATACTCTTTCCCCCCCTGCTTTTTATCTTTGAAAAATAACCAAATAAATCCTTTAGGGAAGGTGTGCTCACAGGGTTGCTTGCTTGTGAGCAGCCAGAGAACCACAGGCTGTCAGCCAGCGTCACTTGAGTTGTTCTGCCGATGTACCACCCTCTACCTCAAACTGATAGGAAAGGGTTTCTAATTTCAGTTGCCTGCTAGTCTGCTCACTCAGGCATGCTCCTTCCATCACAAGTTCTTCCTTATTACAAGGTCACTCTCACCTTCCATCTCTGCTTCTATTTGGATGTAAAATATCCAGGTGTTCAGGATTATTAAAACATACACACAGCTTACTTTGCTTGAGAAAGATTATATTCATTTTTCACGGGGTGTTCATTTCATAATAAGCTACTTGTAGGATGATCCATTTTCGATTTTAATTAGGAAGTCCTCTGAATTCCTTTTCTGCTCTTGCAGACAAGAAAAATTAATCAGAAATATCTTTGTGAGCCCGGAAACAATTACAATGCAATTCTTGTAGGAGTGCTATCAAATCAAGAGAATCTGGGATTCATTGCTGGGTGTTATCATTATGAAAGGCAAACTCTTATTCTAAATGTAGAACATGACAGATAAGCATTATTACATAAAGTTAAAGTAGTGATTTTTAAGGAATAACACGGGTCCCTGAGTCGGGTCGTATCTAGCATCAACGTAGCAGGGTGTCTATTATCGACGAGTGATTATGACGAGTGCTGTCTTGGAAGAGAGCAAATCCTGGGAAGTAATTGGATTTGCTAAATCCAGACTTGCTCTAGCTTCGGTTCTGGCACCTGCAACAAAAAAGGACAGCTGTCCTGGACACCCACCAGGTAAATACCATTAAGCTCATTAACACAAACCTTTTGGCTATGATCAAGTAAAGTACCAGTTAATCCATTATATTTGTTCTGGCAAGGGACTCCCTGAGTCTTGCCCTGCTACTTAGAGAGGTTGTGAGGTGGGGATTGGCAGGCCAGCAAAATCTTCCCATCTCTAACAGCTTTGAGTTTTATTTATGATCCAAGTGAAATGGTATGATAGTGATAATGACAATAATACCTCAACCCTGAGGAGCTCAGAGGGCTCTGCTGATATTTATCTAATTAATCCTCACCACATGCTTGGGGAGGAGGTATGGGGCAATATCCCTGGTTTACAAACAAAAGGGGCAAGAGGAAGCAGCCTGAACTCACTAAGTAAGCTACTTTGGAGGAAATCATGTAACCCATACTTCTTATCTAACAATGGCAATTGTCACAATCTGAAACTTTGTGGTAAACGGTGTATGAAACTATGGAATATTATTATTTGGTAATTGCATGAGGTCACTGAGAGAGTATTAATCAGTTAGAAGAACTCATAAACAAGATAACAAGATATGCCAATGTGCTAAACCCCCAGGCGAACTGTAGATCCTTCTCTACTCACATATCCTGACAACTGATTTTGGACCAAGTTCCAACTAAACCGAAAAGGAGAAATGACATGATAGCATAGGAAGGCTTTTATTTTCTTCTCCAAAAGAAGTCAGAGGTTACTAAACAGAAATAAACCTATATATTCCACATCCTATCTCAAGCTTACTGATCATGCCTCAAGATTTTATCTGTTTAAAAACTACTTGGAGAAAAACAATAATTTTTGCCTATATTAATAAAGTACTACACAAATAAAACAACCCAATAGATGCTATCTGATCCTTACATTGTTTAAAATGTCAACCTAAGGAAAAGTGACCATATATATTTAGTTCAGAAAACCAGGTACAGCAAATGTCACGGCCTCTATTCTGTAAATCAGTCTTGCCCTTACAGGGTCAATTGAACATTCAGTAACAGCCATGGGTGTTAAGCTGAGCATTCACCATGAAACTGACAGTCTTTGTAAACACTGAAATTGGACAAATTGCAAACTATGAGAAACCTGTGAATATCTTTCTGGAGCTATATGCTTGATCTTTCTCTTTTCATTAATAAGAATGTTTCCACCTTTTTGCATCTAGCATATCTCTCTAAAAGCATTATAAAATAAGCTGGAAGCAGGTAAAAGTTGAGAAAGAAGATTTTACCCAGATTCCAAGAGCCATGTGAACCACCATTTCCCTTTGTTAGTGGCCTCTGCTGCTAAAGAAGGAGTGAGGTGGAATGAACAGAAAATAAGCATATTTTCATAACATAAAGCTGAATATCCCACAAAAGCATATAGCTGATTCATCTTTCTGAATAGTATTTTTTATTTTGGTACTCAGTACTTCCGGATTTCCTGGACTATTTGCATATATTTAGATTGTAAAATCAGATTTTCTGTAAGGTAAATTACTAGTTCAATGTTGATCATTTTGTATTTTAATTCTATGTAAATATGTATCTTCTCCCATACATGATACACTTTCATATTCCTGAGTTATTTAATGCTCACAACAACCTTGCTTATATCATAGGTAAATATTCAAAAAATGTTAATTGAATGAATAAATGAGAGAACAGATATCTTCTCCTTTTTGTACACAAGAAAACGGGTTCAAAACAGTGAAGCAATTTTCCTAATACCATGCCACTCCTAAGTGACCAGGTCAGAGTTCAAACCCTAAAATTCTTGCAACAAGTGCAAAATATCTTTCTATCTAATATACCACCGTCTCCATGAAACACGATACTTTTGCTGAGAAGACACGAACACCCAGGTCTATGCACCCCAGAGAGGGTACAGCCGACAGGCCCAAGTACATTTTATTTGCAGGAGTGTGGGTGAGGAGAGACCCACAGAAGGATAGGTGAGGGGCTACCTACAAGAGGACAAGGGGTCGCCTGCAGGCCTAGAGGTGACCCAAAAGCCAGTCACATCACAGAAAAGCCTAACCTAGAATGGATGGCGACTCAGGAACTGCACGCGGCCTCCCGGGCCCCTTGGCTTCTCCTTCTCACTCCGTGCTGTCGCATTCACTCCAGCCCTGTAGACTCAGCTCCCTTAAAGATCCTCAATCTTACTGTCCTTTCACAGGTTGGAGGATGCACATCAGGTGCCAGAGGCCTGTGTCACGTGCAATAGGGCACGTGTCACAGCCAAGCCGGAACCGGTGGGATCCGGGGATGTACCGTAAGTCCGAGCACACTCTAGGAGCTGCCTATGTAGATAATGACCAGACACAGAGCGCCTTCCGGCAGCGCTGAAGATCTGTCAGCTGTCCCTCCTCTCTCCAGGAGCAACAGAGGATTCGCTACACAGCACTCACCAGAAAAGGGCAACTTCTTTTTTAAATGTCTATTTAGCCTCTGAGTCTACTTAGGATGCTACCTGACTGTAATTTCTGAGCCCATTAAAAGTCTAATTGGGAGAAAAGTAAAAATGCAATTCCAGAAATGGAATTTAAAGACTTAAATTTTGCTTGTTTCTTTTCTTTTAAAATATAGATTTCACGTAAATGAGTATAATATTAAGAGAACAAAGATGATGGCCCAACTCTTGCCGCTGTGGCCAGTAAAATGCACAGAAGTTTTCCAATCCCAGAAAGTGTCTGAAAGTTGACCCTAACATTGAAGTCGACCCTAGTAAGTATCTGAAAAATGCAACTGCTTCCCATGCCTGAGCTCTGGAGGAGGTGCATACACTAGAGAACTATAAGAAACAAGCCATGAAAGTGAAGTCACACACACAAAAATGAGCAATGTATGAACAAAAATATGTAAACATGTAAATGGATGAGCACTTATATTTCATTTTGTTGATTTGAGCCATCATCAATACACAACTTTTGGGAATGGTCTTTGGGAACAAAAGGCCAAGATTATTGATTGGCAGACAATGAGATTAATGTATTTAAAGTCTACACAGAATGTTCAAGGTTTGACATGATGCTTACTTTACAAACATACCATATGTGGGCAATTTCAAATGCAAATTTTGAAACATTTTCATTTTGCTATTAAAATACAATAAAATATGCATTTTCTATTACAATGAATTATAGAAGAATAAGTATGAATTTCAGTGTGAAACATGATCACCAGCTTTTGGTTATAAAAACCACTAAATATTGTCAATCTACTTCACAAAGAAACACTAACAGTTGAACAAATCCTCTACCTTCCACTCCAATATTACTGCAATGTCTTCTTTTCTGTGAAGTCTAGAACTAGGACAATAGATTCTAAGGTAACATACAATGTCTCTGTGAACGAATTGTGCAGTCCCAGAGCATGAGCAACTGTACACAGTAGATTTTTCATGCTCACAAGCAAATTCTTCAGGTTTAAAGGGTTCAGCTATAATAGACTGAATTCTGACATGAACCCAAAAAAACAGAACTAAATTATCAGAAATGTCTTTGATGCAACAATAATAGAGACCACAGTTCTGTTTTTAAAATGTTTAAACAAGATCTTTACTAAGAAAAAAATATGTGCAACTATTCAATTTAGTATAATTTGTTCCTTTGTGAATGTTCTTCACTCAAAAGATACTTGCTCTGTGCCACCTAAGATGAATGCTCAGACAAATCACAGCAGGGTAGGACCCTGAGGCGCCATGTCACCTGCCCCCCTGAGGCTTTCCATTGCACATGCTCACTCACCCTGTTCTGAAGGCAAAGCTCAGCTGTGCATGACCTAAGCCTCATTCTCCTGCTACGTGAAAGTGGTCTTCCGCCTTCCACCTATATATTTACAATACTTGTTGCCTTCTAAGTCATGTGCTGTCTTCTTAAGCAGAATTCACTTTTGGTTGGCTGGTTGTTTATTTGGGGTTTTTATTTTTGAGACAAAGTCTCTCTCTATTGTCCAGGCTGGTCCTGAATTCACCGTGTAGCCCAGGCTAGTCCCAAACTCCAGGCAATCTTCCTACTTCAGTCTCACGAGTACTGGGATTACAGGTGTGTGCCACCACTCCCAGCAAATTTTTATTTGCTGCTGGGTGATCAAACCCAGGGCCTTACACATGCTAAGCGAATACTCTAACCACTGACATATGCCCCCAGCTCCAGCATTATTCACTTTGGCTTCTCATTCATTCTATATGTTTTTATTGAGAGTCCATCACACCACCAGCAGTTGTAGGTACACAAGAGATAGCATTGAATGAGAAGGAATACTGGCTATCATAGATCTTCCACTTTCCTGTGGCACACCTGTAAAGGCAATCAGTCAGTGAGGGTTCTCTTCCCGTTTGGGAGATGGCTGCCTTCTGAACTTCACAGGAGGAAGAGACGGAGAGCCAACTGGTGTCTGTTTCCTAAAACGTGCTAATTCCATTCAGAGAATCTCATCCTCATTCTTTGTATCAATTCTCTGTAAGTACATTATTTGTTCTATTGATTGCCTCCTTCAATTACAGACATTTGGAAGAAGTCATGATTCAGTCCGTAACAGAGAGCTGGATGATACCAGTGAGTGGTAGTGAGGGAACTATCGCAGGGGGAGGGCCCAGCACATGTGCATGCAGAAGCCCAGCATCAGCCTGGAGAGTCTGAGGAACAAGATGGACTATGAGAGCAAAGAAACAGAATGAGCTGGAGGACAGGGGCAGAAGCAGTGTGAGAGAGATGGACAGGGTACAGAGTGTTTCAGATACTAAAGAAGCAGCAAGAAATTTTCAGACTTTTCTGAACATAATGTAAAAATACAGAAATGCTTTGAAGAAGAAAATTACATCTTTTAATTTTTGTTTAAAAGTCACTATAGCTGTTATGTGGACAATGGGAAAAATGAAGGCATCTTTATTTGTAAACTCAGGGAGAAGTCTAAGGGGGAGATGGTGGTCCGGGCTTAACAGTGTTCAAAACAGTGAGGGGCGGTGGGGCTCAGAATGTATTTGAAGGCTCATCCCTCAGAACGTGCTGACTGGAAGAAAAACTAGAGAAAAAGAGAGAGAAAGAAATGAAGACTTAGTACAAAGTTTGACCTCAGCAACAATATAGGTAGTGGTGTCATTTACTGAGACAGATTAGACAAGGAAGAATAATGCTGGGATAAGAATTAAGAGTTTAATTTAACAGATGGGGTTTGAGATGCTTGGTAGACATCTACATAAAGACCAGATGTTGGAAAGACTAATACGCCTAAAGTAAATGTGCAACTTGGAAGTCACCAGCAGAGATGTAGTATTTAAGTCTATGGAACTGAATGAGATCAACTTAGGAGAAAGTCTAAGAAACAGAGACCAACAGCTAACTCTGGTAACACACATCTAAACATGAGTGACAAGAGCGAAGTTTACCCAAGAGTGAGGAAAGAATCACAGAGCAGCAGAAAGGAGACTCAGAAGAGTGGGGGTCTATGTACTCAATAGAACGAAGTGTTTGACTATGTCAAATTCTGCTAAGAATTGAAGCAGAAAGAGGACGATAAATGGATCACTTGACAGCATGAAATTCAATGCTTCTGTTTGTAGAAGAGTTTTCATGATTTGATGGTAACAAAAAACAATTGAAATATACTAAACAGAATTAGAAATAGAAAATGGAAAAGGTCAGTAGAGCTACTTTTTTCAAGGAATTTTAATGAGAGATATGGCAGTAGCTGAAGAATGGGATGGAAGAGGCTTTCTTAAGATGGAAGATAATAAGCTTGGGTGCTGATCATAAGGTAATTATAATTAGGAGGGTGGGAGGTTGACTAAGAGGAAAGAAGAAGATAGGGGAGGGAGAAAAAGAGAGAGAGAGAGAGAGAGAGAGGGAGAGAGAGAGAGAGAGAATATGAATACAAGGACAAACTCCTTGCATAGGCAAGAGTTGATGGAATCCTATCACTTAGCAGAGTATTAGATCACACATGATAGCACAGATCTCGTTGAACCCTATTACAGGAAAATGTTGCCATGAGTTCTCATGCAAGCATGTTTCCATAAATTTGTTGGTGAGATGACTGAAAACAAAGAAAAGGAAAAGAAGAAATTGGAGATTGGAAGAGAAAGCAAGTAGAAAGCAAACATCAGTGACAAGACAGTAAAAATGTATCATTTTATTTTATCATATAATAAAAACAAATTTCTCTTCCAACTTAATTCCCATTTGCAATATTGTTTGTATAGGTAATTATTTTAAATAATGCCATGTATAATGAGACCCATATTTCCAGTGAATATAAACTTACTGTTACTCAAGTAAGTGGAGTATTCCCATCTCACAAGACTAATACTATTGTAATGAAATTTTGCTAACAAAGTCCACCAAGTTGCTCATTACTTCCTATTAAGAAAAACATTATTCTATTTAAAATTCTATTATATATTAAGGAACTAAAATTCCATTAGCCATATTTACTTTCTATTTTGGTAGAAGATAAGTCAATTTTTTAAAATTAAGAAACAATTTCTTAAAGGAAAACACATTGAAAGGTATCAGATGAAAAAACATCGTTCCTGTGTTTTCTACAACACATATTTCAACATGAATTTTAAGAAACAAAATACCCTGGGCTGATTTCTCTGATGGTTTTAATAAAATGATTTAGATGCACATATGAAGCATTTACTTAGTTTTGGAGTTGCTACTTCTTTTTATCATTATAACAATGCTTCACCAACAAAGGCACAACAAAATAAACATTGACTACAAATACACAGATGTTCTATAATGAATACATATCCGAATCTCATTTATTTAGAATCTTCCTTAACCACAGTCTAGTTTATTTGCAACATACTGTTTCATCATCTTCTAAAAACTGCCATACAACTATTTGATCTGAAAAATGTCTATTGAACTCTCTAGATTATATTAATTAATATATTATATATTGATACATACTTACCATGTGTCAAATCTAGGTTAAGTCATATGTTCAATTAGAACTCTTAAGGGTAAAACGTTGCTGTTGCTCAGAATCATGGATAAGAGATGAAGCCCAGGATGAACCTTGCAAGCACAAGACCCTCAGTTTGATTCCCTAACACCACATAACGCCAGGTGAGCTGCACTGAGGAGGCTGAGGCAGGAGGATTGCTGTGAGTCCAAGGCCAGCTTGGGATACATACTGAGTTCAAGATCAACCTGGGCTACAGAGTGAGGCTCTGTCTCAAAAAAAAACATTTTCTAGACAGTAGTATAGATATTAATAGCTGGAGGGAAAAGAAAAGAAGCAAAATTGGCCAGAGAGTGGCTGGAGTAACAACAAATTCTCGACAATGTGCTCACTTGAAACTAGAGAGGACTGGAGGTAGGATGGCTTTTCAGAGTTGTCTCCAGATGGGGAGAGAGACTTGAGCTTTTGCACCCCATAAGCCCCAGGTTTTGGATATGGGCTGTCCCCAGGAGGAGACATGAACCGCAGCAGGTAACTCTCTTCAGCTCAGCTATGTTCCCCGCTGTGACCTGGCATGAGCAGTCACAGAAGCTGGAAGAAATATTCCAGTTTCGAAGGCAGAGCAGCAGTAGCATGCTGCATCGTGACACTAAAATCAACCTCGGTCCCACTGTAAAACTGAGACTTTGTACATGCAAATACAGTTTCTAAGGTTGTCTTTGAAAATGTTGAATCAAAGCTGTTAATATATATGCAATGCGCTTTGTGGGAAAAGGTGTGGGGGAGAGATTTTTCAGACATGAGTATGAACAGATCTAAGAGAGTCCTGAGTGATCCTCACCGGCCACTCACAGCTGAAAAACTTGATATGCCTAGTGGAAGGAAGCTGGGTCCCTGGGGATGGGACCTCAGAGGGGACAGTAGGACTGCAGGCACTCTCCTTCACTCTTTCCCATGTGCCACGTCCTGAGCAGCTGCCTCTGTCACATACCTCTGCCCTCATCATACGCCCCTTGCCACAGATCCAAACATTGCAGCCATGCAGACAGGGACTAAAGCCTCCAAAATCATGAGCCAAAACAAAACTTTCTAAAATCAATGAGTTCAACTATTTTGTCACAGTGGCAGCAAGCAGATTAACATAATACTCAATTCCCATCAAATGTCACTATTTAGAAATGGAAGCTCAATATAACCAAATATAACAAATTTTCAGAAAAGCAAAAATTTATAGTGATACATAAATGCATCCATCTTTAATGTTGACTTGAATTTTAACAAGAAATAATGACTTCTATGCTAAATAAAACATATTTGGAACAAGATTCAATTATTTCTGAATTATAAAGAGTTCGTTTCTAGGGATAAATCCATTCTTGATTGTATTAGCAGAATTATACACATAAAGCAAGAATCTTGCAAATCTACCTCCATGTGCACTGAAGGGGTAAAGGCGAAAGAAAGAATAAAGAGCTTTGATAGTAAACCCAGGGTGAACACAACTGCGTAGATGATACCTAGGTCAATGGCCAATGTTACTAGCCAAGTAGTAGCATCATAGATGACTTGGCAAATGATAAATTCCATTAGTTCAGAAGTAGAGGGATTGGAATATGATGAGCATCAGAGGCATTGATTGGAATGGAGAAGGGATAGAAGACTTTTTGCCTGTTGTCATCAAAGGTTATTTTCTGTAGAAGGAAAAAAGAAAGCATCAAGAGTGGCAAATAGGTCAAGCCACCTGAGAACTTGGCAGCCATAATATGGCCCTTGAAATTTGGCAATAGGAATTGACAACTGGGTCATTGCCCTTTCAGTTAAGGAAGTCAGACCAAGAAGACGCAGACTACCTGCTACTCGGAAACTTTCTTGAGGAACTGACATGGGAGGAAACTGTAGAATTTGTGCTCAGGTGAATAACGGTTTGTCAGAGGTAACTTGCAGGCTAGTGAGACACTTAGAAAGAATTGTGAATAAAGCTCCTTAAACAGAGTATGAACACAGGCTGGCACTTGACCAGAATTCCATAAGTGCTTTAAGAAGAGATCCACACAGGGAAGAAAGAACAAGCTCTGAGGAAGCAGAGAAACAAAGATATTTCTGCCAACTCGTACCTTAGAATCACAAACGATAAAGCCCTGCTCACTTGCAATACAATAACCTAAGCACTATTATAAAGGAAGTTAATAAATTAACAAATTAAAGCACTAGCCAAGGTTAATATTAACTATTAACCCTCTTCCGCTATAAACTCTTGGAGGCAGAAAAAAATGAGACAGGAGACCGACACACTTTACGTAGGCAAGATGCCTAAAAGGAAAGCTTTTCTTACCAGGAGGAGGAAATGATAAGCATTCTGGTTATATTATGAGGAACTTGGATTTAGTGAGAAAAGTAAAGAAAAAATGAAAAAAGAATACCAGAGATTAATCTAAAATCTTCACAATATTGCTTAGGCTAGTCCATATCAGATAACCCCTTTAAATGGTATATATTTAAATCAAAGAGCATAAGAATGACAAGGAAATATTTCATACTTTTTAAGTAGCTCTAAGTTTAAAAACAAAATGAGCTGAAATATAACAGAGCTGACCTTAGACGATATAAAAGCACTTGAATTCCAGTTGCGAGGACTATTCACCAGTCACGTGACTTTGGACAGTTATTATACCCTTTTGGTCCTTGGCATCTTTTGCTATGAAGTGAAAATAGACTTCCTTTTCTCTCTCGCACAGTTGTTATTGTACTCTGGATTTGGAATGTCCTCCAAAAGCCTCAGGCATTTGGATGCTATGGATTATCTATGGAGCCACGTGCTGCTAGGAGAAAGGAGCCTAGTCTGGAGGGATGGACTATGGGCTTGTAGATTAGATGACAGGCATGTGGATTAGACTACAGGCGTGTGGTGGAGGCTTGAACCTGAAATGGGCAGAACAGAGTCTGGACCCAGAAGGAGAAAATCACAGGGGTGGGAGCTGGAAGGACAAATGCAACTTTCGCCCTTCCTCTCAGACTTGACTTGGCTTGCCTAGGCTTCCTGTTTGCAGTGCTGTGAGGAGCTGCTTCTGCCTCTGCCTGTGCCATGTCCTTCCACTGTTGCTGGCTGCCCATGAACAAACTGTCACTTTCTGAAACTGTGAGCTAAAATCAGTCTTTCCTCCTCTGATCTGTGCATGTCAGGCATTTGCCACAGGAACATTAAAGTAACTAAGACAGTTATTAATAATGATGCAGAAAATTTAGAAAATTTTCAAGCTCAAATCATTCAGAAAACTATCAAATTCTCTACCAGCATCATTGTAGCACCATTCTTTACAAAGTCAACCCTCTTAAAACTGTTTTTATGACATTACTCATACTCCACATATTTAAGGACTTTCTGCTTGTGGGGGATTCAGGTTGGGTTGAAGCCTGTTTAGCACAAGTCTAGGACACTTCGGTAGAGGAAGGCTTCACTGCATAGCTGGTGTGTGAGGCAGGCCTCATGCCCCCACCCCAACCCCACCCCCGTGTCCAGTGACAAACTGTTGATTGGCAGTCCCATCCTCCTTACTCCAATCCCTCCCTCCTTCTGGGTGACCCCACTAGTTAAGGCCTCGCTAATTGGCCCAAGATGACTTCTGCATTATCATAGTCTATTTAAGCCTTGTACTTCCTAAATAAATCAGACTGCATTCACTGAAGCAAGTCCCCGGAGTGTGGTTACTCTATCATCCAACCCCTCCTCAGCTCTTCTGGGGGACCCCATGGGAGGGAGACCCCTACATCTACTGTCAATGGAAAATAAAGCACCTTGAACAGATCCTGAGCAGAACATTTTTTTTTTTTTGGCTCTAACCACTTATTTTTGAATTCTCCACACTAGCAAGCAAATCTCATAGGATTCTGACCTTGTGCTTTTATTCAATCCATTATATTGACTCAAAAAAAAAAAAAGGCCAAAGAATTCTCCAAGACTCAACCTGGCTTGCCTGCCTTTCCAGAAGTGTTCAACTCATGATATTTTTCATATTTCCCTCTAAGACTCCTTCCTATCAATATCAGTAACTTAGTAATTAATAGAAACCTGAGAGTTTTTTATCATTTTGTAAAATTTGATTGTACTTTTATCTCAGGCGCAATTAAATCTTTTCCCAGTTATACTTTATTTCACTCACCATGATATTAGATCATGGGGTTACAGGCCATCATCAGACTTGCTTGCATAACCAATGTCCTGATTTTCTGAGAGGAGCCATCAATGGCAGGAAATCTGGCCTGTATAATAAATTTTGCCATGCAGTTCAATTTTTCTTGCCATCTCTCCCAATACCTAGTTATTGCAAATGGTTATCAAGAACGAGTCACTTCTTTCCCCTCCTCTCTGTCCCATGAGAAGGGAAAAGAAAAGAGACAAATAGAAGCCAAAGCTTTCAATGAGACTAAAAGGTGCACAGAGTTTAGGCACCCTCTTCTTTAAGTTCAATCTTCCTAACCTTGCAATGCACAGCATCATCCCTAATGGCCACATTCACCTATGAAAAATGTGAAATGTGGCTAGTCTAACTAAAAATCTAATTTTTTTACTTTAATATTAACTCACTTGCATTTAATTTATGAACTGAAGCACAATAAAAATGAGGTGAATTTTTAAAATAAATATAGCTTTTTGGCAGAACTACTTTTCACTTTATTCAAAATTTAGCATTCAAAATCAAGGTGTGCAGTGAGTGAACAACACATTGAATTTTGAAGACTTAGTATGCAGAAAACATGTAGAATAGCTCTTCAAACTACTATATTGATTATTTGTTGGCATATTATTTGAACATTGTGGGTTACATAGAATACATTATTAAAATTGATTCCATTTTTTTACATTTTAATGTGGCTACTAGAAAATTTAATATAAGATACATGGCTTGTGTTGTATGCCTGGTGGGAAGTTTTATAGTCTATCACACAATATATATAAAAGTGTTAATAACTAAGAACATTATATACACTGTTGTATTGCATGCTCACTGTACATTTCTGAAATATTATTCCTATTTTATAGATGAAGGAACTGAAGGTTAAACTTACCCAACATCACACAGCTGTTAAGCAACAGAGCTTCAATTTATACTTAGCTCTGTCTCTCATAAAGCACATATTGAAAATTCATTGGAATGTTTATCCCATTAAATTACAAAAATATTAATCAGATATGCTCAGAAATTTATTCCTTAATACCGTCCAAATCACCTAGCCAATTAAAAACTTTGGAATAATTCAGGCAGAAGTTGGACAAAAGTCTAGTCTGGGTTGGTTTCAAAACAGCATCCAAATTGGGCCAGTGAAATGTATGACAATGTCAAAACAATGAGGAAAAACCCAGCAAGGTCACAGAACAACTAAAACTCAAATTAGGTATAGATTTAAATATTCCCTGGAGCACTGTGTCATGAACACGTACCAAAACAATGCATAAGATTGTTTACTTTTCCCAGATTTCTCATTTCATTCCTGAAAGAGTTTTCCAACCAATTCAAAGTTTTGGCCAATTGGCTTCATGAGAATAATGGGAAGAATAGTAGAGTATTTTTTGAGTTAAAAATTTGTTTCATAGG
This sequence comes from Ctenodactylus gundi, assembly GCA_004027205.1. Lineage (NCBI taxonomy): Eukaryota > Metazoa > Chordata > Mammalia > Rodentia > Ctenodactylidae > Ctenodactylus > Ctenodactylus gundi. The sequence continues at coordinate 321,246 of PVKB01000344.1, forward strand.
AGGCTATGGAAAACACCAGTTTATACTCATTATCCACTAATTTCTGCACCTTCCTGGACTCTCAAGTTGCCTTTAGGAAGTAAGAGTGACAATGGCCTTCAGGGCATTCTGCCCACTTCTCTGAGCTACTTCAGAAACTTCATCTAGAAATGGAGCATAACCTTCTGATCCATTTTGAAAACCTAACTTTTTTTGTCCTACAACCATAAAACATAAAAGTACGACTGACAGATGAGACTGGATAAACAGCTCAACACATCATTGGAGGAACATGCTCTCCAGATAAATGTCTGGCTGCTCAGCTCTAGCATCTGGGGAGCAGGCCATAGAGAAAAGCACAGGAGAAGGGGCTGGGGACCAAATATAGTACCCAGGGTCATGCCCCTATGATTCACTAAGGAGGTTGCTTTGATCCTGAGACAACTCTCAAGCCGATGAAGTTGACCACTAGCTTATCAGTCACGAAAATTTATCAGTACCTGAAATTCTGTATCTGAGGTGCATGAATTATTGGTCAGCAATAACAAGCTCAAGGAAAGACCTCTGAACTGTTGCCCCAATTACAAATTTTCTAATTTTGTCTCTTTTCCTATTCCCCTTCACCCTCCCCTCTCCATCCCTCTTTGTCCACTTTCTCTGTCTCTATCTTTCCTCTCACACTAACACTTCCATGGGTATCTCTGCATAAGTATGTATGTTTGCTTTATGTGGGTTTCCCTTTGTATTAGGACAAAAAAACTCTAAAGAATAAATGAAATATCTTATTTAACATCATCTTACAAGTCACTTTATGTAAAGATATTAAGCAAAACTATCTTTGCGTGTGCCAACTCTTTCAAGTGGGTTGAAATCAGTGCTTTCTGAAAACTAGAGCATATCTAGCCAAATACCTGCTCTGTCCCTTTTCCCAAGTGGCCCTGATTTTATAACGAGGCATCGACAAAGTGTAATCCAAACATATAACTAAGGTATTCAAGACTTATTTATATTTAATATGAAACTCTTGAAGCCTGAAAAGATTCGTGAGAGTTGGAAATAAATATGCAACAGTATAAATTTCAGACAGACAGGTATCAGAGGGAGAATATGAACACAGAGCCATTGCCTCCTCCGGGGTGCCCTTTTGGCTGCTACCTGCTCACAATAATAACTTTGCTCTTAGGAGCATCTCTTGTTGGAAATGTCCGTGTAAGTTTTAGCCCTCCTATGGATTCACCCTCTCACGTTCCTTCTTCCTTTGTATGAACAAATATTTGTGGAAAATGCTATAAAGTTACTATCTGTGCCACGTTCAAATGAGTACATGTTTTTCAGCTGTGAGTTTAAATGACGTGTATCAATAGAACACTCGGGGTAAGCAAACCGTAAAGCTTTTAGAAAACAATGGCAAGTAGAAAAAAAATAGATATCCGACCTCTTTCCTGTCTGAGAGTTTCTCAAATATCACTGACCTGAAGCTAGAATCCTTCAGCGCTTTGAAGCCCCGCTGCTCATTTTCTTCCTGCAGCTCTCTCCAGCTGCTGTCACATCTGTCTGAGATCACAGCAAGGTTGGCTGCTTTAATGCCTTCCTTGGTATCTGCTATGCTAACTCCCGCTAGAACCCAGCACCTCAACTCCCCTATCAGCCCAGATCATCGCGGTAGCATCAGGCTGACCCCAGGCCCAGCCGGCAGCTCTCATGTGGACTCCCTGGTAGCGGCACACCTGAGGCAGCCAGAGCCACAGAATACTCCCTACGGCTGTGGGAAGAGGTTCTGAGCAGCTAAGCTCAGTCATATTTTATCAAAGCCTTTGATCTCAGGTTTGATCTTTGCTGAGATCTGTGACACAAACAGGTCTCTGCTCACAGGGCAACTGGTGCTTACTAACTCCACCCCCCTTTTTCACTTGGAGCACCCTGCTGCCTGTATATTCATGGTGTATAACACAAAATGAAGGGTCAAAGTAAAAATAGGCATTTTGTAAGAGAACTTTATTCCTTTCACCCTATTGGTTTTTTCCAGAGCACCACACTTTTGGAAGACATTCCTTTGTCCCTGCCCAAAGGGCTTAGATCATTTTCTGTACCTTCCTTTTGGCTTGGAATAGGGAAGTGATAGAGGAGTCATACTTATGCTGCAAGATAAAAGAACTCCATGTTGATCATTAACTTTGTTAGACCAGCATCTAGCATCATCAGCCTTTGAATAAACGAACTATACTTCAGAAAGAAATGAACCAAACAGTCATGTTTTCCTTCTATGTGGAACAATTCTAGAGGATGATTCTACTCACAGGAATAATTAAAGTAACTGTGAAGAAGAGAATTCTAAAAACCTAAAAGAAATGAAATAAACCCAGAAACACTGAATGAGGTGAGAAAAACACAATCATTCAGGATGTGAACAGACATGGGCAAGGATTGTGAAGCTGACTCTTTTGAAATCCCAAAGCCATATGGGAGTTGAGAGTAAAAATAGAAATGCCAGGAGCACAGAAAGGATCAGGTGAGCAGTGGCAGGAGTAGAAATGGAACAGATGGGCTGCTTCCAGCAAAAGGGTTCGGTGCAGGGACTCATTCAGGTAAAGAGGATAGTGGAAACAGAAACAAACAAAAAAAGCTTCAAATTTAAAGTGAACTGAGGAGATCTGGCAATCAATGAATGGAGTAAGGGCACATGGAAAGCTGGCACAGGGGTTTCTAGTTTGGACACTAAAGAGAAAGACTGGGACAGGAAGCTGCGGCACCCCGTGAAACACTATGGAAAAGCTAATTACAGTGGGAAGGACATGTACAAGAAAAAGAAAAATGGCACCTTAACCTGGCTTCAGATGTCAGCCTGCCTTACTATTACTCAGCACATAAGAAGAAGAAGAAGAAGGAGGAGAAGGAGGGGGAGGAGGGAGGAGGAGGAGGAGGAGTAGAAAATGACCAAAAGCATTCTAAGTTCAAGAAATTGCAGTTTCATATACATGAAGTATGTTCAAAATAAAATCCAACTAGCACTACCACACAAAGGAGCCAGGCGAGAGAGGAAATTGAAGCTTTGGCCTTGGGTTCACCCAGCTTTTTACCCTTTATTTTGTGTATTTATGAGCACCGCCTAAAGGTAGCAGTGGCACATTTTTCAAATGAAGATGGCAGATTTTCAATTCTGTGCCCTTTTACCTGCCCAGGTGGCTAGGAAAAGAGGAGTAAGGGGGAGAAGGGATGAAGGTCAGCACACTGCGAGTGACTTCATCTTGCTCCTGTGTCTTAGATCTTATCAGGAAGGCTGTGCATCTTGTTAATAGGTGAAAGGCAGGGGGAGGGATTTAAGATCTCCATCCACCACACTTTCTGTGTGTTTTCTTCATTTTTGTGTGGGGAAGCCACCTCTTTTTCCAAAAAGATAATTAAAGCCTCATACTGCTGCCCCCCGTGCCTCCCACATCCCTCCTCATACCGCTCTGTGTCTCCCATGCCCATTTTTTGTTTGTACAGGTGAGCTCCTGTGAGCTGTTTCTAATAGTAAAATATGAACTATAAACAAGAATTAGGAAAAGCAAGAGGCACCAAGGCTTTATAAACAGCATTCATCTTAAGAGCTGGGACTCAGAGACAGCTCAGCCACTAATCAGCTGTAGACCTCCTGGCTTTCTTAACCTCTCCTCACCTGGTCTTCTTTCTACTTCAGTGATTATTATTTTCATCCTTTATTTTTGGCTACCGTCTGGGCTCATTCCCTCTCCTTCCTTAGTAGAGCCAATTTGGTCCCATTGCTTTAAGTACTATCGCCACACAAGAGATCACCAACAGTGTGTCTACCCTGACCTCCTCATTTGGCTCTGGGTTCATGACACAATAGCCACCTGGACATCTTCAAGATGATCATCTTAGTAATTTTTTTGTTGACAGAATATCTGACATGAACAAATTAGGGAAGAAAAAGTTTATTTTGGCTCACAGCCCACTCATAGGTGGTCAGAAACAGAGGAAGCAGCTGGTAAAAGCAAAGGTGGGGGCAGCTCCTCACAGCATTGCAAACAGGAAGCTGAGTCCCAGAAGGAAGGGCGAAAGTAGCACACACCCTTCCAGTTCCTGTCCCAGTGATCTGCCCTTTCAGAGTCCAGACTAAATGTTACCTCCTTCCAGGTTTAAAGTCCTTCCAGGTCACATTCAGAGTAATGTGGCACACAACTGTAATCTCCGACAGGTTTCTAATTCACCATATGCCTAAAATCTAAGATCTACCACAAGCCTGTCTTCCACCACATCCCTATAATATACCATACACCCATAATCCTCCCTCCAGCCCAGGCCCCCATCCACTAACAGCATATGGTTCTCATAGATAATCCATAACATTCAAATACATGAGACTTTTGGGGGACATTCCAGATCCAAATCACAATAAAGACCCATTTGAGAAAGTGATATAAAGATATTATTGCTGCTTTTATGAGTTTATCACACCAAGGAATACTTTATCTTTCAAAAGTTTAAATGATGTTGCTTCATAATGGATAATTTTTGTGATCTGTTCTCAATCTCCTTGAAAGATATTGAAAATAAATAAAATCTAATTAAAACAAAAAGACCAAGCTAAACTTAGTCTCAGCATTTCAGTACAGCTTCACAACTATTTTAAGCAGGAGAGCAATTTGTCTTCGTTTTATTATAATAACTTAACCACTAATTAGTGTTCATTGGCCACTTTCCATTTTTTTGAAATATCATAAGTAAAGATTCTATTTCATGATTTTTTCTTAAAATCTATATTCATAAAATATAAGATAGATATTTAAAATTATATAAACTTTTTAAAATGAAGTTCTGTAAGTTCTCAACATGTTCCTTCTACGTAAGCCATGAAAAACATTAAAAATATTTTCAAAATCACTCTTCCTTTGTTTTCTGTTGAGGTTATCTCCTACTGAACAGTAAACACCTATGGAACCCCTTTCTATCGTAATTATCTGTATCTTATTATACACGGTAGTCGGAGCTCCTGGGGAGGACTTGTGTTTGTGCCATCAGCATTGTCTGAATTGCACAGTAAATTACTTGTGATAGACACTCCATTTCAATGAAAGTCTGAATCTCATAATATTCTTCTTTGCTCATAAAAATGAATGAGGCCACTTTAATTAACTTTGTTTTTTTTTTTCAGCTATGACATTCAAAAGACATTGACCAAACAAGCGTCTTCCCTAATGGTACTCATATTTCTGAAACCGTTGCTGCTATAAGTGGCAATAACTTCACAAATGTCAAAAATAAACTATAACAAGGCCAAACACCCAAGTTGTGTTAGAGATATCAGTTCAGTTTGATCTAAAAACAAATCTTTACTTTAAAGATATATATATATATATATATATATATATATATATATATATATATATATATAATCTATCAGGAAGTCTCCAAATCTATAAATATCCCCAGTATTATTTGTATTTTGAGTTAGTATAAACAAACTTCTCATATTCTCTGCAGAAAAACGTTGGCCCCTGGGATTGTTACAGACACAATGGCTCCTTCTGTCATAAAATGTGAAGAGAGATTATGTCAAGTTCCCATGTAATAAGGTAAGGTGAATGAAGCAGGATATATTCTAAATAAAATGTACTACATGAATGCAGTTTATAAAACAAAAATACTCATATATTTGTGTGCATGCAGAGTAGTTCATGGAAATATACACAATATGTTACAATAATTACCTCTAAGTTCACAGGGTGTCAACATTCTTATTTTTGTTTTATGTATGTATTGATAATATACCTTATATATGTATTGGTTATTTTTAAGTAAATATATATGGCCTTAGTAAAATTTAAATCACATGTGCAGATCATCTACAATGTGATACCTGCTTTAAGAATGAATATCTATATGTGTGTGTATATCTCATAGTATATATTAGTGGGATGAATATGTTACTCTTATGCTAGACTTTTTTCAAAGCTCTTTATTTTCCCCCATTTTATTGCTATACAAATATGTAATACATAAAGTTTACATTTAACTTGAGTACTTTGTGCACATATATATATATGGCATCAAAACTACAATTTTAAACACTTTAGCATAAAGCTTAGGACACATAATCATACACAAACACCTAGGCTATATTTTAACCTCTTTTCTTGCCCCATTTTATTGATATGTGTAAGTGCAGTACATAAAGTTTACATTGATCTTGAGTATTTTGTGCACATACATATTGTGGCCAAGTTACAAATTCTTCCCTTCTCTCTTTTCGACCCTCCCATGCTCTCCTACCTCCTCCAGTTAAGTAAGTTCCATGATATAGTTGTGGTGTGGGTCTCTCATATCAGAGACACCATTTGATGTTTCACCTTCTGCTTCTGCATGATGTTCTCAAGTTTCTTCCATTTGCCTGCAAAAGCCTCCACACTGTTGGACGTTATAGATGCACAGTATTCCATTGTGTATAAATACCACAGTTTGTGTATCCATTGGTCTGTTGATGGGTATTTTGGTGACTTCCACATTTTAGCTATTGTTAGTTGTGCTGCTATGAACATGGGTATACATGTTTCTCTGTTACTTGTTTTTAACTCCTTGGGGAAAATTCCCAGAAGAGGTATTGCTGGATCTAAGGGGATATTTATTTCCAGTCTTTTGAGAGACTTTCATACTGCTTTCCATAGTGATTGTACCAGTTTACATTCCTACCAACAGTTCAGGGGGGTTCCTTTTTCCCCACAGCCTCGCCAGCCCTGATTGCTGTTTGTCTTCTTTATATACATAAATCTCTCTGGAGTTAGATGGTATCTTCCTACGTAGAAAATCACAAAATCTCCACTATGAAACTCTTGGAAATAATACACAAATTCAGCCAAATTTCAGGTTACAAAATCAATACTAAAAATTTAAAGCTTTTCTCTACACCAAAATGAACTCTCTGCACTCTTAGTGGTGTTTTGATTTGCATTTCTCCATGGCTAACGATACCGAACGTCTGTTCATGTATTTTTTGACCATTTGAACTTCTTCATCAGAGAACTGCCTATTCATTTCTTTTGCCCATTTTTCAATAGGGTCTTTGATTTTGAGGGGCTTACCTTTCCTTCTGTACATTCCAGTTATGAGCATCTTATCTGAGGTATTGATGGTGAATATTTTTCCCAGTCTGTTGATGCTCTATTTACACTATTGATAATTTTCTTTGCCATGTGGAAACTTTTAATTTGACATAATCCCATGTGTTAATAATGGGGGCTATTTTTGTTTGGGGGGTTTTTTGTTGGTTTGTTTGTCTTTTGTTTTTTTGTTTTGTTTTGTTTTGTTTTGTTTTTGTTTTTGCTTTTAGTGTCTTCTTAAGAAAGTCTTTGCCTACATCTATGTCTTTTAGATATTTGCCTAATTTGTCTTCCAGAAGGTTCAGTGTTTCAGTTTTAAATCCATTTTGATTTGATTTTGTGCATGGTGACAGGTGTGTGTCTATATTTATTCTTCAGCATGTGAATGCTCAATTTTTTCAGCACCATTTGTTGAAAAGGCTATCTTTTTTCCAGAGTATCCTTTTGGCTCCTTTATCGAAGATTAGATAGCTGAGGGTATTTGAGTTTGTCTCTGTGTCCTCGATTCTGTTCCACTGGTCTACGTATCTGTTTGTACTGGGACCATATAATTTTTACAACGGTTGCTTTATAGTATAACTTCATGCCTGGAATTGTAATGCTTCCTGCCTTAGCCTTGTTACTTAAGATTGCTTTGGTATTCTAGATCTCCTTTGGTTCCATATGAATTTAAGGATTATTTTTTCAAGTTCTCTGAAAAAATTGTTGATATTTTGATAGGAATCATATTGAATTTGTATTTCAGTTCTTGGCAGTATAGTCATTTTGACTATATTGATTTTGCCTATCCAAGAACAAGGGATGTCTTTCCATTTTCTGATGTCATCTACAACTTCTTTCTTCAGTGTCATGTAGTTTTCTTTATATAGGTCCTTCACTTCCTTGGTTAGGTATACTCCTAGCTATTTAATTTTCTGCTGGGCTTCTGGGAATGGGATTATTCTTCTGAGCTCTTTCTCAGTGAACTCATTGTTGGTGTAGAGAAAAGCTATTAATTATTAGTATTGATTTTGTAGCCTAAAATTTGGCTGAATTTGTGTATTATTTCCAAGATTTTCATAGTGGAGCTTTTGGGGTTTTCTATGTAGATAATCATATCATTTGCAAATAACTATAGTTTGACTTCCTCCTTTCCAATGCAAATTCCCTTTATTTTACTTTTTTGCCTGATTGCTATGGCAAGTGTTTCAAGGACGATGTTGAATAAAAGTAGTGAAAGTGGGCAGCCTTGTTTTATTTCTAATTTGAGAGAAAACACTTTCAGTTTCTCTCCATTTACTAAGATATCTGCGGTAGGTTTGGCATATATGCTTTCTATGAGTTTGAAGTAAGGCCCTTCTATACCTGTTTTTCTCAGAGTTTTTATCATCATGTGAGGGTGTTGGATTCAAAGGCTTTTTCTGCATCAATTGAGATATAATCATGTGGTTTTTGGTTTTGCTTTTGTTGATGTGGTGTTATTACATTGATTGATTTACATATGTTGAACCAGCCTTGCATCTCAGGAATGAAACTCACTTGATCATGGTGTATGAGCTTTCTGATTACTTGTTGGATCCTATTTTCCAGAATCTTATTAAGCATTTTGCATCTATATTGATTAAGGATATTGGCCTATAATTTTCATTCCTGGTTAAATCTTTGTCTGGTTTGGAACTAAGGTGATGCAAGTCTCCAGAAATGAGTTTAGTAGTATTGCTTCTCTTTGAACTTCATGGAACAGTTTGAGAAGAAGAAGAGTTAGTTCTTCCATCAAATACTGAAAAAATTCTGCTGGGAATCCATCTGGTTCTGGACTTTTATTTGTAGGTAGGGCTTTCATTACTGCTTTAATTTCTGTGTGTGTCATGGGGATATTCAAGATTTTAATGTCTTCATCATTCAATTTTGGTATTTGGATGTGTCTAGGTAGTCATCCATTTCTTACCAGTTCTATGTTCAAAATAATTTCGGATAATATACTGAATTTCTGCAGATTCTGTTGTAATTTCACCCTTTTCATTTCTAAGTGTGTTAATCTGTGCTTCTTCTTTCCTTCTTTTGGTGAGTTTAGCTAGAAGTTTGTGAATCTTACTTAATTCCTTCGAAGAATCAGTTCTTTGACTCATCAATCATTGGTCTTTTAATTTCAATTTCATTAATTTCAGATCTGATCTTTATAATTTCTCTTCTACTGCTTTTTAAGCTTAGATTGGCCTTGTTTCTCTAAGGCTTTAAGGTATATCATTAATATGTTTATCTATGACTGTTCTGTTCTTTTGATGTGTGCATTTATGGCTATGAATTCCCCCTCTAAGTACTGCTTTCGTTGTGTCCCATAGATTCTAATATGATGTACTTCCTTCAACATTTAACTCTATGAAGTTTTTGATTTCTTCTCTGATTTCTTCTGTGATCCATTGTTTGCTCAGTAGTAAGTTGTTTAGTCTCCATGTATTTGTGTGTTTTCTTCTGTTTCTTTTGCTGTTAAGTTCTAGTTTTATTCCACTATGATCTGAAAGTATATAAAAATTATTTCTATTATTTTATATTTATTTATGCATGACTTAGTATCTAGAATATGAGCTATGTTAGAAAATATTGCATGTGCTACTGAGAAAAACATGTAATCTGTTGATGTCTGGTGGAAAATTCTGTAAACATTAGCTAGGTCCCAATTTTCTATAGTGTCATTTAACTGTTGTATATCTTTGTGGATTTTCTGTCTGGTTGATCTATCTATCTGTGATAGTGGAATATTAAAGTCCCCTGCTCTAATTGTATTGGGGCCTGTTTGTCCTTTCAGATCTAATAATTTTTGGTTTACACAACTGGGTGCTCCAGAGTTGGGATTATATGTATTGATAATTGTGAATTCTTGCTGTCCTATTGTTCCCTTAACCAGTATATATTTACCATCGCTGTCTCTCTTACTCTGTTTTGTTTTGAAATCTAAAGAGTCTGAGACTAATACAGCTACTTATACTTTTTTCCTGAGTCCTGTTGCATGAGATATTGAATTCCATTCTTTTATTTTCAATCTATAAATTCCCTTGTGGATGAAGTGTGTCTCTTGTAAGCAGCAAATTGTGGGTTTGTTTTTTAATCCAGTCATCCAGCCTATGTCTTTTAATAGGTGAGTTGAGGCCATCCACATTCAGCATAATTATTGAGGTATGTTTGGTATGTCCTGCCATCATTATAGTTTTTCAACATTATTTATTAGACTTACTTACTTCTCAGCTCATTTTCCTACATCTGTTTTCTCTTTTTCTCTGGGGTCTTAGGTATCATTAGCCTCCCTTTCACTTTCTAAGTTTTCTTAAGTATTCTCTGTAGTGCTGGCTTAGTGGGTGTAAATTCTTTTAAGCTTTCTGTATCATGGAAAGTTTTAATTTCTCCCTTTAATTTAAAAGATAATTTTGCTGGATATAGCACTGGTGGCTGGTATTTATGTTCTCTTAGTGACTGAGTGATATTGCTCCATGATCTGGCTTTTAGGGACTGAGCTGAGAAATTTGCAGTTATCCTGATGGACTTATCTTTGCAAGTCACCCTCTGTTTTTCTCTTACAGCGTTTAATATTCTCTCTTTGTGTTGGGTCTCTAGTATTTTAATTATGATGTGTCATAATGATGTTCTCTTCTGATCAAAGTTGTTTGGTGTTCAATATGCCTGCAGTAGTTCAATGTTCATTTCTTTTCTTAGATTTGGAAAATTTTCTTCCATAATTTCATTGAACATGGCCTTTAAGCCTTTATTTTTTCTTCAGTTTTCTCCTGTACTCCCATAATGTGAAGTTGTTTCTCTTGGAGTCACCCTACAGCTGTTGTAGCCAGTCTTTCTTCCTTCTTTGTTTTCCATTCTTTGAATCCTGTACTTTCCAGCTCAAACACTTCATCTTTTATGTCTGGTATTCTATTCTCGAAAAGTTCAAACAGGTTACTTATTTTTTCCTGTGTGTTTTTTATGTCCTGAAGGTCTGTTTTAATATTTTTGTATCTTGTCTGTATTAGTCTCTAATTTCTCATATTGTCTTTATTGTCTTCTGGTTTATATCTTGTTTTCCTCTAGTTTTCTGTCAATATTTTCTGATAGCATAGCTATGTTCTAGCATAGCTCTTGCATTTCCTGTTTCATTCCTATTTTAATTCTAAGTATTTCTGGGCCCAGATATTATCATCTTTTTCACCTTTTTCATCTTTGAGTTCTGCTATTTCAAGATCCCTGGTATTGTTTTCTTGGGTGTCACGTCTTTCTATATGAGATTTATTATCACATTTCCTCATGATTCTGTTAGATTGAGTTGAGGTTCCAGTATTGCTCATGATCTCTGTTTCTTTTTCTTTTCTTTTTTTTTTTTTTTTTTTTTTTTTTTTTTTTTTTTTTTTTTTTTTTTTTTTTTTTTTTTTTTTTTTTTTTTTTTTTTTTTTTTTTTTTTTTTTTTTTTTTTTTTTTTTTTTTTTTTTTTTTTTTTTTTTTTTTTTTTTTTTTTTTTTTTTTTTTTTTTTTTTTGATTCTTAAATTAGACTCTTTCTATTTTAAGTGTTACCTGGCTGTCTCTGGGCACAGGAGGGACAGAGCATGTGAAGGCCCAGTCTCACTCGACTCCCAGGTGCAGGCAATGATTCTTGGTCTCCAGAAATAAAGATTCCGGTTTTTTTTCATCTGAGCAACAAGTTTTATACATAATTTTTACGTCAATGCTTTATTCTTAACAGCCTTTCAAAACTTAAAAACTCATTGATTTGTCTGGACTTCTAGTGAATGTCTGGTTTTGAATCCATAGTATAAATGAAATTCCAATCAAAATCCTGGCCAATCATTTTGCAGATGTTGGCAAACTGATTTTAAAGTTTGTACATAGGGGCAAAACACCCAGAATAACCAACACAAAATTAAAAGAGAAAAAGAATCTTCGAGAACCAGCACTACCCAAATTCAAGACTCACCATAAAGACATCAGAATTAAGATAACCTGGGATTAGTCCGGGGGAAAGATATCAACGGGATAAAGTATATAGCCTGAAAATAGACACACATAAATTCGGCCAACGGCTCTATGTCAAAGGTACAAAGCAGAGACAATGGAGAAGTGACATGCTCTTCAACAAGTGGACATTCAATGCAGCCAGACACAAATAAATGAATCTAGACGCAGAATGTAGAACCTTTACCAAAAAAATTGACTCAAAATGGATGATGGCTCTAAATGTAACATACAAAACTATAAAACTTATAGATGATTTAAGATGGTCTTCTCTACAGGTGACCTTTTGCTTTGACACCAAATGCAAGATCCAAGAACTAAACACTTAAAAACTTTTCTGAAAGAGGTAGTATCAAAAAGAGAATACAAACCACAGATTGAAAGAAACATTTGCAAAAGCTATACCTGATTAAATAATTCTCTCAAATAAACACAAAAACTCTTAAAATTCAAAACTAAGAAAGCAAACAACCCAATATAAAAATGAGTAAGAGGTGAGGCTGGAGGAATGGCTCCGAAGTTAAAGCGCTGGTCTAGCAAGCACTAAATACCTCAGTTTGATTCCCCAGCACCACATAAGCCAGGCATGGTGGTGCATGCCTATAATCTCAGCACACGGGAGGCTGAGATAGGAAGATTGTCATGAGTCCAAAGCCAGCCTGGGTTCCATAGTGAGTTCGGGACCAGCCTGGGCTACAAAGCAAGACTCTGTCTCAAAGAGAGTGAAAAAGAGCGAGCGAGCGAGAGAGAGAGAGAGAGAGAGAGAGAGAGAGTTTAACAGAAACATCATCATAGAATATGTACAAATGGCAAGCATATTAAAAGACTAGAAAACACAAATGGAAACAACAGACAAATACCAGCATTCATCAAAATCAAAATCCAAAATGTTGACCAAATACAAAATTGAAAAGGGGTCCGGGGACGTAACTCCTAGGTTCATTCTCCAGCACTGCATAAATTGGTTGGATGGTACACATGTGGCTGGTACGGGATAGCTGTGTGTTTGAGGCCAACCTGGACTACACGGTGAGGTCAGAACCAGTCTGAATTACAGAGTGGAACCCTGTCTCCCCTCCCAAAAAAGTGCTGGGGAGGATGAGCAGCAGAGTCAGTCTCATTTATACCTGGTATAAACACAAAAATACAAAATAGAGAAATCACTTTGGGAGAAAGTTCAGCAGCATTTCATTTGTTTGTTTGTTTTGTTATGAAACAAAATAAATTCTTGCCACTCAATTCAACAATTACATTCCATGGTACTTACCAAAAAATTTTGAAATGTATATTCAAACAACTGCATGCAGGTGTTTATAACATGGTCACTCCCAGTTGTTAATACTTGAAAGCAACCAAAGTGTCCTTCCTTAAGCAATGGATAAACAAGCTTTGGTACGTGGGGCAGTGGGATATTACTGAGTGCCAAAAAGTAATGAGCTCCCGACCTATAGACAGACAAAGAGACAACTTAGTGCCTATTACTGAGTGAAAGAAGCCAAGCTGGAAAGGCTCCATATGTGTGTTGGATGATGCTCTGGAAGATGCAGAATTATGCTGGCAGCAAAAACATCAACAGTTGCCAAGGGCTGAGGAGAATAATAGATCACACAGGAATCTAGAGCAGGGGAATTATAGCCTACGTGATACTCTTTGTGCTATAAGCAAAATATATTGTATATGTAATATATTGTATTATATATAATTATACAATATATTTATTCAATCCCAAATAGCAAACAATGTCAAGAATTAATTATAGATTTCTGGTGATTATGAGGTGTCAGCACAGGCAGGTCAATTTTAACAAATATACTGTCACTCTGGAGGGCATATCAACACTGGGAGAGGCTATGTGGCTGTGCAAGCAGGAGATTTCTGAGAGTCCTCTGTATCTTTTCAATTTTCTGACTTCCGTGATACTGCTTTAAAAACATTCATTTTTAAAAATACATATTCAGTGAAAAATCAAAACATCTCTTACCAGCTCTACCTCTACATGAACTTAGGATACGAACATACAAGTATCACCTACAGATTAGATTCTAAGAACTTATTTGACACAATTATAGAAACGCCAATTTAAAACTGTAATGAGCTTCCTCTATGCCACATGTGGTGAAAGATGAAGAGTAGCCAGAACTCTCAAACACTGCTGAGTAGAATGTAAAATAGTAGAATATAGTCCGGAATATAGTTTGACACATGCTTATAAAGTTACCAGAAAACTCAGTACTTCATTCCTAGAAAGAAAAAAAAAACTTGTTCACAGTATGAATTTTCATAGCAGCTTCATTTGCAATATCTGTTCCATTTCTACCCAAATGGGTATAATAAGATACACTTACAATCCTAAACATCCAAGCAGCATCAGACATCAATTTATGGGCTTGGTCTTTCCACAAGGCTGCCCTCGCAGTAGACGTACTCTGTAAATCTCAGCGCCTAACCACTCTATGACAGTCTAGCTTCCAATTCAGAGGTTTCCTCTCAGTGTACTAATTGATAAGGACTCACACGTCTCACTGAAATTGTTATTCTTACAAGTACGGTTTATTAGATAAGATACAACTCAGGAGATGCTAAAAAGACAAAATGCGTAGGGAAAGGCCAGGATTGGAAGCATCCACGCCCTTCCCTAGTGTGTTATACTGCATCAGTCTCCTGCATACAGGTGTGTTCACAAACCAGGAATCTATACCGACCTTAGTGTTTACAGTTTCTGCCAGGATTATATGATACAGACAAGATTTATTTAAAAATTAAAGATTTACTTTAAAATTATTTGGTATAATTATGGAAATGCTAATTTAAAACTATAATGAGCTCTCTCTACACACCTCTGAATAGCTAAATTTCAAAAGATTAATAATGCCACAAATTGTCAAAGACGATAAGTAGTTAGAATTCTCAAACATGTACTTATACTCAATCTCCATATCCTGTCCCTAGAACTAAAAATTTTAATTCTGTAATCATATATTTGTACTTCCTGGTGACCAGTCCCATCCTGACACAATCTGGATTTTCCTAGTTCCTTCCTCATGAAAAACATCACGAATAATAACAAAGATTTTTCTATCACTCACAAAAACCCAAGTGTTTTGGAAGCTCTGAGTCAGGAATGAAGAAACAGACCACATACATTCTCAGTATACCGCAACACTTGAAATCTAAAAGCAACATATGGCTGATAAACCTGATGTACCGATTTCATTCAAGAAACACCTAGTGAGGTAGTCAAGCCCACTCCCGGTCTTTGAGCAGGCTGTGAAGTCGGAGTCTAGGGTACTGTGTGTCCTCTGTCACTCATTGCTTCCTGGCACTGCTCCCTGGCTTTTATTTCCGGCCACCATAAACCAAGCAACTTCATTCCCCACCACACCTTTGGCCATCAGATTGCTGTTTCGGAGCCTGCCAAACATGCTCTTAGAAGTTTCCTGAAGATGTCAGCTAAATTAAAGTGTCCCTCACTTAAGTTGGGGCTATCAGATGTTTTATCTCCAGAACAGAAAAGCTGACAATACACAAGCCAAATATCCATCAATCAAGGAATGGATCTATAGATTATGATATAGAGCATAAGAGAACACTCTTTAAAAAAAAAAGAAACAAAGGATAACCCTCAAAAGCATTTTGCTAAACTAAGAAAATCAGGCAGAAGACTGTGTGTTCTATGATTCCAGGTAACTACTGAACAACAGAGACAGGTGGGGCTGGGGGGTAGGACGTGAAGGAGAGGAACTGACCTCGAAGGAGGAAGAGGAGAGGAGGCCTTTCTCGAAGAACAGAAGTTCTGAATCTTGATTGTGATGCTGCTTACTTAGATGCTTACATCTGTCAAGACTCGTCAAACAGTTCATATAAAATGAATAAAAGTATTGGGTATGAATTATGATGAAATGAAGCTGACAAAACTTTTTGTTAATTGAATTAGATAATGATATTTGATAAAACAGACTAGCAAATGAGTATATTGAGCTACCCTTCTAAAAAGAAGTTCAAATTTTAGTACTCTAAATCCGGTTGAATAATGATGAGTACTAACTTGACATTTTTCTTCTTATTTTAAGACAAAGTCTCTCTCTACAGTCCAGGCTGGTCCTCAGCTCGCTCTGTAGCCCAGGATGACCTCAAATGCACAGCAATCTTCCTGCCTTGGGCTCCTGAGTGCTGGGATTATAGGCATGGATCACCACACCCAGCTTATGTGGTGATGGGGAATCAAATTCAGAGCCTTGCACTTGTTAGACAAGCTGTGAAACCACTGTGCTATTCCTCTGGCTCCCAACTTGATTTTTAAACATAAATATTATTTATAAATATAAATATATTAGCAAAGGAACAGCACAGTGCTGAGATACACAAAAAGTATGTTTTCACAACATAAATATATAATAGCTGAGCACTCAAATACAGCAAAGCAGCAAAGTTGAATCAGAATCCACTTCAATGCACTTAAAACTAGATATTATAGAAAGGTTTGCCATTGCAAGATATGGTATCAGTCCAAACAAACCATATATTTCTGAATATAATAACAATTTTTATCATTATAGTTTTATCACTTCCTGATATAAATTTATTGGGAAAAGTGAGAAAGTGACTTTGGCATCATTGACCATTATTATTACGCCCACCAATTAGATGAATATCTCTAAAGCACATAAAAAGAAATCTTTGGTCTACCTCTATTTAATGTTATGAGGGCGCTAATGACAGAGCTGCTAATTGTGCCCAACGTGAGGCGTCCTGGAACACCCTTTGTTCAGTTTCCAACACCTCATTACTAGAAATTTGCAAACTTCTATAAAAAGCAGGCTGAAGGGCTGAGGGCCAAAGTGATTCATTCATATGAAAAGGTCAAAAGAACATCAAAGATGACACATAATTAATCCTCATTAATCCATCTAGCCCCGGACTATTCAGAATCAGAGCTCTGTTAAAGCTGGGCAAGCCGGGACTTGGATTTGGCCTAGCCATACGTGAAGCCCGTCATATGACGCTCAGCAGTTACTAGTGTAAATTTTTAAAGGCGATTAGTCCACTATGGGTAATGTTGAGAAAGAAAAATAATGTGTCTTGGTGAGTTTGTTTTCTAATTTTGTACATACATGAAAACAAAATGTGCATTTTAATCACTTCAATCAGGGATGATCTACTGCCTACTAAACTACTTAATATTAAGCATATTCAAAACTGTCTAATATATAAAACATAATGCTAAGATCTACATTTGCAGTAAGGCGAACGTTTTCCAAATAATTAAAAGTTACTATCTTTATTCGGGGACACATTTCCAGGATTAAAAATGATAACAGGAAAGCTAGCTTCCAAATGAGACAACTGCCTGGTGAAAATAGAGTTAAAACAAAGGTGAGATTGCATTTCATGAAAGTAAGGGCAATGCCATGAACTGTAAGGAGAATCAGATTACAATTAGTTCCATCCATTAGGCATGGATTCTTCCCTGCTTCAGTAAAGGTCACTCTCTCACCTTGGCCCAAGATATTGAGATGCAGGGTTTACTTATAGGTCACGTTATCACCTGAGCAATAATATCCTTCAAGCAATACAATAATCCCTATTAAAACATAATTTTCAACAAATTGGTGGTATAACTTATTGTTTGCTGCTATGTAGCCATGTGCAGAATTGAGTGAGACTTTGAAATACTGATTACTTAATTTTAGTAAAGAACAACAGTAATTGTAAGAGATTAGACTTTTTAAAAATACGTTTTATTTCTATATTGATCAATTGGTTTTTTCTTTAAATTCTATGTGTTGCAAACTATATTAAGCATGAGAGATTTTGTAATAACATATAGAAGTAGTCATTGCCTTCATAGAAGAAAATTTCACCAGTGTGGAGTGACACCATCTGCATTTATTGAAACAGTTTCTCTACAAGGTTCTTTGGTTGGTGAATTTCTGCAGTTAGTTAGACATACCCAACCCACATAAAATCAGTATGAACTGCCAGGGAAATAGGAACTATCTAATGTGAGTCATTGAGTGGGTGATTAAAAAGCACGTTAATGGTCCACTTGATTATTTTCTTGCTGTATTGAAGAATAAATGTGTACAGATGGCTTATTGCCAGAAGCAGAAAGTTCTTTGAAATGGATTAGCTGCTCATAACTATGTCTCTGATCTGAAATATTTTGGTGGGAATACTTCTAAGAAATTATGATAAAAGTTAATTTGGGAAATAAAAAAATAGAATTAATTTCTACTACTTTTCCAGTGTGCCAAAAACAAAAGGCACATCTTGATTATAGTCATACTGATTTTTTAAAGGTAAGAGAAAAAAATAACACCAGAAGATGAGACAAGACAAGGTGAACACAATTTATCAGTAACTGGGAAAAGGATGCCTATTTTCAGTTCACTTTCACCCACATTTACAGAGATCCTCTAGGCGAAGGCACTGTGCTATGTTGGAGAGAAATACCAAAATTAGTGAGAGATGTCTGTGTTCCCCAGGGTTGTGCAATTTTCTAGGGATTGATTTTCTTCTTGTTCTAATTTTCCTAACTCAGGATGCTTAAAGAGTATCTGGCTCTAAAGAAAGATCTGTCCTCCCTGTGTATTGCTGAATAGTTTGAGACTTAATGAGAGGTTTATGAGAAATTAAATGCACATAAGTGTAAGTAAGTCTTGCTTTGGTCAGACACTCCTGCGAGTCACGTGATTGAGGTTCTGGTTGCATTTTCAGGACAATGCCTCTGTGAGCTGTTTGTGAGTTTATCTCATCAGGAGGACTCTCATTGTGCCACCCACCAAGCAGGCGCTTGCTAATCACTGTTAATTGCCTACAATTGAAATCAGCAGACTGTTCACCGAGTACGAAGATGGGCACTTAACTCATTGGCACTGAAGTTTCCTGCGTGCCCATTCCCACTAATGGATCATTTGTCCTGGAAATTACAAGTCCCAGCATCAATCACATAAAGCAGACTCCGTAGGCGGAAGTGTTTACCTTCCTGTTCACCTCAGGAGAAAAGACAGTCACCTGTATTTTGCCAGGAGGTGGTCCGCCTTTGTGGAGAGTCAGAGTCCTTTGGTTCACCCTGAGACCTCCAGAAAAGGGGACTCCTGAGAGACAAATCCTCTGAAGCAGGATGGACTGTAAGAGGCAAAATCTCCTAACATCTTGTTTTCACACTCCCTGCCAACAAGCTACAGCACAGCAGGAGAACTCAAAGGATGCAACTGAGGACTCCAGAAGTTGCTGGGCTTCGCCATCGCTGCCTTACAGGCAGCTGCCTCTCAAGAGCCACTGTTACTGTAGATTTGCAGCACAAATCACTGTTGCCGGCATATGGCCTCAATACGAAAGGAATGGGGAAAACGTGCCTTCTGTCACCAATCACTGTGCCTGTCTGTTTTCCTCCAGATGTCAGAAGAGACACTACTGATTCTGTGTGTGATGCTGTTTATATTTCCTTACAGTCCTGGCATATATGGCTAATACTGATAGCCCTGGAAGGGGTATGTGGAGGGGGTGGGAGACCTGGGAGTGTGCAGAGAACATTGGCGCACAATGAAACACACCTCCTAACCTCCCAAACCCAAGCCACCCTGCCTTCACCTCCCAAGATTAGTATTTATTACTGAAGATTTTTCTTCCATGGTGCCAAATAAAATTCGTTCTGACATCGGTCAAATGGGAGGAAGACTTCTTCCAGGGTGACTGTAGTAGGTGTGAAGACACTAGCACACCTGAAGAGAAAGAGGAGGTCCTATGCCCAGTACTGCAAAGACTGCTGAAGGTGGGAGGCGACAAGAAGAAAGTAGATGGTCTGTGAATGGAAAGTTACTAAAAGGAGACATTGAAGGTTGAGAGATTCTTGCTGAGATGCCCAATTGGATTCTTGCTGAAGCCAGGCTAGGATGGTCAGATGTCACCGATTGTGGGGATTCTTGATAAATTGACTTACAAGGTCTTTGGTAATGTTAGACTCAACAAACCAGAAACTGGGTTTAAAGAAAAATTATAATCCAAAAAAGTGCTCTGAAGAGTCTATGGAAACTTTGATCAGGGACAAAGTCCTTGTTAAGAAGAGGCAGTAATGCTCATAAGTCATCCTGAATGTAGAGATGATAAAATTTAAAAGCAGAATCCTCAGGAGTAGCTATCTTATTCAAAGTTCCCAATGATTCATTTGTTTCCTAAATCAGGAAGCCAGGTGCAAGGAAAAGAAACTCAGTAAAAGTGGCTTCAATTTGGGATTTACAGATACACGTTACCTATTCTTACAGGTTGTACATCATCTACATTGCTTCTCCCTTACCTCCCTACTCATCCATGCAATCTACACGGACATCTCTAACTCTTGACATTAGTCCTCCCATAATCTAGACTGTTCTTTGTACTACTTGAGGCTTTCCTGACTCTCAATGTTTTTATTTCACCACTGACATATCCCCATCTTCATCTGTCATGCCTCACCCGTTCAGTTTTGATTTTTTATCAACTTTAAAAATTTTCTAGACTTAGCTGAATCATTGTAGGAGAGTCTGAAATATCACCATCCCTTTTTCAATTCTGTTTTTTGTTGTTGTTGTTGTTGTTTTTCTTTTAGCTAATGTGCAAGTATTATAAAGTTTCCACTTCTAAATTCTTTGTGCAAAGTGAAGTCTACCAAGTTCACCTCTAAGACTTGATTCTTCCTTTTCCTTAACTTAAAACAGCTGTAAACTTAGAAACTGTAGATACTTTTGAATGGTCAAGGGGTTATGGGAAAAAAAAGGGGGCTCATGAATATTATAGTCTAGGGTTTACAACATTTTTATAATGATGGGTTCTGTAAAAGTTTTGGTTTCTTTTTTTTAGCTTTATAAAATGTGGGATTTTTACAAAGACATCATTTAACTTATGATGTTATAAAAATATCATGATATAATAATGTTATTTTCTATTATTTGTGAATATCTTTACTCCATTTTATTTTTGTACATTTAACTCGATGTCATATTCTATTTTTTTCCTCCACTCTAAGAAATTAACCTTCAGTATCAAATTACTTAAATGGAGTATATCTGCTTCTCATTTTCTCTACAAAATATTAGGCATCCTGGATTGATCAATAGTAGTATCAGTAGGTAAAGCTCACACTTTCTATTACTTATTTTTGTATATATATTGATGTTATTTAACTCTTGAGATGACACAGTAGGAGCTGGATGCCGACCAATAGACAAGGGTCTTCAATGGCGATGATATTTGTTTCCTTTTTAATTCTAAATGTGATGACTTCATTGCCAACAGCCTATAAAGCTAATTTTGAAATATCTCTGAATGTAATAAATAATTTGCATAGTCCCCATTGCATAACAGCTGTTCCTCTTTAGTTTTCACATTTTAAAGTTCTCTGATTTAATATGAGTTGTCATTTTAAACAACTGTATTCTTAGTCTTTCAGATACCATCAATTATTAAGTAAGCCATCTTTGTGTAGCCATCTTGCATAGCTCAGTGTTTAGAGCACCGGTCAAGGAATCCCAGGTTCCATTCCTCAGCATCAGGTAATAGCTAGGTGGGGTGGCACATACCTATAGTTCCAACACTTGGGAGGCTGAGGCAGGAGGATTGCCATGAGTTCTAGGCCATCCTGAACTACATGTAACTTGAGAGCTACACTGGACTACTGAGCAAGACACTTCTCAATCAATCAATCAGTCATCAATGAATCAAGAAATGTGATCCATCTTTGCAGGAGGAAAAAACATGGAGAACTAGATAAGAGTAGAGCAGAGTAGACTGACGCGTAAAAGAAGCTTGAAAGAACACCAGGTTACTTGATATATTGTGAAACCCAGAAAATCAGCAAGGTTCTATTGTAGTTAATGAAACGTAGTGTTCTAAAAGGCATTTTCAGAGATATATATAAGAAATGAAGTTTAGACTCAATATAATTTTTATGTGCAAGCTTCTGAATTTCCTTTTCTCCTGTTTATATAGATTGAGTAGTTAGCAGTGTTCTTCTCAGACCAGACCTCTTTGTTTAGATACCTTCTACATGGCAGCTTCTTGTTGGGAACCAGTGGCATCAATACATAATTATGCAAGTTTGCCACCAAAACAAATGAGGAAAAAAGCATCCATTAATCTTTTGTATATCTCCAAATATGAAAAACACACTTTTTGTACCCTTCCCCAGCTCATTTCACTGTCCTACAAATTTATCTGTAGAATTTTAAAGAATTGTAGAAATAATTTTATACAAATAATCAATAGAATAATTCTCACTAATTATTCAATGGGGCTGGAATAGAACTTAAATATCTTTTTTTTTTTTTAGACTTCACAGGTGGGATAGCAAAGTGAAACTCTAATCATGGTTTTTTGAAGAGACTTTCAGTGTCTTTCTCTAGTCCAACCACACACCCAGTTCTTGAATCAATCAACAGCACTCTATCAAATTTTCCCACATATGATGAAGTCTCTGTTGACATTGAACTTAGTTTCTATTATGTGAATGACTTCTTCTGGCAAGACATGAACACCAATGGCTTTTCACCCCAGGTGGTGGATAGCAGATGGTCCAAAGTGACTATCACACCAACATTCAATTCGATGAACCAATGAGTTTATTGGGGTACCTTACAGGAGTCTGAGCGAAGAGTCGACTACAGAAGCGTAGCAGAGGGTCCACGTGGAGCAGTATGGCTGAGGAGTCACTGACAGGCCTACTGGGGACATAAGGGTAGCCACAGTCCACATGATGGAGCAGCCACCTGAGCACGGTGGCAACTCACAGCCCTGCACACTGCCCTCCCACTGCTGCTTTCCCTCCGGACTGCACTTGCTCACTACCCCGTGGGTCTCCACTCTTGCTCTAGCTTCTGTCATTCACGCTATAGCCCTAGGCCCGCGCGCGCTTTTGAGCACTCCAAGGGCAGCACCATGATGCAAGCCCACGGGTGTGCGCCACGTGACAGAGGGCGCATGTTGGGATCTGGAGGGCACAAGCCACAGGATGGATGAGGCACACCACATGCTGCACCTGAGGAAAAGGGCCAAGTGGCTTCACACCCAGGCTCTGCAGAACTCCAGATGCTGAAGGTTCCACGCAGCCGCCCCTGCTGCGCCTGCTGTCCTGGGAGTTCTCCCGCCTCCCTCCAGGAGAGCTGGAGAACTTGCTGTACAAACTTCCAAACCAGTCTTCACATAATTTGGAGAGTTTGGGGTACAATAAATTCGTCCAAAATTAATCTCATTCTAAACTCTAGAAATAATCCCCATCCTTTTCTTCACCTAAGATGACTTTTCAAATGCAAGATGTTACAAAAGTTTAATTTTCCCTGTGTATCGTGACTTTTGGGTCACGCTGTACATAGAATTTAGAGTTTGCATAATTTTTCTCATAGTATTAGTTTTATTTTAATGATGACAAATTAATTCTGAGAAAACACATTTTACATTATGTTTTATATTTTTAATCTTATTGTGTGTGGTGAACTTCAGAACACCTGTACTTCAGGTTGATTTTCTTATGAAGCACCTTTCCAGATCTTATACTTTTCATCCCCTCATCCATTCCCTGTGCGGTAAATTTTTAATACTTTTCATTGATCTTCCTTTTAGTATGTCATTTGTCTGTATTTACTTTTAAAAAGACATCCTTAGGACAGATGAAACTTTCATCTGAAATCTCAGAATCTAGGAGATCAAAATTATTTTTTCTTAATTATAGATGCTATACATCAATAAACATACTTTACAGTTTTATTCACACTATTTTTGAGGCATTTATGTCATACATTGATCTCATATTAAAAATGAGGAGTCAAAATTGCAAATTTATATGCCATTTTGCCCAAAGTTATATAGTTCCACCTTTTAGCTATCAGAGGAATATGCTCTATAAATCACTAGAAATATCTATATTGTTAGAACTGCTCTATTGTTACATCCTCATTTTTATTGATTCTTTTATTATTTGTTTATTATTTGTTCCTCTGTAATTCCAGATCCATATTTATTCACTTCTGCAGTGAAAGCATTGAAGAGGAGTAAGGCCAACGTAGTTGTTTCTGGTAGTGATCATAGGGATAGTCCTTCAATGACTCAGGAGGCTCCTTGATGGCACAGTACTAATTTGCATATTTTGTTTCTTCCGGAATCACTTAATTACCATAGCCATACTAGAGTCCAGACCATCTCGCTCTATTATATTCCAATGGACAAAATAAGACCCTGTTTTCATAATCTTGGCCCAAATATTCTAAGCCTGGATTGATGATTATCCATCCTGTAAAAAATCCACTGAGGCCAGGGTTGCCTAATTTGGTCCCACAAATCTTCTAATTTTTTTTTGAAAATGTTACTTTCTAATCACAGCAAAACCCATTGTGTCTTTACTTGTTTGCTGTGGAGTGTTGTCCAAATTTAATGATAAAAATCAATATATCTACATTTCCATAAGCCCACCACATGCTTCTGAGAGAACTCGCTACATTTTAATTATTTGCATATCTGTTATTACTGAAGGCAAGAACTGTATCTAAGGAAAATAGATGCACATAAAATATTCATTGATAAATAAATAAATAAATAAAGCCCCACTTCTTTCTTAGAATTTAGAAGTAAAGCCTCTGAAAGGATTTTACTTAATAGTTGTGCTATCCATGAGGTGTCTCTCATGATTCCTGTCTTTTGGTATTTGTCCTTTTAATTATTTCCTTCCTATTAGGTGTAAATGGGATCAATGACTCTCTTTTAACCAATACAGCAAAGATGACATGACTGCACATTTATCTACACATTACATATGAGTATTATGTTCATCTTATGAAGAAACTCTTCATTCCTTGTTGGCTTTGAGGAAGTGAGAAGTTATGGTGGGAAGATTCACTTGCCAGGGAACTGAGGGCAATCCCATATCAACAGCCAGCGTAAAATTGAGGTCAGTGACCTAACAACCCTCAAAGATCTGAATGCCAACAACCATACAGGCGTGGCAGTAAGTCTTTCCTCACTAAAGCCCATTGACTTCTTGACCTGAGCTTTGGAGAGATGACCAGTTAAACCAGAGCCTGACGTTCTCACCGACAGAAACTCCTTATCCAAATAATCTATGAATATTTCTCAATATACACATGTTTCAACCTCAAACTTCAAGCATTTGGGGAAAAAATAAGCTGATAATTATGCTGCCTGGGCTGAACTATGTCGCCTTGACTGCCTTTTCAGCATTGTAGACAAACAATGTATTTTAATATAAAAATAAAATGATTGATAGTCAGACTTGCTTTTCATCATTTATAACAATACTTTTACTGATACCCTATGTGTGAGTTTTTCCTATGTCCTAAACATGCAGATGATCTCACCTCAAAAAAATATGACTTGCTACATCTGCCTTATATTCCTAGTGTATTCATTGTTTTCAAACTAACTCTAGGTCTGTCCCTTATATTTTACCACTGACTTACTTTCTCTAAGACTTTGGACTTTACTAAATCCATTCATTAAGACAATATAGCTTCTCACAATCCACAGTATAGCAAGCCTACCCTGCTCTGTTCTCTAAAAATGAAAAGCAATTCTAAATGACAATATGGAAAAGATAGAGGTGAAGATAAAAAACTAAGATTATCACCTTAAATCCACCTTGCTTTGGTCTCATTAGCTCCTGTCAGTTCCATCAAAAGAACGTCATCAAAGAGGGCAGAACCTGACATTAATGTCAGGTTTTATTTGATAGCTGACTTGCCACATTTGCATACTTACTGTCCAGTAATTATAGAAGACATCGTTTTGTCTTCTCGGACTTACCAAAGATTAAACGGACCAGACGGCACTGGGAGTCATACTTCTAGTCCTACAAAACTACTAACATTGTAAAAATAAGATAAATAAATAAAGTCACATTATATGTGGTTCAGTTTGAACAGTGGAGTATTACTTGGTGCCCAAAAGAAATGCGCTATCAAGCCATAAGGAGACATGGAGAAAACTTACACGCACATTACATACTAAGGCCAATCTGAGAAGCCTACAGATCGCAGGTCCTAACTATATAACATTCTGAAAAAGGCAAAACTGTGGACTGTGAACACAGAAAAGGAAGCAGTAGCCTCTGTGTTCCATGGAGAAAAAGTGATGACTAGTAAGAAGACTAAGGATTTTTAAGACAAAAAAGCCCACTATGCATGATATTACAGCGGTGCATACATGTCATTAAGTTTGTGTAACTCATAGAATATACAATACAAATGCCAACTCTGGTCCTGGTGTGATAATGAGTCAATTCAGGTTCACCGGCTATAAGAAAAAAAAAAATACTGCTTTGATGCAGCTGTTGCTAATGGATATGCATGAGCATTTGTAGAGACAGGATTCATAAAATATTTCAATTTTTTGTACATGTAAAACTTCTCTATAAAATAAAAATCTCTGAAAAAACAGCTGACTAAAGGGGATGAACATAGGACAGTCCCAGAGGTCCTCTCTCTAGCAGGCCAGGCACGTTTTCCTTGTGTGTAGGCATTCTTATGTGTCTAGGCCTATAGTAGTAGAAAGGCATAGGGCTCGGACATGCCTGGCAGTCCATTGAAGACAATATTAAAATTCCTATTGGTATAATTTCTTCTTTTCACTAAAAAAAAATTAAATCTCTTATGTGGAGGTTAGTAAGAATCACTGATTTTGGTTTTGGTTATACTATGTGAATTAGAAGGTAAGGAGTAGATCAAATCTAGTATTTAACCTGACCACTCTACTCACAGCCATCCGGAGGCCATGAAAACAGGTACTGCCTGATGAATAAGATACTCTGAATAGAAAGGGCAGAGGAGATACTGAGGCCAGAAGTGGCCTTGGAGTGTGCCCAGGATGTAACTTATTCCCCCAGTCGTGCATTCAGTTTCTGCTTTTCCCTACAGCCTCCTTCTGCAAGGAGTGTGCAAGTACACCCATCAGTATTCCGCTGACAGACACATGCCTCCACACTCGGTCACATTTATCTGAAGAATCTTAGTCTCCTAGGGCTATCTGTGACCTCCTGGTCTTGATTCCAGAACAACCTTTCTTATCTGAGATTATAGATTTCGAGTGCACCGAGGTCATCCCTGCTTATCATATAATATCCTTCCCTCTGGCACGCACCTGCCTTTCTTGTAAAACAATCTTTTCTGCACCTTCGCTGAGGTTTTTACATGTCTTCATTTTTAAACACGTCCATGCCATGTATGTTAACTCCTTCCCACCTCGACTCGTACACTTCAATGAACACTTTGTGGAAGCACCTTTTGTTATCCTAAAGCAAGAGCCGCAGAAGCTACACAGAGAAAAATGTCTGTTATATCAGTGTCGATTGCTTCAGGGACCAACAGGGACACGCATTCCTCAACTAATCTCTCTGATATCTGTTATCTCAGCTAAGCTGAAAGAGATAAGCTATTCTATTGGCAACCTGGGGCTGGCTGTATGCTCCTAGCTGTGTCCAAGTTGAATTATACCTCTACTAATTAAACTGGGTTCATTCTACGGGAGAACTTAGGGAGACCAATGCTTGAACTTAGGGAGACCCTCAAATTTATAATTCCTCTTTTGCTTTAAATTTCATATCAGCTGGTCCTAATACCAAACACTGCCCCCTAGGCCTCTCTGTTCTCTCATCATGCCAAGCCTCATCCAAACCTTAAGTTTTGGTGAAGTTTATGTTGGCCTCTAAGATACATCCAGTGCAACACCATCATTCCCCCCATATTTCTGACTTTTTCTAAGATACATCCAGTGCAACACCATCATTCCCCCCATATTTCTGATTTTTTCTTCAAATAGTGATTTAGAAAGAAATCATAACTCTCCTTTATTTCTCTATTCTTTCTGAAAAGGAAAACTGGTTTCCAATTATCATGGTTTAAAAAACAATTATTAAAAATAGCTACGTGTAGCTCATTCAACAAATGCTAGCACAGCACACCAGATTAAAGAGATGAAAATAATCATCTAATAGTTAAAAATAAGTAACAGACTTACATAATATTTTCTGTTCAACTAAGGTTATGAGCAAGTCAAGGTCCCTAGTCCAAGGCCACAGACAATATAAAGTATAAATTACTTGGTGACAGAAAACACTGCGTGCCAGCACAACAGTGGTGAGCACTCAGAATACCAGCCCGGCCATTGACCAGATGTGGCTGAAAGCATCCCGCAGTGCGGAGAGTGGGTGTATGAGCACTCGCATTCCCTGTCTCCCCTTCCCTACCCTTCAGGTGACCCTGAGAGTCACGTTGCTGATGACAATTCCATCAAGAGAAGACTGTTTCTGCTTCATGAATGTAGAATACACGGAAAAAGTTGGAGATCTGCACTCTAATAGAAAAACAAACCCAATTATACACCAGCAATTTTAACACCTTTCCAAGATTGAAGCACCTCACTAAAGCTCAGACAGCAAAGATCCAGGGAGCGTGTTTATTTATTTATGCCGAGCCTCCCTCCAAATAGGACCAGAGGCAGCTCAGCGAGCATGTTAATAATGCTTATTCTCAAGACCCTATTTGCTGTGCTGTGCCACAGCAGGTATCATTACCTCTGCCTGCTCTCAGAAATTTTGACTTTGGGGAAGGTTGGCTGTTTATGTCTAGAATTTCCTGAAATTCAGAAGGGGTCTTGAGACCCCTTCCTCTATGCCCAGCAGACAGAAGGGATCAAGAAAGGGGGAAAGCCCAAATATTGGGCTATCCATGCTGGGAGGAAAAAGGCAACATGAGGGCCCCAGGTTCAGGCCCCCGGGACAGGCAAGTGCCTGGAGCGGGTACTGACTGGGAGATGACGTGTTGAGAATTACCCAGTGATTCCTGCTGATAGGAGGAAATCGTGTCTGCATGGCAGATTGTGATTTGTTTTCTGGATATTTCCAGTTAGGTGCCTGTGGACTTTGGAAATCTCTGCAATCTTGAAATGAACAGTTTCTGTGTTTCTGGAGAGGAATTTAGGTCCAGAGAAAATAAGTGCTCCTGAGGGCACACTGAATTTTAAGCACTGTGCCAGGCTCTTTGTACTAAAATCTCCATTTATGGTTTGCATATATGTTAGGATTTGTATCTGAAATGACCTCCAAAAAGCTTGTGTATTGAAGGTTTGATCTGCAGTGCAGCAATGTTCTGAGGTAGACATGGAAAGACGACGGTTTCATGAGGTTGCTACCCTCACGAATACATTGGTCCACTGATGAGGGCATAGCTGAACAGGCTATGAGAAGGCAGGGCTAGCTAGAGCCTGAGGCTGCCGGGGACACACCTTTGAAGTGTACATCTCCCCTCCAACTACCTCCTCTCTGATTGTTTTCCTCTTTTCCTTCTTCCTGGATGTTACGAGGCAAGCAGTTTCCTCTCACCTCTGCCTTGATGCCCTGCCTCTCCACAAACCTCGAAACAGTGGAACCTTGAAAACTGTGAGCCAAAACAAAATGTTTCTTCTCTTAGTTGATTTTTACAGCTAGATAGTCACAGCAAAAAATAAGAGACTGACGCAATACAGATCCCCAAAAGGTATCTGAGATTGGAGTTACTGTCTCCCATTTGTAAATGGAGAAGCACGCCAAGAGAGGGAGTGTGGCAACAAAGCTCAAATGTGCCAATTTGATTGGCTCGTGAGCCACCTGATGAGTAAGGCATACTTGGGGCACATCTGAGTGGGTCACGGAGGCATGATGTCAGGTTCTTTCTGTGGTCCTGAGTCCCCTCCTCGCTGGCATCATCCCCTTGCTTTGCTTTTCAGCCACATGACTAAGCATCTTTGCTCTGCACTCTCTTTCACATGATATTTCTGCTGTGGAGCCAGCTTACCATGGACTGAATCCCCCAGAACCATAAGCCAAACGCAACCTCTTCTCCTTTACATTGTGGGTATTGTGCCTCAGCTGTGGAAAGTTGGCCAATGCAGTGAGAAGAAAGGCAGCTGGTATGGGAGCAGAAGTAGAGGCTGGATCTATTTATGACCTGCAGAATCTTATATTTGTGCTAGTGAAATGACTCTGACTGATCTCTTTCATTGGACTTAATATATGAGGCACTTGGCTAATGTTTGCTTATAAAAACGACACGAAAATATTTTTGAAAACTCAATAGATACTGAGTGAATCCCTACTATGTGCCAGACATTATGAATCAACCTAGGATAAATCCTACATTAAAATTACAATTAGAATGTAAATCAGCTTTAATCTCTGAAAATGAAATTAGGCCAGCAGGGAAGCCATAAAATGAGCCTATTAAAATACATCCCATAAGAGGAAGAGCAAGCAGGAAAAATGAGGTGAAGACACAATGCGATGATATAATTTAAAAATTGGCTCTTATTCTCCTGAAATACTTTGAAAATTTTACTGCAAAATTACACAGTCATCAAGAATATGTCATTTTTTAAAGATTTTCCTCACTTGAGTTGGTGCATAAATAATAATACACGTTTAAAAATGCATGACTATTCATTAAGCCATTGACCACTTCCAGCCTATTGAGTACATAAGTATTTTAAAAATTACTTTAATACATATTTACCCAATGGACCAGAAAAGTTCCTTTAGTACATGATGTACATTTTAAAAGCTGCCTACATAAGAAGTTATGGGATCTGAGCCAGAGTATGCTGCCAGCTACATAATATGCATTTTAAAGAACAACCTAATTATGTGCTTACCCAAGAGAACAAAGCTAATACCAAGGGTCAATAATTACTGCCTTCCTCTACTACCTTTTATCCTTTTTTGTCAAATAAGATGGGAGGGAAAAAGTTTATATCTGCTCTTTTAACTATTTTCTCTTGATGACTAGTGTCTTAATATTTTTCTAACACATGCCTCCAAAAAGTTAGCAAGGAAGACACAAAGAAAGAGTGGAAAGGCGACGAGCGCACAGGAGAGGAAGAGGAAACCGGAAGAGAACGGAAGTGGGGGAGAAGGAAGGCAGAGGCCAGAAAAAGCTGCATTTAGTTAGAATTAAGCCAACGTGGGAGATCCAAAATCTGTCCTGCATTGTGTACTGCTGTCTCCCTTTGTGTCTACTTAGGGCACAACCTGTAGGCTCCTGGGTTGCAGGATTCTCCACTCAGCTCTTATTTTACTGTGACCATTTTTATTCAGGCATTCTGATGTAGCTTACTTTCTTTACCTGAATTGGAGCATGAAGGACCGACATAATGCAAACCACTGAATCTGTCTCAACTGACACGACACAGAGGCTTTGTGGCCAGGCATCCATTTCTGCTTACAAAAATATAAAAGAAAATAATAAATTTCAGCAGGTGGACTGAATCACTAGTGTCACTACTCACTGTCCTTACACTGTCACAGCATCAGTGGCATACCAACCCGCCTGTGAGGAGTACCTAACAAGCCGAGAGGGAAACAGGGACAGTTTTCCATACTAACAAGTTTCTTTCCTGACTTCTGGTGCTGTACAATAACCAGCTCAGTTCTAATGAACACATCCCCTGGGCAACACTACTTGGTATTTATGAGTTGGACATCAGCTCCTCCCAAAAGCTTGGGTTACATATCTGTGAGTGCAGATGGCTGCCACATTCACTACACACAAGTGAAACATCTCATCGTTCCCAAAGGTGACAGTGGACTTAATGGTGATTATTTTATTTTTAAAAACTCATATGCTTTCTTTGAGTACCTTATTCCTCAGTATATTACATCCTATCTATTTACAGAAAGAGAAGAGGCATTTCAGAAATTGTAATTGAATCCTGAGTTGTCTGAATGTGTTTATTTAAATCTGTTTAGTGAAATCAATTCAGGTGCACTAAGAGTGAAATATTAATACCAGAATCAACAAATTTTATATTTATTTCATAACTTGTCCTTTATTCTTTCCTCTTTTCATTTTTAAATTATTATTTTATACTGAAGAATAACAGATTCAATAACTCGTGAATATGTATTAAGCGCACATGGCAACTTTGTAGAGGAAAGAAATCTCAGAAGAAACTAAGTGGAAAAGTAGTTTTATTTCCTATCAGCACAGTAATTACAACATAATTAATACCTATAAATATTATTCTAAATGATAATAATAATCAAAATAATAATAAATAATAAATAAATAAAATAATAAATTAATAATAATCAAAATATGTATCTGGGTTCTGCTAGGACTGTACTACAGTGAAAGACTCAACTCACTGGAGACATGTTTGCTACTCCCTTATTGACAAGACTTGTTAGCATTAGTAAAAACTTAAAAATACAAAATTTTTATTTTTATTCTGGGTGTGAGTATAGACATTTAGCAAAAAAATTAGATAAAACTAAAAGTGAAGTAAAATCCAAACCAGAAAGGCTCTGACATCATCATTTCAGATTATTTACTTTGGTTTGTTTTAGACCACACCTGTCATTGTCATGAAGGTAGCAAGCTTTATTAGAGAGCCAGATTCATTTGCCCCCCTTTTTTGTTTAATTTTACCTCATTTTACTACTAGTATTGATTTCCAATACACAATGGTTACATTACACTTGAGAATTTTGTGCACACACATGTTGCACACTATTCAGATCCAGCTGTTTCTGTTCTCCTAAGAGAAGCTGTAAAGAAATTTCCTTTACTAAATCTCAATCTTCAATCTAAGTTCATACGGAGCTGCAGATAAAAAAAAAAACCCTAAACCATTGCCATCTTCACTCTCCCCTCATTTTCTCCTTTAGCCATACATCCAACATACACACTGAAAGTTAGAGCAAGAGAGAGAAAACTGAAATCTCAAGTTATTTTATGGTTTTTGGTTTGCACTGGTTTGGATTTTGGTTTTTGGTTTTGTGTTTTTTTGTTTGTTTGTTTGTTTTTTTTTTGTTGTTTTTTTTTTTTTGGCAGTTCGGAAGATAGAACCTGAGGCCTTCACAATGAGTTACATTCCTCGACTTTTCTTTTTTTTTTCTCTCTCTCTCTCATTTTGAGCCAGAGTCTCACTGAGTCTCTAAGTCAAAAAGATTGACCTCAAAATTCGTGGTTTGCTTGCCTTACATTCCCAATGTTTCCTCATTTATAAATTTCTGAATAATACACTATCATAGTCATTTTTTTCAAAGCTAAGGCACAATACCCAGTTCCCACATATTAAGAGGAAAAAATTTATTTTAGCTTACAGTTTCAGGAAGTTTCAGTCCATTCCTGGGTGGCCAACAAAAGCAGAGGGTTCTGACAGAAAACAGCTGCTCATGGCATCAGAGCAGGAAGGATAAGGCTTTGGGAGAAGCCAGAACAAGTAGTAACCCTTCCAGGCCATGCCCTCAGTGATTCACCACACCCTCAGAAATCTACCTCTCCTGAAAGGTTCCCAACCTCTTAATAGATCTTGAGTTTCATAGATAATCTACAACATACCAATGTGTGAGGATTTGTGGAGGTATTCTGGATCCAAACTCTAGCATTCATGAATGTTTATTGGTCTTCCTTTTCCTCGTGATAAATTTAGAACAAATTTTTACATTTTTATCAAATCAATTTTGGCCACAATTGTATGTATTAAGGGAAAGGAGACCCACCGGATGAATCACACCATCATCTGAGTCAAATTGGTATTGGGACAGCTTTTTTCTCTGACCTGTACACCCCAAAACGCCATCAAGAATAAGATTAAGTTGAAAATATATTTTAAAATTTTATCCGACACTCAAATTTTTTCCTTACCTTTTCTGTACAGGCCAGCCAGTTCTATAATGCAGTGATGGAATACAGAACACACATGTCAATTTGGACAGACTGACTTTAAGCTGAACTCAGAGGGAAAGACCAGATAAAGATGAGAAATTCAATATCTGTCTGGACACACAACCCTAGACAAATGACCTATTGACTAATTCATAGGTAAATTTTCATCAATAGGTTCAAATTCTACATAACCTCTAAGGACATTAAATATATTCATTTCTGTTTCAGTCAGCATCCTTAGGAGATGAAGCAAGATTTTAAAACTTGATGGTTGGTTATGAAATCAACATTATAATTTGGTGGAATATGTACGACACATTAAGTTTGGGAATTAACAGCATACAGAATGGAAATCTGAACTGCTCAGAGGATTCTGTGTGTCCAGAGTCATTATAACTACTTCATTAAAAGATTTCGCAGGCTTCCATATACAACTTCTAAAACAAAAGCTGTTTTTTTGTCTGTAACACCTGCTATGCTACTTCCTGTTTTCCTTCATCCTTCCCAAATTAAATATTTTTCAGAAAAACACAATGAAGATCTTGTTTTTCTATTGGAAAAAAAGTGTATTGGAGATGACCAATTCTGTCTTAAGTGCTCTGTTAATTCCTGGAATTACTACTAGTGCATTTTCTTGACACTGACAGGATTCCTAATAGTGACGACAGGAATTGTGTCAAGCAAGATCACACAATTCGACTTTGCATCCATTCTTCTAGACCTGTAAGTGTGGAAGTAATTTATTTTCTTTTGCATATTTCTTTGAATAAAATTTATAGATTAGTGAACTGGGATTTGGAACCTCACATGGGATGAGGAGAAGTAGAAATGAAATAGTAATTTCGTGTGCCTTGTGTCAAAGAATCCCTGACGAAAATAAGGAAAACTGGGGGAGTGAGATTTGTGGCTCAGACTCCAAACAGAAAGGACAGTGAACGTATTAAGATTTGAAGACTTGACAGCAGCCCCCCACTCTGGTGGTCCTTCAGTGGAAAGGGCTCTGGCCTGTGAATTTTAACTCCAGCTCTACCTCTATCCTGCGGTATAATCTCAGGGCTAAGCTTTGTAAAAGAGTGTATTAAAGTGCTTGATCTATAAGAGCCATTCCAATTCTCCGTTGTGACCTGAAAGAAGTGACTTAATTAAATTGTGAAACAGGTAAGATATATTGTCTGTGACCTCCCTACCAGTCTCCATTTCCTTGCTCTCGCGTGATTTCCCACGACTTCTCTCCAGTCTCCAGGTCTTAACCAGGGCGCATATTTTTCCTCTGGGGCAGACAAACTGTCTGATAATTAATTCAATGTAGTTGACTAATAATAAAGTTCTTAGCGATAATGGCTAAATGAATGACCCCTTCCACAAGTAACGGCATTTTAAACATAAATGGATTCTTAAAGACTACAGCATCATGACCCAAAAGACTGAAATTATAATAATGAAATGAGAGGAAGTAGAGTTAATCTTCAGTGCATAAGTAATCATCTATCCTGTTCATCATAAAACTATGCCAGCTGATTTTTCTAGAGTAATAAGTTCAAGGTAGAAATGGTTGAAATAATGCCATAGGGTAAGAGTTATTAGCACAGACTGAAAGCAGACAGATTTGGATTTAAGTTCTGGTTTTACCATTTCCTAGCTGCTTGATTTAGGAAAGTTAAGAATCCACCCAAACTAAAGTTTTCTTAAAATTGAATTAACAAAACTTATGCCTTTGAATTGTTTTAAAGAATTAAGAATACAGTATACCCTCCAAATATCACACAAAGAACTACTAAAAACCATTATTATTACCACTTCTCTGAAAATATCAGTAATGAACACTGACTTAAAAATCAAACAGTGTTATTTCCACTCCCATAGAGACACCCAAAAAAGGCTTTACTGTTTTATCCTGTGAATATACAAGATGAGATCTCTGACTAGAAAT
This sequence comes from Ctenodactylus gundi, assembly GCA_004027205.1. NCBI lineage: Eukaryota > Metazoa > Chordata > Mammalia > Rodentia > Ctenodactylidae > Ctenodactylus > Ctenodactylus gundi. The sequence continues at coordinate 356,898 of PVKB01000344.1, forward strand.
AATAATATTTTCTTGTGTTCAGAAAATCAGTTTAATCATTCTATAGTTACGGTACATAACTTTTAGTTGTATATTACTTTACCTTGTGAAATCTATCCTTTCTACTTTCAGTAGATATTTAGCAGTCATCACCAATGTTGAATAATTTCCCCAAGAATTCAAAATTATCTGTTCTACTTAAATAATTTTTAAGTGATGGTAACAGATTTAATCAAAATGGAGGACTGGCCCTGTGTTACAAGCCAAATAGAACCTAATTCAAATCACAAGCCTTTTTGATACTCATAAGTCCTTGGACTCTGTACATTTGAATTACTCTGTATCTTTATGATAATATTGCTTACTATTTAAATCTTTTCACATTTTGTTTGTTTTCTTTTTATTGAGATAAGATCTCACTGTGTAATCCAGGCTGGTCCTGAACTCACTATGTAGCCCAGGCTGTCCTCAGATACACAGCAATCCTCCTGCTTCATCCTCCCTGGAGCTGGTATTACAGGTGTGCACCACCACACACAGCTAGTACGTGGTGCTGGGGAATCAAACGCAAGTCTTGCTCTTCCTAGGCAAGCACTCTGATCACTGAGCTACTCCTCTAGCCCTATGTTCTATTTCAATCTATGACTTTTGCCTTTGGATTTTTAGATTATGTCTTTGATTTAATATTGAGTAACCATGAGTGTGATCTGACAGAGAGTTTCTTCCACTAATAGGAGAGGCCACAATGTGCAAAGTAAGAGGTCCTCTGTCCTACTCAAACTTTTCATCTTCAGAGTCCACCGAGATCCTCAACCCTTAAAAGTAAGTCTGACCTTCTGTCTCAGCACCTCTGTAGTCAGGTGTCAAGTGTATACGTAGCAATCCCCTTCCAGGTGAGACCCCTTCCTCTGCCTCAACACTGAAGGTCTCTCCGCTGCAGATGTGGGACCATCAAGGCAAATGTCACCCCGCCCTTTATCGCTATTTACATCTTTATCATAGGAATCCAGCATTCCCTGGTACTAACACTTGCTACTTATTTTTTTCTAAGAAAAAATGAAACTGTTAAAAGAAGACTTTTATAAGTTGTAGTTCACCTACGCATCCATCAGATTTCTCCCCCTTCTCTCTCATTACTATGGATGTACTGTTCCTACTCCTACCTGGGGTTAACTCCTCCACTTTGCCAATAGATGGCATCATCTCCTGCCCACGTGAGATTTGTCTAACTGATAACTCCTCTCTTTTGTATCATCAAAGTTATCTTAGCTCTAGCACACATCTTCAATACCGTTCACTCTTACCATTTTTAGCATGACTTCACCATTACTATATCCAAGAGTAAATTTTTAATATTCACTCTATTTAGTTTATTAACCTTACTTGATTATATATTCCTCCTTACCCTGGTTTCCAAAACTCTACATTTCCTTGCTTTTGTCCTAACTCACTAAGTATTTCTGTGTACTAATTTTTCTTCACCTCATCAGCTTCCTGATGATGGGAAGCCCCAGAGTCCATCCACTGACCTCATCTGTTTTCTCTCTTTGGTTATCCATCCAGGTCCAAGTCATCAAACGCTGCCTCTATGTTGTTCACTTCCAAACTTCATCTCCAGACAGAACCTAACATCCCAGCTTCACAACGGCACTAAACATCAACACCTATGTCTTACAGGCATGTCAGGCACAGCTTTCCTGATAGGATCTCCCAAAAAGATCTTGCTCCCCCAACTGCCCCCCAATAGTCTTTCTAGTGAAGGGCAACTTCATTTTTCTTTTTACTCAGTCTAAAAACCTTAGATCCCTAAATTCACTTTTAATTCCTCCATCTCTTTCTTTCTCCTCTCTCTCTCTCTCTCTCTCTCTCTCTCTGTGTGTGTGTGTGTGTGTGTGTGTGTGTGTGTGTGTGGGTGTGGGTGTGTGATTGCAGACACAAAGGCAAAGGGCCCATCAACAAATCCCACTACATTTATCCTTAAAATACATCCTAGAGTTCCATCCCTTCACATCACCTCCCCTGTACCAACGGCCAAAGCCATCACTACTTTTTCACTACATTGTTGCAAAGGCTTCCTAAGCGGTGTTTTTGCATCTATGAATTCTCAACTCTTCAGCCTTGGCAAGGAACATTTACAAGTCAGATTGTATCTCTCCTTCCAATGTTTCTCAGTTCACTTAGTTACAAAGCTAATGTCTTTGTAATGTCGTCCACGCTCTGTGAGCTCTAGCTCCATATTAAAGCTCCAAATTCCTCTTCTGTAAATTCATTCCCCCACGCTCCTGCCCTGCCAGATGTCTTGCTCTTCCTTAGACTTGACAGGTTGCTTCCACATCAGGATTTGCACTCGCTGCTCTCATGGCTGGAGGGGCATGTGACTCCTTCTTTCACCTCTTGGGCACAATCTTGGTTCTGATGCTCCATTTTTATAAAGTTTTCCCTTGCTCATTTAAAAAACAGGAACCTCAACTCTGATCCTCTATCATTTTTCCCTAACTGGCTTATCTCTATAGCACTTTCTCCATACAACACACGACATTTCTTACTGATTCTCTTTATAAACTAGTTATTGCCATAAGATAGATGCTTCATGAAACCAAAGATTCTTATTTGTTTGTTTGTTTGTCTGGTTTTTATTCTCTTCTATCTCAGTCACTTAAAACAAAGTCACTTTAAAAACATAAAAGGTCAGTATGTTTAGGAAATAAATAATGCATTCAACTACAGCATTGCTATAATAATAATAAACTGGATCATACTTGTTATGGGTCAAGCATTATTCTAGTGATTATATATCTATATAACTAATTATATAATTAATTCATGTAATATCCATAAGGAACCCATGAAATAGAGCAGGAAGGTCAATGTCATCTTCCTGTGTCCCTTACTCCCTGAGATAGGCTATTCCTATGAGACTACCATCATAGGAAAGTCATATAGAACTTATACTAAATAGATTTGTATATTTTTTTCTTATTAGTTTTATTATACAGACCTCAGTCATGAGCCTAGAGGTGGAAAAGAAAGACATTTCTTTGTCTTTACATTAAGAATCTCTCAAGATTACACTGAAATTGCAAAGAATATCAAAAATTGAAGATAAAATTTATATTTAAAGTAAGTTTATTTCCTCTACTAAAAATTGAAGGGAAAACAACATTTTTTATGAGTGTGGCAAGAATTGTAGATAATACAAAGTTTAAGAATGTGATCGATAGGATCTTATGTGACCCGTAAAGGCCAACTTGTTAAGAGGGCTTGTCATTGGCCTGTGGCACACTGAGAAATGGTGGAAGTCTTAGTGAGATCAAGTGGAAGAAAGTTAGGCCACTGAGGTATAGCCTTGAAGAGGCTGCTGGGATCTCGGTCACTCCTCTTTCTCTCTCTGTTTCCTGATCACGAGGGGAGCTGTTTTCTCTATCATACCCTCCCCTCCATGGTGCGCTGCCTCACAGCAGGCACAAAAGCAAAGGTGCCAACCAGTCAGACTGGAACCTCAGGAACTGTGAACCAAAATAATCCTTTTCTCATTTAACAATGAAAAACAGAGTAACACGTAAGACAGCGCTGTCCTGTCTAACCTGCCCATGTCAGTACATGGAGGCAACAAATGTGCAGCCACTGCTGAATAGAGTAAAATTTGGACAAGTGAATCTGAAACAAAAATGTGTTATTCAACCTCTCGATTTATGTTTTGATTGGCAGTATCATATTCAAAGGAGGTCTTTAAAACAGCGCAAAAGAAAATTAGCCGTTCCTGTCTATGGAAAAAAAATAATTGGAGTTTTATTTTTTGTCTTAGCTGAACAGCTATATCCCACAAGCCTGTTTGAGTGCACCCATAGTCTAACAATGGAGGCATATTTGTTTTTCAAATCAGAAGGTGAAGACTTTATAAGCCACTCAGTATTTGTTTTATTTGTCCAAGACTCTAAACTTCTCTTTATTTAAGCTTACAGAGCTCCTGTATGAAGAAATCTTTAAACCCTACGCTTGCTGACAGGCATGAGCTCTGTTCTGATGCCACGGAGGAGCTGCAACAAAGTTCCATAGGGAGGCTCTGAAAGGCAGTGGAGAGACTGATGTTGCCATTTGTGTTCCGGTGCCCCAAAATACTATCACAGACTGCGTGGGAGCTCTAAAGAATTTGTATTCTGAAAAACAAACCAAAAGGTCGACATGCATGCATATTTATAATGAAATTGGTATTTGTTAATTGATGAGCAAAAGCACTTCTTCTTTTGTAGCAGCACCTCCAAACTTTTCTGTGCAGAGCCTGGAGTCAGCCTTAGGAAGCTCTTGCAAATTACACTTCAGTATTTTCTAAGATAGATAAGACAAGGGGTAGCCTCTTGACTTCATAGCTGCATTTCTATGATTAAGATAGAATATCCAGAGTAACTTATTCAGACATGTTTAAGGGAGAAAAATTACGGTGAAATTAGAGGAAAAGGTGTTAAAAAGGTTTTTTGTTCTAAAAATCATTCTGTAATGTAGATTCCTTAGATTGGAAATGACTCTGTAGTTGTAAACTATGAATGGAACACACCAGTTTCACAATGATCAATGTAAACAGCTTCTATAAAACAGAACTCATAATTTCATACAATTCTTCATTTAAGCAAGAAGAGACCAAGTGGTCTTCTCCTCCAACCTCCAAGAATGGACCAAGCCGTCCTCTCCTCCAACCTCCTTGAAACTTAGTTGTGCTTTCCTTGTCTACTTAATTCTGAAAACATTTCTTCACATGATTCATGATCATGTCAGCATTCTCTGGGGTATATAAAATCAGAGTCGCCCAAGAAAGTTACATTTTTTGTTTTCAGACTATGTTGTCTGAGAAGGTTCTCTACATCCTCCATCTCAGGTGACTCTTCATGTCACCGAAGACAGAACCCACATTCAGCATTGTTGCAAAAATCAGATCCCATGTCTTGTCCACCTTTGCTTACTCCACTGCTCAGACTGCTATGGTCACTACATGATCTCTCTTTTTTAGCCAATCACCCCCACGGCCCTTTTAAATTTCACATTTAAAGACAAGTCTAAGTAGAGTACACTTTTAGTTTTCTGAATCCACACAACATACCATAAATCCCCTGATGGCATTAATCACATAATCCAAGCCACACTCCCACTTGCAGAAACATGTGATCATCTCTGTCATTTATGTCTTGTTGCAAAGCTTAACCACAGAAGTTCGCACTTACTCTTGCCTCACTCCAGTATCATTTTTTCTTCTCAGATATTACTCTCAATACTCATTCTCATCCACTACTTTCGAACAGTACTCAGCGATTATCAGGTGGATTAAATTGGGTCTTATTCTTTTTTATTATTATTTTAGTTACCTTAAACTGTAAAAGCACTTCTAAATTTAAAGTTGGTTTTAGTTTCAGGCATGAGTACACAGAGAATTTATCGGTGGACAGTTGAATTAGTACAGAAAAAAGAACTAGAATGAATAAACAGGTTACAATTAAAAGGTGACAGGAACAACCTTTTTGTAATCATTCATCAGTTAGTCCTCAGGCTAGAACTAGAATAAGGAGAAGGGAGATTGCTAAGGTGACTGTAGGTAGGGGAAACTGAACTGCTCATGGAATAGGAACAACACCCAGTTAAGACAAAGTGCGGAGTCTGAGAGACTTGTAACATCCGAATGCACAATAAGAGCAATGTCACTTGCTTACATGTGTGGAACATAAGCTGCCATGGGGCAGGATGCTGGACATCATGAGGTACACAGGAGACTGCTTTTAATAAATACGAGAACACAGGAAGCAGAAAAGGGAGTTAGTATGAGGCACAGCTACCACTGACATATGTTATCCAGGCATAATGTTTTCCTAACAGGGAAAACATAATTCAGGTCAAAGATTTGTCGTTCAATAGATGCTTCGGTTTGTACTGCAGCGAGCATGCCTTGGTGCATCCAATGATGCCCCGGCACTCGGAGTGTGACAGTTGAAACAACATTTTAGTTGATAATGTGTTGATACATATTGTGTTATTATTTCTCAGCTTTCCTCATCTCTGGGACAAAATACTCAGCATCCACAACCTAAAAGAGGAGAGGTTTGACCTGGCTCACGGTTTGGAGAAATTCAGTCCGTGGTTGCCTGAGTTCAAGGCAGAAAGGTCACAGTGGGGGGAAGGTCCTGGCAGAGAGGAGCTGCTCCAGTCACCGTGCCAGAAGGTAGAGCTAGGAGGGACGAGGGGGAACAGGAACAAGCCTTTCCACCTTGCCGCCCCGGGGCTCACTTCCTGACAGCACATTCATCCGAACTTGCCAGTGGGTTAATCTGCTGGGAAGTGTAGGCCTTGAGATATACTAACGTGAGCTCCAGTCTTTGACTTGCTATTCATGAGCTGTATACTTTTAGGAATTCACAGGCATTTTCTGAACCTTACTCTTCTCAGCTATAAAATGAGGATGAGGTAAAGTGGGTATTATATAGGTTAGAGTGTTGATGAAAACATAAAGATGTTAACAAAATTTGAAGAATAAGCTTAAAGAGCCACGGGGCTACAGACTTTGTCTTCGAGGCTGCACACAGGGAAATTCCTCCAAAGTAAACTCTGAGTGACATTTGCCTGTGGTACAGGCATTGGAAGAGTGAGCTAGCGTGTCCTGGACTTCAGTTAAACATGTATGAGCATGGGAAAGCAGGAACAGCCTGACGAAACCTGAGAAGAGGAAAGGAAACTGTCTATCACAAACATCGGTCCACAAGCTACTCACACACTCAGGATCAGACATATGCAGGCACGTGCATGGACACACACATGTCTATGTCCGGAGTTGGCCCTGACAGTGCTGTACCTATCCAGAGGTCCCAGAATCCAATTCCTTACTACAGTGAGAACTGGGAACAGCATCTCCATACGGACTGGGAAGCGTGCAGTAGAGGAGGCAGCAGGGGTGCAGACACTCCTGGTTGTGTGCAGTTCGTCAACAGGGGTGTGATGGGCAGCAGTGGCTGAGGACACAGCCAGCATGGCTGCCATCCAGGGTCCTTCTGGCTGAGCAAAATTATGCACACAAGTGACTTAAGGAGGTAAATCTTTTCTAATTCATACAAGGCTAATATGGCCAGTGCTGACCTTACTCTTGAAGCTATATCTAGAACTACAGCATAACTCAAAAAGAATGAATCAGAACACGTTTCAAGTGACCAAGCAAATACAGTAAGCACTCGCAAAGTGGACTCAGCCAGTGGAAGGCAAGATCAAGGTGGAAGTGAAACTAAAGGCAAGGAGCAAGGAGCCGGGAAGGGGTGCTTGGGCGCCCCAAGGAGTGCTGTGTCCTGATGCTGTCTTTCTTGAGATGTTCAATACCTGTGCAGTCACTAACCACATGGCAACTCTGGGTAAGTCATTTAAACTGCAGGGATTTTGATTTCCTCCTCTGCAAAAAAAGGAGATCATGGTGCTACATTTGTTGTAAGATTTGTGTATTTGCATTCAATAAATTAATATATTGAAACACAAGATGATGCTAAATGTTCAGAAATGCCACTACCGTCAGCATTCTTCACACTGACAAATGGCTTGTTGGCAGATGCACAAAGCCAGAGATTTAACTATACCAAAGCCAGTCCTCTTCCCTGGCTCACTTGCATGACATGAGAAATCAGTAGAAGCACAAGCCCATCTCTTCCAAATCTATATGTCCTAAGGGATCTGCAAGCAGGACCAGAAAGCAGTGAGAAAGATGGCCCAGCAGACAAGTGGAGTCCAAAGGAAAACGCCCTGCTGCTTTCATCGCTCCCGCTTTCCAACTCAGCTGGCAAAGAACGTTGTCCAAAACCATGAAGCCGCTCATTTAGGACCCCAGCCAGGTGCACAAAAGGAAGCCCACAGTGCGCATGTCACCAGTCAGTTCTGCAACGTGAGTGTAATATTATGAAATACCAATGTTAATGCCAGAATGAATTAAGGAAACTGTTCACAATACCTCACATTTTCATAAAAACAAAATTCAAAATATTATCCTTAAATTTGTTTTAGAGCAGAAAAATTTTCAAGATTAACAAATTTTCAAAAAGAGTGTTTTGTTAAGAATCAAATAGAATAATGTACCTTCAAGTAAACGAAAGACGATTTCCAATTTCCTAGCTTCTATTTGAGAAATTTTAACCTTCCATAAATTATACAAGAAGCTCATAGAATTTTCCAAGCTGCAACAAACCTAAAGTAGAAGCACAAGATTACGAGTAATAAACAAGCTTATCAGAGCAAGTGTGATGCACATCAGAGCAAAAGCCCCATGACATCAAAAATAATGATGAAGCACCTCATACTTGACTGGGGTGCTACAACAGCTGTCAGAGCAGTATGGTGTGCCAACACCAGCCACACAGAAGCAGTGTTTAAGTACAGTCACTGGGCCCACTGTGCACCCAGCAGCAGTGGCAGGCACTATAGACAGCATCTTTAATGACTATTCAAATGAAGGTAAGATGATTAATGAGATCCTTCTTTCTGTAAGTACCCAACGTGAAGCCAACACTACATAAATCCCTTTGCCTTGCAGACTGAGCAACAATCTCTCATGACAACATACTCCCATAAATCACACAGGATTGTGCGTTGGGAACAGCATGACTCTTCCTCTAATTCTGTTTCTCTCTCTCTCTCTCTCTCTCTCTCTCTCTCTCTCTCTCTCTCTCTCTCTGAGAAAGACAGGGGAAGAAAAACAGGGCTGATGCCTACTCCATAATGTCTTTCTAAGTGAAAGGGACTGTGTCTTAAAAGCTTGATGATATGTCCTTTCTTCAGAAATAAATTTGATATCTACAGACAAAGAAAGCCGGGGTTGGGGAGGAAAATGAAAAGGAAAACTATGAGGAATATTTCAAAACACTGTGGCCAGCAGGAAGTCCAGCTCTGCGTCTGCTTCACAAGGAGCCAAAGTACGGTGGACGGTGATGGAAAGGCTGTGGCTATTACCCCTCAGCTCCTCATGAGATAGAAGGATGCAGGAGTGTACCCAACAGGCAAGCGGTGTGGCTGTGTCTGAATTCCAAAGATTTCAGCTCCTACACATTCTGTGATCCTTAAGTGAGAGTTTATGCTTTGTCTACCACCTGATTATTTTTCCAAACACCCTTCACCATTTTTAAGTAATAGGAGGGCAGAACATTGGAAGTTAATTTTAGCTGGTTCTACTAAGTAGTCATATTGAGTTAGTATTAATTCCCAAAAAAGAACTGAACAGTTTCTGATTGTTCCGTTGGTTTCCACCATGTTGACTCTTGTATTTTATGGAACTTACATGCACAGACTTCAGTCTCTTGGGTGGGAAGCCCTACTAGATTTCAGTGAGGTGCTTCCCCTGTGTCTGCACCCTGAGCTCCGCCTTTCACTGTTAATCATAATGTTGTTTCCTATCAGCGTGTCTCTTCAAAGTGTCGAATGCGTAGGGTGACTGCTATGGGTTATAGAGTAGTGGACTAAAGTGGATATAAAGAAATGAGTGTCACAAGTCATTTGCTGCCATTATTCTAATGGCTTTTAAAACAATGACATTATTTTTGATCAATGCATGCTCAAAGTTGGTACAGTTTAGAAGCCATTTGATTTTCACATACTCTATATTTTAACATTTAACAATGTGACAGTTTCAAAACTTGGCACATCGTCAAGCTGAAAATCACTTTAGAAATTCCGAGGTGCTAAAATAAGTGTAGGGTAGACTGTATACAATTATCTTTAGAATTATAGGGCAATGTTGGATCTCAAGGACTTAGATGACAATATCATGATCGTATGACCCATATAACTTTCACATTACTTTTCTAAAAGTGCAAACTTTTCAAGAAATGTATTCCCAAACTAAAAGTTTGTAGCTGAGGCTAAGTTATTTAAAGAGTAGCATTCTATATTCTGATTTCTTGCATTAACCCATCCTATATGATTCAAATCTTTTTATTTTTGTATGTTTACCTATTCCGTCAAGGTGAGATGACAACATAAACTACTTTTTATGAGCCAAAGAAATAGAACATCCTAGTATCAATAGAAAAAGATTTTTTTCTAGGAAATATGGTCAGGTATACAAGGAAACCAAAATAAAATAACATACTAGAAAATAATAGTGAAAAATTAAGGTAGAAATACGAATGATGGAACATGAAAGATTAAATTTGAAAATAAGATCAAACTAAAGAAATAGTAGTAAATATACGTACATCGTAAATGAAAAAGCAGGTGCAAATTTAAGAGCAGTTGTGAGAAGAAACCACTGCAGAGTCCCCAGCTATATTACTCCCGTGAACCGCAGTGGGAGCGTCTCATCCTGAACCTGTGCATAACATTTTCTCCAGACCTAGACACTTCTCCCACCAACCACAGTGTACCAATTGGAGGAGCCAGATCTTGGTTCCTTGGCAACTGCCGACCAGTCCCTCCTCTCCTGCTGACAATTCCTGTATTCTAAGATCAACACCAACTTAGTACAGATACCTCCCCAGTTTACCATGGTTCAACACGCAATTTCTCAACTTCATGATGGTAAGAAAGTCACATGCAGGGAATAGAAATCATACTGTACATTTTGGATTTTGAACTTCTCCCAGGCTAATGACATGCAGCCCGATCCTTAAGATGCCAGATAGCAGCAGCAAAGAGCTGAGCTCCCACTCAGCCACAGAGTCATGACAGCAAGCAAGCTTGTCTGCACTGTACCATGCTGCTCAGCTATCAAGTTTGGTAGGCGGGGTGTCCTGAGTGCATTTTAAATTTACAGAATGTTCACTTTACAGTTGGGGTGTAACATTATCATAAAACCAGGAGCATCTTGAAATCCACCCCTGTCATCTCTACTCCTCATACATTAATCCTAAATCTGACTGGTACTTGGTGTCACTTGTGGCACAATTTTTTTCTAATCTCATCATGTAAACTAACAGTGACTTGTCTATGTTAAACTCTCATTGGTGAAGCCCTGAGACCCAGATAGTCTTTGATTCAGTGGCATAATTTAGTGCTTCCTGATCAGAATACTCCTGAATAATGTGTCTGACTGGGTGTCCTAAAGAGCAATGTTTGTGTTTATTCATTCGTACGGAACCCAGTTCCTGGGTCAGTCATCAATTCTGCCCTTTTCATGTCGTCTGATGACAGAATCCTTGAAAGTTTTCTTCTTTTACTTGTTCTACTACCAGCTGCGTGTATTTAATGTCTATGGATATGTATATAATTGATTCACTAACACACCCCGAGTTACCTCACCACCTCACCAGTGATCTCATCACCACTTTAGCCCCACGCTCCATAAACACACACATGTTTTCCTCACTTGGATTAGTTCCTCCGTGGTACTTATTCATCTCACATTCTGAACACAGCCTCTTAGAATTACACTCACATAATCACTCTCCACTATGTAAATTATTCAACCTCATTGGGTCCCTTAAAATACTGGTCCTTCTACTTTGAACCTTTTTTATTATAACAACCATTGAGTTTATGGTTTTTGATCCTCTGTTATTCTAAACTTAATGATTTTGCATACTTTTTGCCAATATCCTGTGTGGTTACTTCACTTTCCTTTCCTTCTCCATACCCAACAAGGCCTTCCTTGGATGATCAAATATGAATGATTTCTCTTCACCTTCACCTCATAGAGTATTCTAGCATAAAAACACAGATTCAACTATGAATTTTTGTTCCCTAATATCACCTGAATTCTCCTTTACTCACTGGAAGCATCAATAGTTCTCGCTCACTCATTCTTTCCTATTACTCTAAACTCTCAACTTCACTTTTTCTTAACTTGTTAAGGTTTTTTTATATAAAAATGTTAAGAAATTCCTTTGAATTTCCAACCATAAAAAACTACAGAACTGTAGGCATCAATACCTTTTCTCCATCTTTTAACTCTGATTTTCTTCACTCTTTTTGTATCTTCTCTTCATTAGCATTTAACTCTACTTAATTTTTTTCTTATTAGCATTCAACTCTAGTCATGACTCTTTCCTATTTTATAATTACCTGGCCATAAAAACTAGCCCTTCGGACCTCACCAAAATATTTTTGTTATATTTAGTAATAAGTAACATGATGCTAAAGGCAATAAATCTGTATCTGTCCTCTTCTTCCATTACCTAGCAGTACCTGTATACAGGTAGTCACATTTCCCAGCGGCTTCTGTTTCCTGGTATTTTCTTAATATTCCCATATATTCCTGGTTGTTTAGTCCTAGCCTAATTGACAGAATCTTCTTCTAACTCCAGTTTCTTAACTGCCAGCATACATTTAAGTCTTACTCTTGGTTCAAATTTTTCATCTCAGTCTGCATACTCTTTCTGAGTAATGATATATACACTCATGACCTCCACAACCTACATAAACAATGCATAAATGATTAACTAATACTCCCTACACAACAGATTTCTCTCCTAATCATCTAATATAACTACTTACTACAATCTTACTCCAAATGTAGATGTCTAATCTGAATCTCATACATAATGTTTACAAGCTGAAAATCTGAACTAAGTCAAAAGCGACTCAACGAGAACACAGTACAAAAATACACGAGGAATTTGAAGGTTAATCACAAAAGAAATGCATAGGCTAATTCTGTGGGGCACACATCAATAATGAACGTTAGCTGAGTGGGTGGTGTAAGCCTGCAATCCTAGCACTCTGAAGTGCTAAAGCATGAAAACTGCAGATTCAAGTCCATGCTGGGAAATGCAGCAGTGTAGTGAGACCTTGACTCAAAATAAAAATAAAAAAATAAGCTGGGCATGCAGCTCGTACCAGGCCCTGGCCTAGATATCCAGTACCACAAAAAAAAAAAAAAAAAAAAAAAAAAAAAAAAAAAAAAAAAAAAAAAAAAAAAAAAAAAAAAAAAAGAAAAAAGAAGAATGCACACAATCATTGTCAATTGAATGGAAGGACAGAAGCCCAGATGGGTCTCTGAGGTTAAGACACAGCTAATGAAATACGAATTGGTCGGGGTTGAAAATACTTGGTCAATGTCTATAAATTTAGTGGAGATTAATTAAAAATAGGTCCATATAAAACAAATGACAATTGATAATTATTAGCTTTCAAAAAAGAAAAATCACATAGAAATATGATAGAACAATTCTTGAGCTATGTATGACTAATGACTATCTTACAAAAATATAAGTATAGAATGCTGAAATAAGCAAAAGTTATAAGTATCAGATCCAAGTCCACAGTGGGATCCTGCCCAACTATACCTGGTTTCAGGCCTGGTGATGGGTCAGGGTTTAGAGTTGCAAGCTAAAATCCAGACAGCCGGTAGAGAAAAGCAGGGCACTATGGGAAGTTCAGTCATACTTTTTTAGTTCTCGAAAAGTACAAGTCAGAAAAGCAAAACCATTCTTTGTTTCTGCCTCTACATGTGCACGACCTCCTCTGAATTCTCTGCTTCTTATTTTATTATCTTCTTCCCTTCATGTCTTTTCTTTGTATCTTCTCTCCTCACTTGTCTACTTGTTTCTCTAACAAGTAGTTCAGTCATCAGAAAAGTTTCACACAATAGTGGCTTAAGGACACCCAACAAGAAAGGAATGACATTGCAGATTGCATCAGTTACTTTAGGTAGCTATAAGGACCCCAGCCAGGGGGTCAGGAAGTGCTGACTTAGCTGGTGAGCCGGAACCAACATGGTGGATGGTAGTCAGGTTATTATCAGGAGCCACACCTGGAACAGTCTCAGATAAGGCGACTAGTACATGTGGAGTCACGGTCACCCTCTCTTCAAGCTATTTAAACACTGTTTCATTTCAGACACCATATTCTTTCTGTCCTCACACTCCACCCCTTAAACAGCCTGATTAAAGAGGGGATCTTATTTCATAGAGAGTCCCTTGAGCTTTTAGCCCACAGTCATAATGTATGTGGCTCTGCTTCCAAACCGACTTCCATGCATTGACACGTCATCTTGCATGGGTCTCACCTTAGCCACTGGACCTGATTCACATGGTTTGTCAGCACATGGGCCAGGTTCAACTAACCCCTGTTGGGACTTCCAAGTCACGAGCCATATTGCCATCTACAGGGACATCTGGCCTCTATTTATTTTGTCCATATGCCACATGTCAAATGGTTTTTGCAACTGACCTTCAAACTATAGACTCTAACTATGGGCACCTGAGCTTGAGGGAACTTAGCATCCACCCTACCTTGGCCCATGGACCAAGGTGGACATTTGGACCATTCCCTTTTGGGGAATTTTTATCCAACATCACACCCAACCCACTATTGGGTGGATGCATCTCACAGTGAACACTGGCCTTAAGGACTTGTGAAGCTACATGTACTGCCTTGGAGGATATTCTATAGATAAATGCTGGACTTCAGCCCTTCAGCTATGGCCAGACTCTACTGGTATTTTTTGAGAACCACATTTTTGTCATAAGCCTCACTTATACCTACTGCTATGGGTTGCAATATCCAACTTACAGAGACAGGCAAGGTCTACCACCAGTAGAGCCTAGGTTTGCAGCAGCAAAAAAGTCAAAATCTGCCCCCTGTAGAGCCCAAACCTGCATTACTTCCTGCTCTTTCCAAATATGAGCCCAGTATTCCCTACTAACTGTAGGGTCTGAGCTTGGGCTTTTATTTTTCTCAATACCTGTGAAGCTTGGACCTAGACTATTGTCCTTTCCAGTGTGGTAAAAGCCTTGTCGTACATTTTATCCCAGCCCCTGGATGAACTGGCTTTGCATAGAATACATACAGGCTTTAAAATTTGCATCAAATGGGAATAAACTCTCTGCTCCAATACTCCAATAAGTTTATATTCCAATACTCCAATAAGTTTATAAAGGCTTGCAACTACTTAACTGAAGCAGGCTCAGGGCCTAAGCCACTCTGTTTCTTAAATTTTACTCCAGTACATTTCTTGCCATACAATCTATGTGTTCCAAAAAGATCCCCAGGTGGGCCAGAAGAGGCGATATGTCCATACTTCACAACAGCAATAAGTTCAATGATACAAACACGGGAGGATCCTATCAGGAGCCAATTTAGCCCAACACAGATGGCATGTCTCAAATATTGGGCATAACCTGTCACAATAACCATGGACCAGATGTCTAGTGTGTTTTTACATGTGGTCTGCATAGCCCCATTGTTGCAAAGTCCAGCTCTTAGGTGATGCAGCCAACAGTCACCATGGCAGTCCAGTGGCAGTCTCAATTAGTATACACACACACACACACACACACACACACACACACACACACACGTAGACAGAGAGAGGGAGAGAGAGAGTTCCAGAGGTTTATTTTGGATGCCATAGCTCAGCTGCTGGTGCACTATTTTATGCGGAGGTGATCCTATTTTATTTAACTGTCAGTAGTCCATTAACATTTTCCAAGATCCACCAGGCTTTTTACAAACTATACTGAGGGGTTATAGAAACTGTGTGCAGATTGTACAATATCCAACCTTTTAACTCCCACATGGAGCCTGTTGTTCCCTTATGCCTCCTTGGTTATCAGTACAGGAAGCGTAGAAAATTTTTGAGAGGTGTTGTGGTTTGGATCTCATGTGTTCGGAGGTTATGAATTACTTACAGGGCCATGTGCTGTCAGGAGGTGGAGGCTGGCTAGAATGGGCAAATTCCTAGGGTTTAATTCAGAAAGAATAAACTCTGAGGTTTGACCTGGAAGGAGTGGGTCACTGGGACATGGCCTAGAGGGGAATATGCTAGTTTCATCCTTCCTCTGACTTGTCTTCCTCTTTGTTAGGCCAGGAGCTTTTTTCTAGCTACGAAGCCTCTGCCATGTGTTTCCACCATTGCTGGCCAGCCATGAATGAACTGTGACCTTCTAAAACTATGGATACATCTTCTTCCCATACATTGCCGATGTTGGGTATTGAGTTTTAGCAAGGAAAAAATTACTAAGACAAAAATTGGTACTAGAGAAACGGGATTGTTGTTGTGACTTTACCTGACCATATGGTTTGAAAGCCTTTGGAACTGGCTTGTGGAAGGAGTTTGGAAAGATCTGAAGATGCTAGCTGGAGAAGCTTCAGAAGGCTATGAGCCAGGCTTGGTGGGAGATTCTGGTGAGAGCTCAAAAGACCAGAATGCCAAAAGAATTGCAGATCAGAAAGGCCAAATTCAAGAAGTTTTAGATAGGAAGGAGGACTTTATTGGCAACTGATCTAGAAACCATGTGTGCCAGGCTATGGCAGAAAGTATGCTGGCTCTTTGCTCCTTGTTCATAGACTGCCCAAAACTGAGATTAAGGGTAGTGGACTACTTAATCTGGTGGAGGAAATCTCAAAACAAACTGATGTTCATGCTGTCACTTGGGTACTGTTTGCGGCTTTTAGTCAACTCTATGGCAAAATAATAATAATAATAATAATAATAATAATAATAATAATGTCAAAGAAAAATGATGTAAAAATGTTTTCAGTTTTACTGAACAAAAAGAGCCTGCAGAGTTGGGGCAGAAGAGCACAGAGAAGTTAAAGAGATTAGTATTCTTAAAAATCCAACTCCCTGGAAGGACTATAAACAAAGATACCTTGAGGGGTACCAGAGATCAATAAGACACTATGCTTTACCAATTAATGAATGAAGAGGTAAAGGACTTTGTCCTGATAATAATACCCCAGGGTATCCTCTAGGGTTAAAGAGAAAAATATTTTCTGAAGTTCAGCCAGCTGACAACTCAGAGCACTCTATTGAATCCAGGCTACTGCTCAAGCCATTGGTGAACCTTGGTGATATCCACATAGTCCTGGATTTACAGGCATACCAAGTGCAAGAATTGGGTGATTGAGGCTTCCACCTAGATTTCAGAAGAAGGCCTTGGGAACCAGGCAGTGTGACCCTGGGAGGACAATGCATTACATTGTGAAAAAACAAAAAAATCTATCATGCAACAGAGACCCTGTAAATTTGGAGATGCCAAAAATATGGATTATCTGCTGAGGAATGTTACAGTTTGTGAGCAAAGCCAGCCCAAAGGAGATGCTATAAAGATTGCATCAAGAGGCGACTCTGTAGAGCAGGGCCACTCAAGCCCTTTGGAGCTCATATCTTGCACCATTTACTCTGGTGCTGGACAGAGAACTATAGAATTTAACCCTTGCTCTTCTGGACTTAGAACTCACTTTGGTCTGATTGCTTTCTATTCTCCTGTTCCACCCTTTTGGAATGGGAACGTTTACCCTGTGCCATCGCGTGTTGGAAATGTTTAACTTTTCTTTCATTTTCATAGGTGTTCATAGCTAAGAGTTTGCCTTGCCTTGAGCCTCAGAGGAGACATTGGACTTGGACTTTTTAACAGTGCTAGAACTGTTAAGATTTTGGCAACTCTTAGAGAAGGACTAAATGCGATTTGCATAAGAAGGTAGAAAAGAATCTTTGGGGGCCGGGGTGGAATGTTGTGGTTTGATTTTGGAGTGTCCCCTAAAAACTTCATTTGTTTGTATGCTGTGAATTACCTACAGAACCATGTTGTAAATTACTTATAGAGCCATTAGGCACTGAGAAGCAGAGCCTGGCTGGAAGAGGCCATTGCCTGGGACTTAACCCAGAAGTGGCAGAACACTGAGGGTTGACACAGAAAGGGCAGATCACTGGACATGACCTGGAAGGATATATTCTAGTTCTGCCCTTCCTTCCTGACTTGACTTTCTGTTTGCTATGCCAGGGGAAGCTTTATCCAGTTACAAAGTCTCCTCCATGTGCTTCACCATTGCTGCACCCATTAATGGACCATGACTTTCTGAAACTGAGTTAAAATAAATCTTTTTTCCCTCAAATTGTGGAATTCTGGATAGTGAGACACAGAAATCAAAAAGTAACTATGGCAGGGGTTTCCCAGAGTAGCATGCACTTAGCCGGCTGCCAACCAGGACTATTACTTGCTGTACATTTAAGCAGGACCGAAGAATAGCTAGTTTTATATGGGGCCCTTGATTTACCTCTTTTATAATGCAGGGGTACTGTAGTGTAAACTCTAGTAGGTCCACAGGCCTGATAATTCAGTATTGATTATGTGGAATGCTGTAGTCAGTCAGTACCACTAAGATATTATTTTGTCTCCTTTCAGCCACTGCTTTTTGGGGGCTTTTGGGACTAAAGTTCTGCAATCACCCACAGCATTTTTTATCCCTGGACCCACACTGTGGCTTCTTCTGTTGCCACTGCCCCATGGCTCACGACATTGTTGCCTATTCACTCTGCAGTTTGGCATGTTGAGCAACATATTGGACTTTGTGTCCTGTACCCTTCAGGTGTGCGTTGTTTCCCCCGTGTCAGAACTTCTTACTTATCTTCAAGTGGCTTTGTCGCAGGTAAGGCCCCGTTAGGCCTTTTCTCTTGAAGCTGGTACTGCCAGGATTTTACCTTTTCTCTGGCAGGTTAGGCAGGGTCCATAAAGGGTGACTCCTTTTCAGCCACAGCTGTTGCATTCTTCTTCATCTTGGAATTCAGCCAGCTCTGTGCAGGTCCCAGGCTTGCAGTCAAAGTTAGGCCTGGGGTGGCCACCCAGACAGTGCCTGCTGCTGAGCTCCTGCAGCACCAGTTGCCCTGGAATCAAGGCTGTTAGCATTTTGGTTGAGCATTTCTGCTCTATCAGAGCTTTTTTTTGTCCTCGAAGACTTGCTGACAGGGACTTTTGATTTCCAATTCATCATATACCTCTCTTAGTTCAGTGCATAGCTGGACATGCACACAGGGTAACTAAGAATATCCAGTCCACATTTCTCCACCAAGGCATTCACTTTCTCTGAAGAACCCCAGACTACTTGAAATGCTTCCTCAAGGTGCAGAGAGCATCACTCCCAAGGTGACACCCAAGCAGAGAGGAGGTTGGCCACTGGGTACTGCATACTTGTGATTGGCCATCGCTCAATTCTACCCAACATGGGTGTTGGGGAACATGACAGACTCAGATCCTGTTCGTGATGCCAGATGTCAGATCTAAGCCCAAGATAGGACACTGCGTGACTATACCAGGTGTCAGGCCTGGCTGGAGCCAGAAATTTTTTAAGGATGCAAGTTTCAATCCAGCCATCCTAGAGAGATAAGTAAGGCTGTGTAGAAGGTCTGACCATACTTTATTTAGTTTCAGCAATATACAAAGTAGAGAAGTAAAGTCATTTGTTATCTATATCCCTATACGACCCCTACCCTGCCCCATCTGCCTTCTCTGCTCCTTGTTTTCTTCTTTTTCCTATTTTTCTCCCTTTCTTCTTCTCATTTACTCATCTGCTTGTTTCTCTAGCCAGTTACGCTGCTTAGTTCAGTCATTAGAAAGTTTTGTGCAATAGTGTCTTAGTGCCATGCAACAAGAAAGAAATGATATCAAGATTACATGAATTATATTAGGTAACCAGGAAGGCCTTGACAACATATTCAAGAACTGCTGAATTAGCTAATAATCAGATATGTCATGGCAGACAACAGAGAGAGATTATTATCAGGAGCTACCTACCCAGAATAGTTTCAGATAGGACAGCTAGAATGGTATACAAATAATACATAAAATCGATCGAGAAACAAAAATATAAGCAGAGGGTGTTAACAAAATAATGAATTAAAAAGATGAGCACCTGGTTATTTCAAGGTTATTCTGATAGAAAGCACCAGAAGAAAGGATGGAGCAGGTAACTGCTATTTTAAATTTTGGGGATGCTACCACGCCATTAAGTTTTTAAATAATGGCCATGTATTATCTTGGTAAAATTTTTAAATATAAGTAATATATTTAATATAGGGGCTAGGGAGTAATTCAATGGTTAAATCGCTTGCCTAGCAAGAACAAGGTCCTGGGATAAATTCCCCAGCACTACATGAGCCAGGCATTATGGCACACGCCTGTATCCTGGCACTAACGAGGACGGGGCAGGAAGATTGCCATGTCTCAAGGCCAGCATGGTCTACATAGTGAGTGCAGGACCAGCTTAAACTACCAAGCAAGACTTTGCCTCAAAAAAAGTTAAAATATATTAAAATTCATATATATACTTTGTCTATTGTCTAAATGCTGAAGGTATAAGATGAAAGTCATAAACCTCTGTAAAAAACACTAAATTCTCAAAAAAAAGAGAAATGGTGGGTTGTCAAACAAATGTGGCGCATTGGTGCATATAAACTGAATCAGTATCTATTTTTTTAGCTATAGTAGGAAGACTAGGGGACAAGGAACAGAATAAAGGGGCTTGAGACACATTCAGTGGTTAGAGCACTTGCCTAGAATGTGCAAGGCCCTAAGTTTGATTTTCCAGCACCACATAAAAATTAGCTTGGTGTAGTGGTACACAACTGTTAATTCCAGCCCTTGGAGGGCTGAGGCAGGATGATTGCCATGAATTGGAAATGAGCCTGGGCTACGTAGCGAGTTCAGGATGAGCCTGGACTACAGAGAAAGATACTGTCTCAAACAAGAAAGAAAGAAAGAAAGAAAGAAAGAAAGAAAGAAAGAAAGAAAGAAAGAAAGAAAGAAAGAAAGAAAGAAGAAAGGAGAAAAGAGAAAGAGAGAAAACAAGAGAATAAAGTCCACATAAGAAGTAATCCCTAAGCATTTTGAAAGTGAAAAGCATGAATAATTCACCTTAGCTATAGGAGTCTAAAATTATTGTGGAAAGTAATACTTTAGCTAAATACATGAGAGGTTTATGAAAGAACATTAGATCAAAATTTAATAATGGTGATGAAGCCTCTATGATGTGTTACATGACAGCTTATTTTCTAAGTATGTTTTGAATGTGTCTGGATAAACTAAGGCTACTATATAGAATACAGATGTCCAGTTACATTTCAATTTTGGATAAACAACAAATCTTTTATATTTGCATGACCTAAATATTGTGTGAAATTTATGTATAAGATAAAAATATTTGTTGTTTATTTTAAATTAAAATTCAAGTTGGAATCTTAACTCAGGTTCATCCAGTTGTTAAAAATCTGAAAATTATAAATGCAACATTCTAATTAAAAGCAAGAAATCACAATAGTTGAAATTTTTATAAATTCATATAGAAAAAGGCAAAACCTTCACATAAGAGATTACCTTTTAGACTTCTGGTCAATATTGTGGCTGAGTAACAGAGCTACACAATGTCTCCTCAGGGACTTATTTAAAAAGTTGAGATTATACATAAAAACTGCCTGTTCAGTTTAGCTAGGAAAGAAAGGAGTACCTCAGCAAAGGTAGGCCATGAGAAAATCAGAAATCCCAAGGACATATTTGAAACAGAGTTAAACTGCAGCCCAAGAAGCAGCCCCAGGATAACAAAGAATGACCCTGAGCCACCAGCATGCAGACAAGGGAAGCCCAGAGTCTGGAACCTCTGACTGAAGTAATTGCAGATCTGGAGTAATTGAGAGCAGCTAGTAGCTTCAGCCTCCAAAAAAGAGCCTGTGGGTAGTGCATACTGCAAACACAATGTGAACTGCCCCTAGAAAAGGCCTCCCAGAACCTAGACCAGAGGTAGCACTGGGCAGCCATAACAACCAGTGATGTAAGCAGGATCCATCAAAAAAAAAAAAAAAAACTGAGCCCAAAACTGTTCAGAGTAAATGCAGGCTCAGAAGAGCACATCAGTGTTTTCAAACAGTGCCCAGGAGAAAACTGGCACAAGAGACAGTTAAAGAGAGAAAAGAAAGGCCACCAACCCCCTGAAAGGTTCAGGTGTAGTGGGAGTATATCTGAGGGTGAAGAGCCCTGCACTTAGGGAAGGAAACCCAGGAAAGGTAAGATAGCTTTGCTGAGGGAGCTTGGGATGAACAAGACATCTCTAAGGCCACTGGACTGTTAGGTCCTCCCTCGCTGCGGACTCCCAGCATAGAACTCAGAGGAATTTTGGCTCCTCCCACACACCCTCTTACCCATTCAAAGAAACCTCTCAGCTAGGCCTTTAATGTGAAGTCACTTAACAACAGAAATGGGAAGTTAAGGCAACAGTATCCACACAGAAATACCTGAGACCCCAGAAACTAATGTCATGAACTCTGAAATAGTGGAACTCATAAGAAAGAAGTCAAAAACGAAATAGACCCGTTGAATAGCCAGTTCAAACAAGATAGTCTCAAACAAATGCAAGCAATAATCAGTGGGCTTAAAGAGGAACTAAGTAAATGGTGACTGTAATGGATACAAAGCTTACTGAGCACATAGAAGCCGCAATAAAAAATCAGCTGAAGTCAATAAGGAAATGCAAGATACGAAGAAAAATTTTAATACAGAAGTGGAAATTCTGAAAAAAAACTAGCTGAAATTCAGGACATGAGAAACACATTTGAAAAGAGGAATTCGACTCAAACACTGTGAGGACAGAATTTCAGACTGGAAGACAAGGTTGAGGGAACAAATGCCACAATTACACACGACTCCAAAACGAGAAATGAGCCAAGTGGCTGGTTACAACAGATGGTGGGTGATTCAGAGAGAACCGATCTCAGAATTGCGGGTGTGGGAGAAAGAGGAGAAGAGAGCACCAAAAGTATAAAGAATTTATTCACTGAGCATGATATTCTCAAGTTTCTTCCATTTGCCTGTGAAAACCTCAATCATGCTTAGTGAAGTGAGTCAGAAGCAGAAGGTGAAACATTGGATGGTCTCTCTGATATGAGAGACTCAGATCACAACCATCTCATGGAACTTTAAATGAAAGACAAAGGGAAAGAGGGACGTGGGGGGGGGGGTTGAAGGGAGGGAAGGGAGGGTAGGGAGAGGGACAAAGGGAGAGCTGGAAAGCCCTTGTCACTTTGACAAGGAAAGTATGTGCACAAAATGCTCAATTCCATTGTAAACCTTAAATTCTGCACTTGTACATATCAATAAAATGGGAAAAAATAAAAAGAAAAGAATTTATTCGCTTAAATTACGCAAGAATATTTCTCAAATCTAGGAAAAGAATTAATGTTCCAGTGCAAGAAGCTTGTAGAACACCAAATAATCTCAACTAGCAACGAAATTCACCATAGCCTGTCATAATCAAAGCCTCAGAAATACAGCACAAAGAGAGAGCATTAAAAGCAGCAAGAGAAAAACAGACATTATTCCACCAAGGCAAACCCACTCACACTACTGCAGATTCCTCAATGCAAACTTTAAAGACCAGGAGAGCCTGGAGCAACATGTTTCAAGTTGTAAAAGACAGCAAGTGTTAACCCGGGTTGTTGTATCCAGCAAAATTACTCCTGAAAATTGAAGGGCCCTACCTCCCAATAACATACAGTTCCACATTTATCACACCACATCCAAATACATAAGGCTTTTAAGGGACACTCCAGATCCAAACCATAGCATCAATGGTATAGATTCCAGTCTAGGCCTAGAGCACTGAAAGTAAGTCAGTGTCACAGTTCTTACAATCAGGAGTCAGGCAGAGACCAAATCCTCCCTTCCTCTACCTATTCTATTCAGGCCCTATATGATGCCTATCACACTGGGGAAGGCCACCTGTAAGTCCACCAGTTCAAATTCTAATCTGACTCAAAAACATCCTCACAGGAATACCCAGAGGTAATGTTTAATTAAGTATCTGGTCATTCCATAGCCCAGTCAAGTTGACACATAAACTAGCCATTATATTAGGTAATAAAATTCTCCTACGTATCAGTTATATCAATGAAATCAAATTAAATAAGAATATAGAATGTTATAAAATCACATTGAAACAGAGTAGTTCAGGCCAATTGACATCTCATTGAATCAGAATTTTTTGTATTCAATATATAACTTCATATCCCATCAAATGACAATTCAAGGAAAAGTGATTTAATTTTTTAAACTACATAGACCTAGAAATCACATTAAGTTTTTTGATTAATAAGTAATTTAATGCCTAATGGCAAAGATGGACATCTGTTTTAATCTTTTGTCAGAAAAAGAAATTGGACATTTTGAAAATATCTTTTTTACACACACTTTATTTAATCAAATTCTTTGGAGGACAATGGGATTTCCATGCATAGCCAAATGACTTCCTTGTAAGTGTTAAATGGAAATTGCTGAAAGTATACTTCATCTTGTTTTCTGTATTAATAATAGTAGTTAACACATACTGTACAGGTATAGCACTTTGTCATCTATCACTTTATATCGTAATAGTAAAGTGTGCTTCTAAAATGCTACCTAAATATCACTGTTCTGTCCTATTCTAAGATTAAAACGTTTAATTCAAAAGAGATATTTTCACTAAAAAAAAGTATATACTATTTCTCAGAGAAAACTATACTTCTAGAGCTGATAAGAACGAAGATTTAGTGACACTCAATCCAGCTTAAAATAAAGTTGCTGTCCTGCCTTTCCTATGGCTTGTGTCTCTGACAGCAAACATAATTAAAGCTATAGAGAGAGAAATCGCCAGTTGGCCGGAATCAGTGAAACTTGACAACCAAGAAAATAATGCAAAGCTTTTTTTTTTTATCCCAAGTAGCAATTCTGCCACAGTCCCCTTTCTTTCTGTGTCATTCTTAACAGCAGATATAAATACAGAGCAATTGTGAATCAATAGAACAGGCTGGAGAGAGAGGCCAACTTAGGGAATTTGGCTGAAGTATTAGAGAGCACACACATGCACGCGTCCACAAGCACGACGCTGCCCGAGCTCTGAGCTGTGGGTGCTCGCCTCGCTCTTGGTCCATTTCAAAGTTATTCTGACTCCTTCCCACAAACTGAATGTCAGGTCAGGTGCCAGAAGGATAAGGTTGATATCTCAGCACCTGCTTCTTCCTGAAATTTCAGAAATTTTTCAACAATTGCCTGCTCCTTGACCTTACCAATGAAGGCTAAGTACAATGGAGGAGAAAGGCACAGTGAGGAGAGGCTGCTTCAGTTTCTGTCATCATTAGTCAATATGCTTTCCCTCCCAATGTCCTAAAGGGTCACTTGAACCGTATTCTCTTCTGCTAGCATGTTTCTGATTCACTCACATTAGCCTCCTGCATGCCAAGGATATGGCACCATTATAAGAATTTAGAAATTATCACAGTGAATTTGGATTGCATTGTTTATATTCAGTACATGCAATATGTATATTTGGGACTTCTCTGAACATTGGGTTTTTCTTGAGATGTTTCAGCTGCTGCCTGCTGTGGCAGTCTCTCACAAAGTCAACCCAGAAGGCATGAGGAAGCTAACAGGCCTTGGACCCAGTCAGCGGCTCTGGGCTAGCACCTCCTTGAGAGGCCCTGCAGGACACAACTCTGACTCTTTAAGTGACACATGTAAGTAGGCTCAATTGTTATGAAGGCCCTAAGTGCGTTTAATTTTTATATTTAATTCATAACATCATATTACCTTGTCACTTTTCAAAATATAAAGATATACAAAGTGAAA
Organism: Ctenodactylus gundi; assembly: GCA_004027205.1. Classification (NCBI taxonomy): domain Eukaryota; kingdom Metazoa; phylum Chordata; class Mammalia; order Rodentia; family Ctenodactylidae; genus Ctenodactylus; species Ctenodactylus gundi. The sequence goes on from PVKB01000344.1 coordinate 382,187, forward strand.
TGTATTTTTCTCATCAGCATAAGTTATTAGTCCAACTTTTTCCCTCTTCATATCAATTCTGACAATTATTTGGTCTATTTAATTTGATTTAATTTGCTATGTCTGTATTGTAGTATATAAGAAGAGGAAATCTTTAACTTACTAGAATCTTTCTCTTTCTTACTATATAATCATATATAAACAACCTACCTTAGTGTTTTCATCTGTAAAATGGAAATAGATCCCATTCTATCCATTATACAGAATATGCACTCAAGATAAATGTAAGATGTTCATAATGAGCCAGAATGTATATAAATAAAGATGCTCTTATAAAGATAGACATTTCACTGAAGTTATATAGGTTAGTAATAGGTATGTTCTAGCAAGAAAGCTGGTTCATGGCCAAAGACTTATGCTCTAATAGTCAATACCAAGTAGTTTGAGAAATAACCTAGAAGTCACATACTTTTGTGATGGCTCAACTCATGTATTAACTTGGCTGGACCATGGTGTCTGAATATTTAATCAAACATTATTCTGAATGATTTGGTGAAGGTGGGAGATTAACATTTAATCCTTAGACTTCTAGTAGAGAAAGCTATCTACTACTTCAGATTTGTGTCTCGTCTCCATCCATAACTGGCTCAGCCTTACCGAGTTGTTTAAAATAAAATAAAAAATATCTTTACTTGACTCTCTCTCTCTCTCTCTCTCTCTCTCTCTATCTATCTATCTATCTATATATAGTCCCTTTTTCTCTTCTTTCTCTTTTCTTCCATCCATCCTTCTTTTCTTTTTTAGTAAGTTTGTATATAAAAATTAAAAGAATTCAAGAATGATGTTTTGAGATTAGGACTGACATATATTTATTTGAAGCCCATATTCATTATCTTTGAAACTATCCATATATGACATAGAATATGAAGAGGGAGACAGAAATGTAAATGTGTGTGTATATTTGTGTATACGGATACATATGATATTATTGTTGGTTCTGTTTCTTCAAGGAACTTTGACTAATATACTCTTCTCAGTTACTTATTCATTGCGGGGACAGAATGTCTGACATCAATATAAGTTATGGAGGAATGATTTGTTTTAGCTTATAGCTTTAGAAGGTCTCATTCAGTCTACTCATGAGCAGTTGGCAATGGTGGAAGCACATGGCAGAGGACTAGTCAGAGAAAATATTTCCATGTCACGGCACACAGTAGGCAAATATAATAAGAGAAGCCAGTCAACTTCTGGAGACCAAGGCGAAGACCAGAGCTTTCCCAGTAAGAAGCTGTACTATAATTTTTCCTGCCTTCCTTTAGTTTAAGCTGCCACTTGGGCTACCCATAAGTTAATTACACACACATACCTGAAAGCTCTGCCCTGGGTGCTTTTAAACTCAAAAAATTGACATAATCCCTCCAGGTCAAGCCCCAAGAATATAACCCTTCCAGTCAGATCTTGTCTTCCAACAACACATGGTTCTATATGTGTTCCATTACAACCAAATACATGAGGTTTTTGAGGGACATTCCAGTTCCAAACCATAACATTCTTCTTCATGTTTATGTGGGATCATGAGATTAAATATTGTCAATAAATTATAAGGAAGCATGTCACTCCTTTAATGAGGTATTTAACTGTCTGGTGCTTAACTGGCTTCCTCCATTTCTTCCCCTCCGGTGGCAAATTTGAAAGGCATGCACTAGGCACGGGTACATGTGACGTCCTCCTCAACAAAGCTTGAAAACTGGGCCAATAATGAACATCAGTACTGATTGGATTTTGTGTGCATGAGAAACAATTATTGTGTTGGACAACTGAGATGTTTAGAATTGTCTGCTATAGCAGCTAGAAGTTTATATAATCTGATGAATTCAGTTATATTTTACCATGTATGAATCAAACAAAAGAAAAAATAGAATATTATTTGGGATACAGCAGAGCATGGGTGAGCCTGGTAAAGACTACATTCCCATAAAATACCAACATCAGAAGGTGCACTCAGGGACCGTGTTAGATCCAGATGAAAACCAAATCACTGTGCAACATTTCAGAGCAACATTGTCCAAACTGGGAAGTTGATTAGACATTCTGACTAGGATAGCATGAGTGAATGCTGCTGTAGCCTTAGATTTGCTGTAGCGTTTTCTCCTAGAAAATATTTAGTAAAATATCTAATCACAAAATTACCCCTGCCTCCGGTCTCTACCCAATATATAGCAAAGCTCACCTTATTAAATATTCCTTCAAATCACCTAACACAAAATTATAAAGTAAACCCTTTCTAGCCCACTAACTGTGCCCCCCCCCCCCCATGGTATTCCCATGGCCAGGTGTGAGGTCTATCTCATCCTCTTGTTAGGAAGAAATATAAATCCAGATCATTCAACTACAGATGTGTTCCTGACAGTGTTTGGCTAGAAGGTAATGAAATAAGTAATAAATTTACCCTCAGAAAATACAGAAATTGGATGACAAGATTTCTTTTTAATTCTAAGTGCTTTTGGTCATGCTGATTTTTAGAGTAAGCAGGTGAAACAAAATTTGCCATATAATGAGACTTTGGAATTGAACACAACATTATGTCTGTATTTGATTTCTAAAAATGTGCTTGTTCTAAATTTTTATCTCAGAAAGTTTCCAGATACTTATTAAAGTTTTTACATTAGCAGTCTCCTTTACTAAAAAAAAAAAAAGAAAACAGTGAAATATATAGAGAATTAAGATTTATTTCTTAATGAACTAGATTTTTTTTTTTAGTTTTATCTTATTTAGTTGCACATAACTCAGGAAACACTACTCTTCAGGAAATTTTACATTGTTGAACTTGAAATAAAAAATGTGGAGAGATTAGAAAGATAATGGTTTTAGTTACCAGATAAAGATATATATATATATATATATATATATATATATATATATATATATATGTATATCAAAGACATCATCCTCGTTTATTTTTTTTGAGACAGTATCTCAGTCTGTACTAGTCCTGGGCACACTATCTAGCCCAGGCTACTCTTGGACTCAGCAATCCTCCTGCCTCAGCCTCACTAGTGCTGGGATTACAGACATACACCACCACACCCAGCTTTATGTGGTGTTAGGGAATCAAACTCAGAGTCTTGTGTTTGCTAGGCAAGTGTTTCGACCACTGTGCCATTCCACCAGCCCTCAAAGAACATCACTTGTAAGCAGGGACAAGAGAAGGAACTGACGTAAAGAAAGGGAGAATGGCACCCTTTACTTTGAATAAAAATTTGTCCATCAACTTGTTATATAGAAACTCACTAATGTTATTTTTTGTTGTTGTCTATTCCAGGCATCAAGCCCAGGATCTTTATACTGACCTCTGTCGCAGCCCACATTTTAACTTAATTTTTGGGACAAGGTCTCACTGAGTCACCGAGTTGCCCAGACTGAATTCAAATTCGTAATTCTCCTGTCTCAGCCTCCCAGAGTGATAGGATTACAGGTCTATACTACCAGGCCTGGCTCATCTCTTATCTTATTTTCCTTATGTGTATATTAATAGAAAGCTTACATATTCGTACCAAATTTTCTCTTCTTCTTCTGAAAAGACCCTGAGTCTCAAATAATTTCTATACTATTATGTGACTAGAAATTACTCAGTCAACTTTTTAATAATTTACTTCAAGATAACTAGAAAACACCTCACTTGCAGGAAAAGACTATATCATTCACCAGGATAAAATTCAAAATTCACAATTGCATCATTATCTAGGATACAATTTTTTTCAACCTGGGGCCAGAAAAACTGTCCTGATTATGTCAATATTCAGCTGCAACCCAAGAAAAAAGAATAAAGAATTGACTAATAATTTAAGGTATTTTGCATCACTAAAATGTATATTTTAAAACTATACAAATTATTTATAACTGATAACTAGTACAAAAATAAGGTCGGCTTAAAATATAATAATATGCTATAAATAAATCTTTAAAATCTCCAAGATAAACAAATAATAATACAACATAAGTCTGACCAAACAATATGAGTTGGTAGTTCCAAAAACAGAGTTTTCAGTGACTCTTAAAATTGAGGAAAATGGGCAGCAGCCTTAGTTAACACAACAAATTCAAAATAAAAGTATAAGACATTCACCTAGCACACTGGCAAAAGCTAAAACTTTGACAATAAAATATATTGGAGACAATTTTAGGAACAGAAACTTCCATAAATTTCTAGTGAGAATGCAAATAAAAGTTAATCCTTAAGCAACAATTTAACAATATGTAGGAAAAAATGCAATACATTTGCTCTTTTTCCTTTTTAGATCTAAAAATTCATCTATAATATATACTGCAGAAGCTATAAAATAACTTCTCAACAAGATCATGGCAAAGTGATCTTTAAAAGAAAAAAATTTTAAACAATTAAATGTTAGGCAAGGATCATTGAATAGACATGACATATTCACATAAGTAATAGAAGCAGGGATGAAATAGAATCCAATAGATAAATATGGCGCTATTTCCAAGACATACTGAGTGAAAAACAACAAAGTAAAGAAGGATAATTTAATGGATTCCTTTTATGTAAGCATATGTTTCTCTTTTTTTTACTGGTTTCATAAAAATAAAGTAATAACACTTAAAATATGAATACTTACAGACAGTAAATAAAGTAAAGAAGGAAAGAACAAGAAATGAGTCCAGAAATGAAATTAAGTTTCCTGAATGTGCCTCATAGAACAATTTTAATTTTGGAGTGGTACGATTGCTTTTTGTGTTCAGAAAACTAGACCTGTGGTTGAAACCCAGCGCGTCCCTCCCACGGACCTGCTCCCAGCTCAGTTCCTCCTCCAAGACTCACCGGTCGCTGTCTCCTTCGACCTGTGCGCAGTTCTCTCCTCTTGGTTGTTGCAGAACGTCTGGGCTTCTGTAAAGCAAGGTGACAGTATGTTCTTGAGACCTGACAGATTTGCCTTCAAAATCTGAAACATCAATACTCCACACGAAGGCACCAATGCTCAGCAGAGCCGCGAAGGCCTGACTGCAACCGTGGTCGGAGAGGTGGAATTGTCTACAGCGGTAAGAATGAAACACAAGTCCGTTCGTGGTGTGCATTGTTTAGTTCTAGCACAGAGCAGGGAGTGCCCGCTGGAAAGACAGCACTGTCAAATGGCAAAAACACTAAGTACAGAAAAACCACTCGCAGATTTGAACCCGACCTTTCCATATGCCAGGACCGTCACCTGCGGCAAACAATGCAATCTTTTCTGCCCTTGGTTCTTTGCACTATAAAGTGGAAGTAATGAATAATGACTCTTGTTTTGACCAAATCACAGAATGGTTTTAAAGATATAAACAAGATAAATATGTGAAAATTGTAAATTAGAAAGCATTTCAACAAGCGTAGGAGTCAGGCCTGGTGGTGTAGGACTGTAATCCTAACACTCTGGGAGGCTGAGACAGGATAATCGTAAGTTCCAGCCCTACCTGGGAAATCTAGTGACTTGGAAAGTACCTGTCTTAAGCAAACAATGAAAAGTGCTGGAGGTATAGCTCAAGGTGAAGATCATGAGTTCAATCCCCAGAGCCAATAAACAAAACAAATAAATAAAAGTGTAGGACATTGCATTATGAAAATAAAATGAACTCAATATGTGCTAGAGTTGCCAGAAAAATTCATGAAGAAAATGGGTACTGAGTTAAATGTTTCATAGGTGTTTGAAGTTAAAAAGAGACTATACAATAAAGAAAGGAAATGGCCAGAATAAATACAGTCCTACTAAAGAGGAGGCCAGTCTTTAACCCCCTAGGGACCTTTGCATCCACCCTCACTCAACTGTACATTTGTAGGATGAGGGTCTCCCCTGGGAAGGGCTGCAAAACTAAGACAGGAAGGACGTCTTGGACCTAAGTGTGAAATTTGCTGCAGAGGGACACAGCCTGAGCATTTGGGCCAGGGAATCAAAGCTCTGAGTGTCCCAACATAATGTCCACTTTGGGCACAGTTTCAACAAGAAGCATTATTTGTCCTAGAGGGATGGTATCTTGAACCTCTGTTTGTTTAATAATCTGTTTCCAGTTGTGTTTGTGTGTGTATACCTGCCACAGTGTGTGTGAGAGAGTGTATTAATGCATGTTTTAGACATAACCAGTAACAAAGAACAACTTTTTTCTGTGAGAAAATTAATAACAGAAGATTCATATTACCAAAACAGTACATAAGTATCCATTTACTTCCTTCTATCTATATAGCATTTATCAATAATAGACACTAATAGATATCAATAACATATTAGAAATTTTTAATGGTAGTAGCATAAGAGTAAGTAAAAGAAAGAAAATATGTGATCATTTTTTTCTTCCCCCAGGATTTTCCTAAATCCCGACAAGCAACCTCGGATTACCTTGTTGTCTGATTGCCCCAGAAAGTAAGACGTATGAGAGTTTTTGCTGCTGCATTTACGACCTGTTCTCTGACTTACTGTTTGTTTTACATGCAAGCTTCAATAGCAAACCTATCAACTAATGGCTATTGCTTTCTTAATTTCAATAAGAATAAATGTTGCCCCGCATCCCACCTCTCTTTTCCAGGCCAGATTAAAGCCCAGAAATCAGCTTTTATCAAGAAAATGTTGCACACAAATCATCTTCAGTGGCTCCTGTGTTAGATGTCTGACTTGACCTGTGTTCTCACATGTTTCACTGACTCACAAACCAAGAGTGAGTGAAGGCTAATACCGGATACTTGGGCACTTAAGCAGAAGGATGGGGGAACAAAGTCTCTAAGCTCTCACTAAATTTCAGAGAAGAAACTACTGTCAGTTATTATTTCAATATTTGGGAATTTATCCATTAAGTAGAAAAATACAAGAAATAGATTTGTTCCATTTTGCCTGAGTCAAGAGTTACTTGTATTTATAGGTGCTGTTCTCGTCTGAGATGCCTTCAATGCGTAAAAAAGTAAACTGACAGTCTGAATTTAAAAGAAAAGCTTGGAATTGTGAGAATAGAATACTGGAACATCCTCATCCTCAACGGTTAGCTGAGGTGTCCATAAACACATACGAACAATTTTTCCAATAAATAAAATATTTATTACCTTATTTTGCTATTGATAAACACCAACATTATTACACATAAATATGTCACCATTGCATTATAGAAGCATCAATTCATATGTGTTTGCACATAGACTAAATATTAGTTCCCTCTAAAAATGATCATGCCTGTATCTGAGGCAAATGAAGTAAGTTCAAATAAACAAAAGGAACAAAAAGAACCGCAGACTTATTTTGAAGATCATTGTAAGTTAACAGTCTGAAAGCCCACACCTATATGCTCTAACAAGCCTATACATTTGAATACACTTAAATGTGCCTGCTGCATGCACTCGGTCCCTTTAAGAGTAAAACAGGGCTGGAGGAACAGTCAGCAGTTAAAGCACTTGCATTAGCAAGCGCTATGGAAGTAAGTGCTAGGTACCTGAGTTCAATTGTCCAGCAGCACATAAGCTGGGCGTGGTGGTGCATGCCTGTAATTCCAGTACTCAGGAGGCTGAGGCAGGTGGATTGTCTTGAGTCCAAGGTCAGGCTGGGCTACCTAATGAGTTCAGAGCCAGCCTGGACTAAACAGTGAGAACCTGTCTCAAAAAAAAAAAAAAAAAAAAAAAAAGAGTAAAACAAATTTGCACCATATGGTAAAGGAATCAACAAATGACGTAAGTTCTGTTGAGATTCTTAACAAGAAATCGGGAAGAACAGTTACCAACAAATGCTTTGGAGGCAGCATCAGCAAGAAGTAACAGAAAGCTTATCACAGATGATTTTGTCCTCCAGGTATCATCATTTTGCCCACTTTATTGATATGTATATATGTGATTCATAATGTTTACATTGAACTTGAGTATTTTGTGCACATATATATATATATATATCACATCATAATTACAAGGCCTTCCCCTCGCCCCTTTTGACCCTCCCACCCTCCTTCTCCTCACTAGCTCCCACTATCCTCATTTAGTTCTGCAAAATGACTGTGATCTGGGTTTCTCATATTAAAGAAACCATTCAGTATTTAACCGTCTGCATCTGACTCATTTCACTGAACATGATGGTTTCAAGTGCATCCATTCCCTTACAGAAAGCCTCAAAACTATCTGTCTTTATAGATGAGTAGCGCTCCATTGTGTACATATACCACAATTTATGTATCCATTTCTCTGTTGATGTGCATTTTGATGTCTTTCACATTTTAGCTGTTGCTAGTTGTGCTGCTATGAATATATGTATGCATATGACTCTTTCACATGATGCTTTTGATGTTTTTGAAAAAATTTGGAGAAGAGGCAATGCTAAACCAAAGGGATTATTTATTTTCAGCATTTTTAGGAATTCCCATATTGCCCTCCATAGTGGTTGTACCCATTTACATTCCCAACAGCACTGTAAGAAGGTTCCTTTTTCCCCCACAGCCACGCAAGGATTGATGGCTGTTTGAGTTCTTGATATATGCCATTCTCTCTAGAGTTAGATGTTATCTTAGTGATGTTTTGATTTGCATTTCTCTAATGGGAATGGATTAGAATCAAGGATGCAGCGACAAACTCAAATACCCTTAGCTTCCTGATCTTTCATAAAGGAGACAAAGGCATACACTGGAAAAAGGACAGCCTCTTCAACAAATGATGCTGAGGAAACTGGACATCCACATGCAGAAGAATAAATCTAGACATATACCTGTCACTGCGCACCAAAATCAAATCAACATGGAACAAAGACTTAGATTTTAAAATAAAAACAGTGGACCTTCTGGAAGACAAATTAGGCAAAAATCTAAAGGATATAAGTGTAGACAAGGACTTTCTTATTAAGACGTCCAATGGAAAAGAAACAGCTCCCAGAATCAAGACATGGGATTATTTCAAATTAAAAAGTTTCTCCATGACAAAGGAAATTATCAACAGAGTAAAGAGAAAACTGACAGAATAGGAAAATTTGTCATGACCTGTACTTCAGATAAGAGGCTAATAACTAGAATAGACAAGGAACTGAAGAAAAACAGACCTCTCAAATTCAAACACCCAATTTAAAAACGGGCAATGGAAATGACTAGGCAGTTCTCAGATGAAGAAGTTCAAGTGGCCAGTAAGTACATGAAAAGATGTTCAGATATTATAACTTTAAAAATGAAATTAAATGAAATGAAGCAAATTGCCTTTGGTCGCTTATTTTTTTAACTGATAGATCAGAAAAAGAACCAGATTCTCTAACTCCCAGTCACATTAAAAACATCCCCCATAACCCAGGCACGCAGGGGGGACCAGCCTCCACTAAGGTCCCCGGTTCCACTCCAGAATAGAAGCTCTACACCCTTCCAGTCTCTCAGCAGTTAAGGTCTGGCTGAGTCTGTCCACTTGAGCAAGCCAGGTAAGTAGGTGGATAGAGAACACTAGCTTTAGAAAGTGATATGCACTACCCAGATATGAAAAGAATATAGCTAATGAATGACTATTACTAATATTATTACCAAGAACATAACTATTCCAATTACTGTAATATTGCCATAATATGTAACCCTGTACGTTTAGGTATTCAGCATAACTGATATTATAAGATTACCTCATAGGAAGACTGATAACAAAATATAATGTCTTTATCATGCTTTGTAATTTAAAGTTATATGCATTATCTTATGAAACCATCTAGTATGAAATTCAACTCCTACCCATCCTTTATTTCTCAATGTAGAAGCTGCTCCCACTGCGAACCTCCGCCATTCCTCTCCACCAAGCCTGGTGGCCTCCCTGCGGGCCTCTCTTGTCCTTGGCTCCTTTGTCTGTCTGGTTGTGGCATCTCCATCTGAACTCTGTGCGAAAAGAAGCAGCTTATACCTCACTCATCAGCATATACCCAAAACACAGTAGAGGGCCTGGCACACATTATATAATTAAAAAGTACTTCTTAGTAAATGAAGCAACAAATGAACAGAAGGATACAGACAACTCAGGAGTGAGGGGAAAAAGAGAAGTTGGAATGGTAAGGGTTTACTGTAAGGATGTCTACACAGGCGGAGGACCAGGTCCTCTACACAGGGCTTTCACACGTCCATTCGGGCACCGGCAAATTTTCCAAAGCCTCAGCACACTGCGGTAATGGCATCTGTAGCTACAGGTCTGATAGCAGGGCAAGATGAGAATGGAAGGAATGCTGATGTCTTTTTCCTTCTATATCTAAGTCCATCTATAAAACGTTTTTAAACCAGAGGCTGCATGAAAGCTCCCTTTTCAGCTAATAGCACTGTTGCTAGTTCAGAGGGAACACAGTTTTCAGTGGGTACTTCTAGGGCACAGCCATACACATTATCTTGCCTTATCAAGTATACAGAATGCACTAAAATAGAAGAAAAATGGTAGAAATTATCTCCTTCCTATGACTTTGTAAACCTCACATAAGAGCTTGAAGGTCTGGAAAGTGACAGATAGGGGATTTTATCTTTCACAAAATAATCACAAACACAGTTAAACCAACTACACTCTGGAGGCCCATACTGGCATGTAATGAGAAGTAAAAGTCACGTGACTCTGGTGAGAATATGACTTTTTCAATCCCAAGATAGCTGATCAATAAAATAATTTTGGCACCACTTAGGCTAAAACAAAATGCCTAGCAGAAATGTGGGCTATAATCAACACTCAAACTTCCACATCAGATAACCGACACTATTTTCCACACTTTCTTTCCTCCTCCACTCCGTCCCTCTCCTTGTTTTAAACCCTCCGAGAAACCTTTTGTCATTCCCGAAAGCCCAAATGGCTGGCTTCAAAAATATATGTTTATAAAATACTCATACTGCACTCTGCCTCTTAGACTCCCTTGAAGTAAAGCAACCATAATCTCTGTGACAGTTGTCGCCGTTAATGCCTATCATAAAAGCTGGTAAAGAGGCAGAGATGCTGATTTACCATGCATTGCTAGACTCGAATGTCCTCTTTCTAATAAAAACCAGGGAAATTATTACCTCCTGAATGCTTTGCATGCCAACATTTGTATTGTTAACCTCCTCTGTAAGATTTCAATGCTCCCCACGTTATTTTTTTTCTGTCCAAGGGAGCTGCCAATGTGAATGTGCCACACTTGAGTCCCGGTACACTGTGCGGAAAGAGCATATGTCCTGCCTCTTCCGTGGAGACTGTGTGTTTAGGGAGTGGTGAAGCCACTGTAACTCAGGCTTGGAGACTAATGCTACTTGAGATTAACGTTCCTTTTATGGATAAAATTTCAAAAGCATAGATGTGTTTTTAGTATGGAATTTTATTCAAGATTTAGATTTCAAAATGCTGCTACAGGTTCAGATATGAATGACGTGTTTCAAGTAATACATTAATATATGTATTAAGTCAAGTAGTGCTAGAAGTATACAGTGATAAGCTGTACCAAATGCTGGAATCATTTGCATATAAACCTGGAAAAAATGCGGGACTTCAAGAATATATTGTATTGATTTGATTTAGCTTCATACTCTATATGATGCTTATACTTACCTCAAAATTGTATTCCATAAATATTAAAATGAGCTTTTGACCTGGTCACATTGTCAATCATAAACCTAGTTTCCACTAAAGCGGAGATGTACTGAATATAAAGTATACCTGAGCCTGTTTCTCTCTTCCATTGTCTCTCTGTGTCTCTCTGTGTCTCTCTCTTTCTCTGTGTCACTCTCTCACGCCCCTATCTATACGTACATATATCTTCTCTAAAGAAACTAAAAAATCCAGAGGTCCAAATCAGGAGTCGGATTCATATTCAATCATATGTCTCCAAAGTTCTCACATCAGTTCCATGATTTACTTATTTTTGGGGGGGAAAAGAAAAGTTTACTCCATTAGTAATCTTTCAAATGCAAGAAGCACAATTGTGCAGGTTTATCTGAATAGTAAACTTGAGTAAAAACTTTTCCAGGAGCTCACAATTTCAAGCTAAATTCCCAATTTAGGTGATATGGTTATTATTTTAGTATAAATTAAGCTTCAAAAGAAAGACTAAAAGTAATCTGACCTGTTAAAGGAAAATTGAATAACTCAGATATTAGACTTAGTAACATAAAGTTACTTCAGCACAATGATCAGGGTCAGAAAACCTCCACGGTGTTCATGTTTGACATGTGTTTTGGTCGTTAGCATGCTAGTGTGAGCAAGGCAATATGCCTGGCCCTGGCTCACAGACATCCAGCTGAAGGGAGGTAGTGGTGATGGTGTCAGGGCAGGGCAGGAATGTCCCCGACTCCGCCCATTGGTCATCTTGTGCTCCACAGGGCAGCAGCAGGCTTTCTAATAATCCCCAGGAATGACACCTATCATCATAGAGTAGAGAGAAGTAGCAAAATTTTTCCTAAACCCCTTCCTAATGCTAAACAGATCAATCTGCCCCTGCCCACCATGTCTCTGATGAGGGTATGATCAGCTGTCCCTGCCTCCTTCAGAGCAGAATAGAGAGCCTCATTGTGAGACAGGCAGGTATGCTATGAGTAGATTTCACAACAGCAAAAAGTCGTTCCAAACTACCGGAAGTCTCCTGGTTGATGGTTCCTCAGTTTGAACTCCTGTTATAATTACGTGTTTCTCAAACACCACTGACAAGTGAGCCACAGTTCATGTTCCACAGATGGTGATAAATTTTCCTTTACCAGTCCCCCATTTATGAGTCCCAGCATCAGGGTTCTTATTTGCCTAAAGACACGTCACCAAAACTCTCCTGATGGCTCTCCCACCATGGCATTTTCCAGTTTTGAACCATATTCTCCTTCAAAACTCTTTATGGCCCTCAATTATTCAGATGTCCTTGAAGCAACAATTTCTGTCACTACCTTTGCATTTGTCCCAGCTCCCTTAAGAGCATGCTTCTGTTCATAAGCATCATAAAGCTGAGAAGATTTCGTCAGAGCCACAATTGGATTTTCACATTTCCCAGTCAGTTCTGATTTCAGACGATGCAAAAGAAAATCTCTGCCAAACAGAATGTTAAAAGCCTCACCGATCTGCTGACACTGGCCATTACTTTCCATGTCGTCAGTCAGGATGTCTCCTCATCAGAGCCTGGGACTCGCACGGCCTTCTGCAAAGTTTCTGCACCAGCCCCGTCATCAGCTCTAGGAAAGTCAGTCAGTGCCTCTGACGGCCTGTGCCAGGGCAGCTTGCCAGGCAGAAAAGAGTGATATAGGATGGTGTTAAGGAGGATCAGACCCACTCAGGAGTGACTCTTCACTGGGAGTCTTCTCTCTGCCAGGCCAGAGTCTCTGTGGCCTCAGGCTCCTCTGTGTTTGACCTTCTGTAAAGACCCATTTGTCTGAAATCATCTTTCTACAGAGGACAGTCCTACTTTTCCACTCCCGGCATTCACTAACAGCATCTTCTTTAATCTAGCCCAGAACTTTCTTTTTCCCACCCACATCCACCTGAACTCTATTTCCCTGTGTTCACTTTCTACCCCACAAGTACTGGAACGTCACAGAGCCTACACTTAGCAGTCGTTAACGTTACAGGAAAATGCAGTGCCCACTGCGCGTGAATGTGTTAATGACTCACTCCATGTCTTGCAACTAAGTAGTGACAGACAGGTGAATTGTTGGACATGGAGCAAGGATCTACAATTGTTTATTTTTATGTCTTCCTCTAAGAAATATATACTGAGTACTTACAAGATGATAGATATATGATAATATATAATAAATTTCCTCACGTATTTTATTTTTAAGAGTAAAACTTACTTTCAGAAATTATTTCTAAGAATGAAAATAAACAAAAGCCAAAGTTACTTGAATCTGACTTAAGTATTATAAAACACATAGTATTAGGTAGCAAACTGGTCAAAGGTATACAGTCTCACATTATGTAAATATTGCATGTGACATTTCCCTCCCCAGTTAATTCACTTTCCTCGTAATCAAAGTGATTAGAGTTAAGCTATTCTAATAAAGCTTTGAACTCTGTCTGAAATACCATCAGAAGGAAGTTGGAAGGAAGAACTAAAGATTATAAATGTAAACTGAAAAGACAAGATTGTGAGTAATTCGTAGAAAGTAGCAGTGAACCCTGAGTATCAGGCACACAGAAAACTCTCCAGGAGGGATAGATGGATGACTGAACAGACTGATGAATGAGAGCCACAGAAAAAGGAAGGTAGTGTTCTTAATTTTTAACAAAAACTACAAATATTAACTGGGAACCTGTTGCAATTCAGGTACAGACTTAGAGCTCAAGTTTGCATAATAATATTAGTAATATTATCTATTGAGCACAGATAAAGTGCCAGGCATTGTGCTAAGCATGTTTGTATTCATTATTGAATACTTATAACAATTTAATATGATTGTTATTAACCTCATTCTGCAAATGAAGAATGAGAAAGAATTTTTTAAATTAACCTGCTGAGGTCACACAGTCAACATGTATGTTTCTCAGAATAAGCTCTCAGCATTCTGCCCATTCTGGCCCTACCCTATTGTGGTAGGTTGCTCCATATAGGTAGATCACCTTACAATCTCTTTAGAGAAAGAATTTTAGATAAATATCAGTTTCTCAAATGTAAAGCAAATATCGCAAAACACTACAAAGTTACCTATTGTTCTGAAGAAGGAATTATCACACCTAGTTCATGGTGACTCTACCTATAGCCAGAGAATTTTCCTTAAAACAATGTACTGTTAATTTCTACTAGTATTTCAACTACAATACACTCTTTTCTTTTGATTTGAGATCTAGAGTTAATCCTTCTCTGTTTCTGAAAGGCTTTGTGCATGCTGTTGTCATTTAATTCGGTATCTGCTTCCTTCTGTAGATTAAACTCCAGGCAGGTAAAGACAGTGACTGTCCTTCCACCCAAATCACACTGCCTATACTGGTGTGTAGCAAATAGTCAATGAAATGTTCAATTAATAAATCGTGAAGTATTTTAGTAGCCACAATATGAATGCAATAATTGTAATTCAGCTCAATGGCTTCTCAGTGCAAAAAGACTTTTGAGATGACAGGTATTCAAGCATTATTTAACTACAATTACAAATAGGTTATTATTGTACTATAATGAATGGAAAGAATGCTAGAGTACGTGAAAATATTAATATTTTCTCAACCACTATGTGTTCATCCACGAACAGCAAAACTAAAAATGGCGAGTACATACCACTTACACTTACACGCCTCTTCTACACCCCACAGCAAGAAAAGCTCCTAATCATTCACAACATTTGTTCCTTCTGAGCCTGGGCTCATCCTCATTTTCAGCATAACATACTGGCAGACACTACCAAATGTTGGAGGTTTCCTCCATTAATACTCTCATGGCATGCTTGACCTGGACCAAGTTACATAATTATAATATATGTAATGTTTTTCCACTCAGTGCTTCCAGTGAGAAAATAAGGCACCTGGGCATCTCAGGGAACTCTTACATAATCAGAACTGCAAATTTTATCTGAGCCAGCTGGGTCCCAGAAGCCTCTCTACTGATCACTTCTAACCTGCAATTAATTTTCTTACTACTTGGTTAAAGAAAAAGAGGTGGGGGGGGGGGGGAAGTAGTCCAGATACTAATCTACTTGAATGCATTGGAATCACTTGGAGAGCTTCTTAAATGTATAGATCCCCTATCTTAAATCAATGTCTCTAAGGAGTAAATCTAGAAACTATGTGATTGCAACACATCATGAAGTTGAGGTTTAGATACTGTCAAATGTTTGGTAGGATTTCAATCAGATGATTTTGGAGAAAAAGTGATATGTTTACCTATGTCGCTCTTCTTTTTTTACTTTTAATTTAAAAATATTTTTCAAATGAAAGTGAAAAATTGTAGCAGTAAGAGTATTTTTGACTAATTGACTAATTCTTTTATGCCACACTTAGCAAAGTAAGAGCTGGAAGGCCTATATGAATTTATTTTTCTTTTTTTATATTTTGCCAACCTTCCAAAGAGGCATAGTAGTGCCTCTACTATGGATTAGCCAAGTCTGAGTGTTCAAAGTGAAACAGTGGGTGTGGTGAGCCAGTCAGAAATCTATTTTTTATTTAAAACCGAAGAACAGAACTTCCTCTGCCCAAGAGGATAAAAGTGGTCATAGGGGCAAGCTAGGCTAATCAGCAAATCCTCCTTTTAAGAAGTGATTGCAGGATCACCTGGTGCTTGTCACATCCCTGGCTCTGGCACAGCTACATGTAGAGTGTAAAGAAAGCCCAGGGCAGATTTTACTACCGTAAGAAACAAGAAGACCCAAGCTCTTGCATTAAAAGCTCTACTAGATATTCAGAGACACAGTGTATGATGGAATCATACGCTTATTTACTTTTCTCTACTTTTCTGTGTGCCACTGGGTAGCTTTGGGACTGCTCAACCCTCAACGTAACAGTGCCATATCAGTTTCATGAAAGCCAAAGAAGCTGCCTAACCAGAAAGAAACCTCAGTGCTTAGCCAAACGGAGATCAGCCGTGACTGAGAGACAGCGGTTCTGAGGGGCAGTAGGCCTATGAAGCATCATTAAGTGTCTTTAACAGCAGGCATGGTGGAACTCAGCAGTCACATCCAGTATGGAGTGGTATTAAGGGAACACAGTGTGGTTGGTTGTTATTCATCAGAGGCCGCCTTGAAACCATTCTGGATGTAGAGAGGGTTCTTTGTGGATATCTCAAAACTGGAATTAGTAGACCCTTCAGAGAGTTCAAGACATTGTGATACATAAGGTGATCATTAACCCATTTGAAACCCCACGGTAACAAATCCCCTAGAGCAGTCTGTAGGAAGTAAGGATGAAAGAGCAAGAGGAGGCTCTGACTCTCCCACAATCCCCCAGGTTCTGAATATTTTGTGATTAAATATGCACAAGAGCAAAATGACTTACAGAATTTAAAAGTGACCCCAGAAGGGGAAGTATCAAAACTAATCTAAACCAGGACCTGAGGAATCCCAAGGAAAATATTTCTAATATCTATTCATTTCTCATGCAAAAAATAAATCAAGGTGTCTTACTCTCCACCCAGTACAACTGTATTATCCTAATTAGTGCCCTTGGAAAAGTCCCCAACAACTTGGCGGAGACAATCTGTTGATCCGCCTTCCTACCCTGACAACAGCAATTGATATGATAATCAAGTTAGCATTTTTTTCTACCTTTATTATACAGAAACTAAGAGAAGTTACCCAGGACTTGTAGTATTTTGTTTTCTTTTTTTCTTATTGAGCATCTATTCCACCAGAACAAAAATCCATCTCCAGTAGGAAGAAATCATACTTAAGATCTTCATTTTCACATCTGAGGTCCTGATAGGCACGGTAGCTTATATTGTCAACTCTTTGACCCCTGGAGCTACTCTCAGTGCCAGAGAGGAGAGAGTTGTCACTGGACTTCTATCACTTCCAACCAAAAGAATCCATGGTTATCAGTTGTTCCTAGCTGCTATAAATAAAATTCTACTAATGATGATAGAAACTTTAAAATATTTATTGCTAACAGATTATACAAAACTGCTATCAAAGGCCAAATTTCTTTTCCTCTTTTCAATATGTCACTCTCAGAATATAAGATTTTGCCTCAGGTTTGTAGCTTATGATCACAAAATGGCTGCCACACCCCTGGGCATCATATTTTCTGTCATAGCATCTGAAAAAGGGGGAAAAAAGAGGACAAATAAACTGTCACTCACCAAGGAATAAAGTATTTCCCAGAAGAGCATCATAAAAGTTCTTCTTATATGTCATTGGTTAGAACTCAGTAAGACAAATGACTAATAAGACAGCAAAAGAGAGACCTGCCTATTAACAAGAAAGAGAGGGAAACTGACATTGACGTGCGCAGCCATCAATGTGTTTCCCAGCTATGTAGAAACTTTAAGCTTAAGGACAATAACTTGTGTCATATTGTAACCTGAATCCTTGAGTGATGATGGTGGTGGTGGGGGTGATGAGGATCATGATCAGTTAATACTTCTAACTTCTAGCCCTAGATCAGGACTGTTCTAGCCAAGTTCCTTAGTCCTAAAACAATCCTCGGCAATTTCACAACATTCCGTGATGTGGGCACGATGATGATGATGTTACTTTCTTACTGCTGTGACTAAATAGCCAACATGCACAAAGCATGGAGGAAATTTTACGTTAGCTCACAGTCTCAGAAGGTCACAGTCCATTCATGGATGGCTGGCAACCGCAGAAGTGCAAGAGTTGGAGGCAGCTCCTCTCAACATTGTAAATAGGGATCTGAGTCTCAGAAGACAGTACCATATAATTCCAGGTTCTATTTCAGTGACCTGCTCCTTCTGGGTCCCACCTCCGTGTTCCATCCTTCCAGGTTTAAGCCCTACCACATGCCTGTAACTACAATCTAGTCCACACTCCTGCAATTTATAATCTATCATACACGCATGCCTGTGTTCCACCGCACACCCATAATCCACTGCACACCCATAAGCCACCCCTTTAGACCAGGCCCCCATCTCCTACCAACACATGATTCCATAGATAGTCCATAACATCCAAGTGCATAAGGCTCTCGGGGAATATTCCAGATATAACCAGAATAACCACCAGCATATTGGACAAAATAAATATGAGTCATTTGAGACCTAAGCAGCTCACACAAAGCTCCATGGCTCCAAGTCACGATGCTGAGATTTGAACTCTGAAAGTCAGACCTACAGACGCAGACCTATTGCATTGCATTAAACCAGACCCTTCCCACTGAAAAATTATTTAACAGTATTAAAAATCCATAAATTGTTATGCACAGGAAAACATTGGTTGCAAAAATATTCTTTCTCCCTAAGCTGACCTTGAAATTATATTTGCCATATTTCCAAAAAGAATACATGAATTCCAAAATGTGGATCAATTTCCCTAACCTCCTTTTCTGCACACAAATGTCAAGATATAGGATTAGAAAATCCTCTGTACAGGAAACACAGAACAATTCAATTAATAATTTCAATTTCATTTGGCATTAAAGGTGTTTTAAAAATAGATGTCTTTATCTCAATGAAAGCAAGACCATTAAATGAAAAGAAGTCCCTCTGAAGCTTGAGAGCTCAATGGCACTAAATTAGTCAATGGATTTAAAATTACAAAGACTTAAAGCTCAGGGAAGATTTTACTTAGTGACTTTGGGTAGCAGGCTTTTGCAGGAAGACAAAATTCATTCTGAAGTTGTGTGTAAAGCTAAAACTTAAAAAAAGAAAAGAACTCTTGCAAATGTAAAAAAGGAAATGACATTGAACAACCTAATATAATTTTTCAAGTGAAATACAGTAAAAACAGGGAAGCAAAGTAAATTTAGATTAAGCTTATATGGAAGTTAAGCAAACAGTGTTTATTAGAATTTAGAAAAATGTACTTCTTTTCTTATTCTCAATGATGTAAACTATTGGTCATAGAGAAAAACTTTTGAAAAATGAATACAATTCTTGTCTCCACAGTTTCCTTTTAATTAACTCATCGGTTGAAAGTCAGCCAATTGTTTTCAGATGGTGATTAACTTCTGCTCCACTGATGAGCTGTGACCAAGTTGTGTGTCTACCACAGTTGACATTTCATACCTGATGAGGCAAAGGATAGGACTGCCTGCTGAACTGATATAATAACTGGGGACATAAAAGTGAAAATGTCCTTGAAATCTTCAACAGACAATGTTAATACTTTCTACTCAGCCATATTAATGACTTTTTCCCCTTCATCTCTAATAGAAAACATTAAGTGAACAAGATCATTAGCATAATCCATATATTAGATACAATTTAAACCCTGGTATTAGACGATCAAAATTAGTCTGGCAACTCACACCAAAAACAATTCGATTCAGCCAAATTTTTAGAGTTGAGTGGGAAGAAAAGTTTACTTATCAACCCACTTCTTTATATTAAGCTCACTGTTTGTGTAGCACTGAATAAGAGATAAATATTAGATGCACCTTGATCTTGCCATATTTAAACTGGTAAGTTTGGCCAAAAACTGCCCGTGTGCAAATTTTAAACTTGGCCTTAATTTCTCCATCCCTACTGAACAGTAATCTTCCTTGGTAGGCAAGCTGACTGAAGCCTTTCTAAGAACACATTCCAGACTGTGTCTTACATCACTTCCTTTTCCCTCTGACTAGACAGATAGCCTGTACAGGTACATATGTAGTGGGTGGAGCATTCTAAGCCATTTGGGTCTGAACTGCTATCCAGTGCATAAATTGTTTTCTTTGCTCAAATGCTTCTCAATTCAATTTGTCTAAAGTTTGTTCCCTATCATCATGACAACCATAGAGTCCCATGAGGATCAAGAAACTAGAAATCAGCTGGATCTGGTGACTATAGCGAACTTGGAGGCTGGACAGAAGGAGCACAGATTTGAACTGAACCTGGGCAACTTAGCAACCTAGCAATACCTTGTTTCAAAATTTAAATTTTTGTAAAAAGACTGAGAATGGATCTCAATGTGAAGGCTGCAGATTCAATTCTTAGTACTGAGAAAGTAGGAGGAGGAACAGGAAGAAAGGAGGAAAGAAAATTAGAAGTCTATCTGGCTAAAACTGATGCAAAATTTCACCCTTAGTTCAAGAATGTGTGTATTCCTTTAACTATGTATACAATCTTTTCTATCCCACTTTCCTTTAGCACAGAAAGTTACATTTTCATATACCTACCAGATTTAAATTGGTTTGAAAATTACTGAACTCATCCTAGAAAAGTTCATAACAACATATTCTTGCAGGTTCTTCTGTCTAGTATGTCGGTGCTATTGAACAAGAGATGCAAATATTAAATTAGTCAAACAAGCACCTAGATAACAATGTGACAGTCCTCCTGGTATCTGGTAGTTTCTAAATATTCAGAAGTAGCTTACCATCCTATCCATGAAGTACCTGAATGATTTGAGTGATTATGGAAAGTGACAAGAACGAACAGAGGTACAATATTTTGAAAGGGATTAATGAGAATGTATCTTTTACAGTAATTTTTAAAATTTGAATACGTACATGTATTTTGAACTAGATTTTCAAACTACATTAAAAGACATAACCGAAATATAGCCACTTGCAAGGGGGGGGGGGGGGAAGATATGTTCTGAAAAATGTATCACTAGAAAATTTCATCATTGTGTGAGCATCCTGCAATGTAAGTATACAAGCCTGGCTAGTATAGGCCAATTATTAGACATGTTGTCTTGGTATAAATTAAGAGAAAAGGGAAAGACCAGATGTATCATGATGCTGTCATTTTAATATACTGTAAGACTCTCATATAGTAAAACTTTCTGTATAAGTAGGTGTGTGCTCTAAAATGATAAGTATAATATAGTAAGTATATGTCAGTAGTAGCATCGCCATCCATTTACTTATCAAATGCTATGGATTATACACAATTGGATGCTCTGTACTTCATGGGACTGGCACACATAGGCAACACACTATGTCATGACATCCCTCATTATTAAGAGAGAGCAATTTTCAGTTCCACTGTAATCTTAGGAGGGTCCACATCTGTGGATGAGGTCTATCACTTTGCACTACATGCCTCTATATACTGCTTCCAAGAGACTTATTTAAATAAATTAAAATGTTTCTTAAAGAAAGGCAGATATTTTTCAAATTGAGAACAAACAGCATACAGTCACAAATTTAGTCTGATCAAGAATTGACTGACTTCCAGTCAAGATGGAAGCCAAGTAACAGAGCTGCACAATGTCTCCTCATGGATCCACTTATAAAGTTGAGAATATAGTCAAAAACTGCCTGCTCAATGTAGCAAGGACAAGAAAAACACCCCAACAATTGAAGGGAGGCCACAGGAAGGCAGAAACCCATAAAACATATCAGAAGAGAAGGTAAACAGCAGCCTAGGAAGCAGACCCCAGCCAACTGTGGACAGCTGGGAATCACCAGCATCTGCAGATGGAGGAATGCCCAGAAACTGAAACCTCTGACCAGATAAGTGCGGGGTCTGGAGAAGTGCGAATTAACAGTTTGTAGCCCCAGCCTCCAAAGAATGAGCCTGCAGGTGGTGTATACTACAAATGCAATACAAGCTCCCCCTAGAAAGGCCTCCTGGAGACTAGATCAGAAGCAGTGCTCAGCAGCCATAACAGGCAATGATGTAAGCAGGAGCCATTTTTTAAAAAGAGCTGGAGACGGATAAGAGGAAAAGAAACTCAAAAGAACATATCAGAGCTTTTTGAGTCACTCTTAAACAGTGCCTAGGGGAAAAAAACTGGCAAAAGAGTCAGTTGTAGAGAGAAGAGAAAGGCCACTGACCCCCCTGAATGGCTCCAGTATAGCGGGAGCACCTTTGAGGGTGGAGAGCCATGCCATGGGTCAGGCAGGAAAGCTTTGCCGAAGGGAATGGGGGCAGTTCATGACAGCTCAGAGGCCATCAAGCTCTTAGCTCCTTCTTCATTGCCTACTCCCAGCACAGAACTAGAGAAATTTTGGCTTCTGCCACACATCCTAATACTCACTCAAAGAAATCTCTCAGTTAGGTCTTTCAAGTGAAGTCCCTCAACAACAGAAACATGGGAAGAAGACAAAGCAACCAGACACCCACAGACATGCCTAAGACCTCACAAACTAAGGTCATGGGCCCTGAACTAGTAGAACTCATAGGGAAGGAAGTCAAAAAGCAAATAAATGAATCAAACAACCAGTTCAAAGAAGATATTTTCAAAGAAGTGCAAACATTGGTCAGCGGGTTTAAAGAACTTACTAATCAAATAATGATCCTAACAAAGACAAAGCTTACTGAGCATATAGAAGGCACAAATAAAAAGTTAGTTGAGGCAAATAAGAAAATTCAAGATATGAAGAAACATTTTGATAAAGTAGTGAAAATGTTGAGGAGAAATTTAGCTGAAATTCAAGATATGATAAAAACATTTAAAAGCAGGAAAAGTTGACTTGAGTGTTATAAAGACAAAATTTCAGACTTTAAATAAAAGGCTGAGGAAGCAAATGCTATAATTAGGCATGACTCCAAAATTGGAAATAGTAAAGTAGCTGGATACAAAAGTTGATGGATGATTCAAAGGAATCAATCTCGGAATTATGGAGGTGGAAGGGAGAGTAGAAGACAACACCACAGATATAAAGAATTTACTCATTAAAATGTAATTTCCTAAGTCTAGGAAAAGAAATTCATTCTCAGATACAACATGTTTATAGAACACCAAATAACCTCAACAGGCAACAAGACTTGCTATAACAGAAATACAACATAAAGAGAGAATATTAAAAGCAGCAAGAGAATAACAGACATTATTCTATCAAGGCAAACCTATTTGATTTCAAACCCACAGATTTCTCAATGTAAACTTTAAATATGAGGTGAGCCTGGAGCAAGACCTTTCAAGCTTTAAAAGACAGCAAGTATCAACCCAGATTTTTGTATCGAGCAAAATTATCCCCGAAAATCGAAGTAAAGATTTTTTATAACCAAGAATTCCTAAGGAAATTTGCAATCACTAGCCCAGTACTGCAGAAAATACTTGAAGAAATCTTTGAGAGAGACATAGAGACAAACAGAACCAAAGAAAAAAAGAAAACATCTAAAAAGGAAGTGTAACAAAAAAAAATAGATTGGTATTAGGATATTAGAATAATTTGATTGGTATCCTACTAGAACAGTACCAGCTTTCTCACGAAATCTATGAAACTTCTCCCATAATTATTATCTTTAATAATATATTAGTTTGCAAAACATAATTATATTCAACTTGAGGAACTGATAGGAAATCTTTTTAAAATATATATGCATGAATTTATGATTGGACATGTAGGCAAAATGATAAACCAAATCTGGAAAAATGTTAGTAATTAGTGAAATGTAAGTAAACAATTTGTGAAAGTTCAAATTTTTTTTCTGAAATAATCAAGTATGCCATTATATCTATTACTTATGTTTAATTTACTCTTGTGATATAGATGTAAGTTTATTTAATGTAGCAATTCACTTAATCAGTCTCTGATGTAAGTTTAGCCTAAGAAAACCAACTGATGTAATGATAACCTGAGAATGTCTTTTGAATGTACAAACATTTATCTTCCAGTATTCCGCTAAGAAATTTAAAATTTAACTTCTCTTTTTTTTCTCACATTTTTTAGCCTTAGGAATTCTTAGATCTTTTCTTATGTGGACTGGTGGGTGAGGGTATGTTAAAGAATCTCAACAAAAATATACTAGGATAAAAAAAAAAGAACCTCCCAGCAAATCGCCTCAATAAAGGATTTTGCTGGACCCAGAGAAGAGACCCTCAAGACGGGGCCACTGCAGCCCATTCTAGGGATGGTGATGTGAGTGGTGAAGTGAGTCAGATGCAGAAGATTAAATATGTTAAATATCACATGGTTTCTGTGATTTGGGAAACCCAGGATACAGTCATTCTATAGAAAAAAAAGGGTGGGATAATGGGAGTTGGGGTGATGCGGAGGGTGAGGGAGGGGCAAAAATGGGAAGGGATTGTAAAGTTGATGTCATATATAGGTGCATAAAATACCCAAGTTCATTGTAAATATTATGAATTGAACATATATTAATAAAAATGGTGAAAATTTTAAGACGAAGAATTGAATGTCTACATTAACATGATTTTACTATTCCAGTCAATTCTTGTCCAGAAAAAAAGTTTCAGATAATATTTCTCTTCATTTCCTGAGCCCCTTAAAGACCCTTTCCAGATAACTTTCTGTCCAATTGGCCTCCTCCTTAGGCACTAGTGTGAACAACCCCCTTCTAAGGAAAATAGATTTCTTGATTGAGCAAACAACTCCATTATCAAATATTCATTCGTCAAAAACTTATTCAAAGCCCTCATCATTTTCTGTGCGCAAGTCAGAAACTAACATCAGAGCTTTGCGTAACTCTGCTCATACCACTGCATTTGAAGACCTACCTGCAGCCAAACCCCCATCTTTCTAAATAGCTACTCATAGGTGGGGCTCTTCCTTACTGTTAGAAAATGACACTCAGCTCTAACCGCATAACAAAATATTGGGTGCTTCTCACAGTTGGAAGCTAAAAAAGAAAAAGAAAATAAAGTTAACATTAATTTTCAGAGAATTAATGCTAGATATCATATTGTATGTTGAGAAAAACACACTGTCCACAATAAAAATATAACAGTAAGACTTTTAAGCATCATGTTAAATCTAAATGAAGTTCAAACTGTTAAAATGTGTGGGAAGAAATTAATAGAAATAAAACTTCAATGGGAGAACTTAACCTTTGACAGATGGTCTCTCTCATATGAGAGACCCAGATCACAACTATATCATGGAACGTAAAACAAAAAACAAAGTAAAACAGGGGGAGAGGATGGGGAGGGTGGGAGGGGTTGATAGGGGGAGGGACAAAAGGAAAGTGGGAAAGTCCTTGTCACCCTGACAAGATATGTATGTGCACAAAATGCTCAACTTCATTGTAAACCTTAAATTTTGCACTTATACATATCAATAAAATGGGGAAAAATAATAAATAAAAGACAAACAAATAGAAATTAAGAATGATATTTTAGATAAAACTAATTTCAAGGCAAATAGCAATAAATTAATATCTATTATTTCATTGACATTTAGAATAAATCAAATAACTTTAACTCTATAGTATAGATTAAATTCTGCAGTCTACAAAAGGAATATCTTTTTAAGTGTAATTAGGGCAACACTTGTAAAAATTGATAACATATTTTTCTACAATAGGGAAATATCAAATTCTCAAAGCAAATGCTGTTCAAGCCACAGTAACTTGTCATAGTAACATAGAGCAAGAAATTAGGGTTGTAGCCAAAGCTATTTCATCCTAATAATAGCTTACTATTTTCCAGAAATCATGCTAGGCAAATTGTATGTGCATTTTTCCATTTAATTTTAACTTATCTTGGAGGAAGATGCCATCATCTTTAGTTTATATACAGAGACTTAAGCTTAGAAAGCATAAGCTAGTAAAATAAAATGGGATTTATCTTCAGGTATCTATATCATATATATCATCAGAGAAGAAAAAGACTGCAATATAAATACATATATAAAATAATTGCAATAGATCCTCAAAAATGAGCATACATATGTATAATCACTGAAATCTATATCATCACTATATATAATCACAGCGATAGTGCTCAAAGTGCATTCAGTAAGATTCAACATTCATTCTTGGTTTTTAAGATATAAAGCAGCTTCAACAACTAGAAATAAAATATCAGCATTGATAAAAATATATAGCTATATAAAGTCAAGCAGAGTGTTTATTATGTGCTCTTGGAATTGAACAAGCTAATACTCTGTCAGAATTTAACCCATCTTTTGATGAAAGTCTTTAGTTATAGGGGCCATTATCTTTGTGATGTTACAGTTTAAACTTTGTCTAACAAATTGTTGCTATTCATTTTCCCTAGACTACAAGACATCAAGATACAGATGCCTGTCTGCACTGAAAGCCAGCCTCAGGGCCTAAGCTGGGGACCCTGAGACCACCCTTCCTTGGAGTGAGACCCTCACTGCCAACACAACATTGCCCTGTCCAGCTTGAAGTAGTCAGAGCAGTCATCATCCCAACTCCCTAAGAGCAGTTAGGGTCAAACACTCCAAGGGGGGATTGTGAGAGGAGACACTGAGATTATGGGCAGTTAGGGATACAGGTTGCCTCAGAAACAGAGAATTCACTGGAAGGCAGGATTTTAGAAAAGGCAGCTGGCTATCACTGTGACCGTCTGTAGCTGACCACTCCCTAGAACTTAGTTAAAAGGCGATAGGGAGAAAGATCTTTCAGGGGGAAGTATCTAATGGTGGGCTGCAGCAGCAGTTGAAGAGTGGAGAAAGTAGCAACCAGCCCTAGCAACCAAGCTGGTTAGCATAAAACAGACCCTTACCCAGCTACACTATAAAAACCCCTAGACACTGAGCCACATGCGGACAACACACATTTCCGGGCCCTCCCCGACCCCCGACTAGCAGAAACTTTACTCCCTATTTTTCTTTCCCCTTCCGTAAGTTTCCCAAAAAGCTTTTGTTTCACAACCTAGAAAAAAAAGCAAGATCATGCTTAAAAATTGCTATAGTCTGGCTGTTCATATCACTCAAAATTTATATTATGAAATCCTAGTGTTAGTGTTCAGGGTGGGACACTGGGAAGTGGTTAAGTCATCAAATCTGCACGAATGACATTAATCCTTTCACAAAAGAGACCTCTGAGATCCCCTTCTTTTTCCACAAGTTGCCTACAATCAAACAGGATGAAGGGGGCCGAGTAAGTAGCATAGTAGTTGGAACACTTACCTAGCAAGCAGACTCTAAGCTCAATTCTTCAGAACCACATAATAGCTGAGTGTGGTGACACACGCCTGTAATCCCAACACTCATGAGGCTGAGGCAGAAGGATTGCCATGAGTCAAAGGATAGCCTGGGCTACATAGTGAGGTCAGGACCAGCCTGGACTAGAGAGACTCTATTCAAAACAAAAGAAAACAAAACAACAACAACAACAACAACAAAAGAATAGGAAGAGGACTTACACTAGAGCTTTAATTTTTAGACTTCCTAGGCTTCAGAAATTGTGAAATTAATTTCTTATATTTATAAACTACCCAGACTGTGGCAAATTATCATAGCAGATCAAACAGATGAAGACAAAATTGAAACCCAAGAGAATTTCCCAAAATATATTTCATAAAAACCTTTAAAAACTCAAAGATTCTGCACTTACATGGGTTTAGAAAATGTGAATGTTGTGATGTACAGAATATTTAAATCCGATAATTTCTGCAGTTAAAGAAAAATAAACATTGTTTAAGCTGTGTTTCTCTTATTTGATCCCAAAACACTTGTAACCAATATTGCCTATTAATATCCTACTAAGTATTTTTGGAAAGGCATTCCTACTAACCAGGAAGTCAAACAAGATATCCGCCATCCATGTTTAGCAGCATAATATTCAAAATTTGTGGTCCACAAAGTAAAACAAAGTGGAAACGCATCAGGTCATAGAACATGAATATTCTTGTTAAACTCGCACATAAAAGTGACTGGAAGAAAATACACCAGGATAGTAATGGCAGTTATCTCTGTGTGATCAAATAACGGCTGATTTTATTTTCTTTATTTTTTTCCATATTCTCTATAATAAGCACTATTTTTAATAAAAATATTTTATTATAACAACATGTTGAGATTCTTGGCCCCAATTATATAGGCAGGAAGACTTCCCCAAACAAATCATGAAAATCAAAAATACATGCAGCCTACAGAATACTGATGGCTACATTTGGGTAGGGTGTGCCCGGTACACATGGATGTGCAGAGACTTGTTCCCCGGGTGACGTGGGAGTGGCACAACCATGAGGAAGTGGGTACTGCTGGATGGTAATTGGGTTGTTTTGCTGAATGGGCCGAGCCTGGTATGAGTCCATTAGCTCTTGAGAGCCTGAGAGTCGGTTGTTACACCGGAGAGCCTGGTCCCTCCCTGCCATCCCCTCCTCTCTCCCACACACGCCTCTTCTCACAATTTCATAAACAAGCCTTTTTACTTTTCAAATGACCTATCCTCTTATATATTGCTGTATCAACACAAAACAAACACAGAGCGCCAAAGGGACCGGCACCAGTCAGCGCCCCTGTAAGGACAGGGACACCTGCAGGAAGCAAGGGAGGGCGAAGCCCCAGCCTCCAGTCAGCCTGCTCCTGTTCCCTATTGGTTTCTTTTGCTGCTGATAATCTGACAGGGGCGGGACTACTTCCCTGTCCCTCCTCCCACTCACTCCCAGTCTTCAACTAAACTGGTCCCCAGTGCAAGCAAACACACGAAGTCAATAATAAATGTTTAAAATACGAAGAAAAATAAAATAGGTTGAGGATCACTGAACAAAAGGATCAGGATCAATAAAAACCAGGCTTAAGCATATCTGAGGCTGTAGACTGAAACCTACACAACCTTGTGTTTGAAAGCGAGTACAAAGGATTACATTATCAGGAAAAGAAAGTTAAATACAAATGACAGAAGAAATAATTTGGGGCTGTAGGAGTAGCTCAGCGGTTAAAGCACGTGCTTAGCAAGTACTAAGTATCTGAGTTTGACCCCCCACCCTGCCCCATCACCACATAAACTGGGTGTGGTGGCACATGACTGTAATCCCAGTACTTGAGAAGCTGAGGCAGGAGCATGGCAGGGAGTTCCAGGCCAGCCTGGGCTACAGAGTGAGGACCTATCTCAGTAATAATAATAATAATAACCTGACATGAATAATGAAGAGAAATTCAAATAGAAGGAAGGCAAAAGTTGCTGAAAAGAGCTAGTATTTTAGCAAAACACAAACCTGGGTTAGCCAAATATTTTTAAATGTTTTCAAAAGAGAAAACACCATAAAAAAATACCTGGAAAGAAAAAACGTGCTATTGTGGTGCCTAGTTCACAGTGATCCTACCCACATTCATTTCTGCCTTTCCTTTACTATCACCAAGTGGACCTTTCCAGTTCTGCAGTTCCAGTCACAGAAATGAGCCGCCATTCTTTTCTCTGACTCTGTAGAGTCACTGGCAGCAGGGACTGTCCTTGGGGAAGTAAGTCCAAAATCAAGCTGCTATTTAATTAATTAGAATTAAGAGGAAAGCCACATGAATGATGGAGTGGAGTAGGTAAAATGGATTGCTTTATAGAAGAAAACTGAAAATATGAGCCTTGTTTTCAATGAAAAAAATGACTTTTAGGGGGGACAACCCTTTAAAAGAACTAGAAAAAAAACTTAAGAAATGTAAATACTGGTATGACTATAAGTTGAAATGAGCATTTTCCAACCCTCTTTTTGTCTAAGGCCCAGAAGATCCAGACAAACTCATAGAGGATGCACATGCCTATCCAAGTCAGGTGTTAGAGTGACTACGTGAGAATCAAATAACAGGTTAAAAAAATAAGATTTGCCAAACTTTATCAATTCAGCCTCCTAAACTATACAAAATAAATTTGAATTAGATCAGGGGGAGAAAAAGCACAATTAATTTGGCTCTAAAAAAAAAAGTTGTGTGCCACTTTTTTCCCATCATCCTTCCTCCCAGAGGAGCCTTTGACCACTCTTAGAAAACTTGAGACTTGCCTGTAAACATCAAAAAGGCAACAATGCTTTAGTGTCTGACAAATCTCTGAGAAAGGTAAGGACAAAAAACAATGCAATACTGCATGCCTGAAAGCTACAGGAAATTGCTACTTCTGTTTTGCAAAACCAGAAAATTTGCGACCGCGATGGGGGTGTGGCTCAGTAGAGAATGCGTGCTTCACCTGTGAGAAGCCCTGGCTCACTCCTCAGCCCCAGACACACACACACACACACACACACACACACACACACACACACACACACACACACACACACACACTGTACTTACTCTCTGGCATTCTGATAATTTCTTCTTGCTGTTCTATCTTCATATCTGTTCATCCGTTGACCTTACCCTATCCTACCCTCCTCTTCACCTACCTCCAGCTCACCTCACCCAGATTTGGCTCAATGTCTTGCCACTTTTACACTCAAGCTTTCGCCTCAACGTGTTTCATATGAGCCAGATGTGTCCTCTTCTTTCAGCAGCAATGCTGGTTCCTGCCTTCCATTTTTGCCTGCCTGTCTATAACAATGGAATTTGTTTTCTGTTTGGAATACTAAAATTCCAGTGTTGCCTACGTTCACCAAATGGTTCCCCTGAGGCAGATTCTACCTGAAACAGATTATCTTTTTCATTAAATATCAGCACTTTACACACCAAATGTGAAAAGAAGTTCTAATTGTATGCCGACATCCGGATCTACTTCTCCATTGGATAGTGATTCAAATAAAACTAGGTCACATAGTAAAAGTAAAAAATAAAAAATAAAGAAGTAACTTCTTCACTCGAATTTCTCAAAGGACCTTGCTGTAAAGAATACTCAGAAAAGTGGTGGTAATGCTGCAAAATATAAATATAAATAAGTGGGTCACATCAAATGCTCTTTTACTCTTCTGCCTATAATTTTTATAGTGTCATGAAAGAAGAAATCAGAATTGGTTTTGGGCTAAATTTTAGTTCAACCAATTCATTTTAAGGAAGCAAACTGAGAATTAATGAAAACTATAGCTCCATTAAAACTATATATATATATATATATATATATATATATATATATATATATATATATATATCAGTTATGTGCCAAAAACACAGATTGAGATACCATTCAAGTTGTTTTTCGTTTTCCCCTCTTTTTAGCCATGAAGATCTCATGATTTGTATTCAATTGCCAAACCAGTGAAATGATTACAAAAAATTGCCAGAAATCTTTTCATAATTGCATTTGGCATCGCACAGATTGTCATGTTGGACAACTGAAGCCTCCAAAACTTCTGCTTTTCCACAAACCTATGAACTGAACTATTCTCCAACACAATTTCAAAAGCCATGAATTTGATCACAAACCTATGAACTGAACTATTCTCCAACACAATTTCAAAAGCCATGAATTTGATATACTAGCCATTCCAGAACCACAAATGCTCTGCTTCACGGGAAAGAAGCATATGCCAGAATGTGTAAACACATCTTAATACATGTAAAAGAACTTCCTGCAATTCTGCTTTGTCAGCAATTCAAAATAATTTAAAAGAATTTTATGGGCAGGCAACCAAAAAAAAATTTCAAATGGCTTGAACACTATTGCACTTAAGGTTATCAGGGAAGATTCATTCAAAATTTAAATTGTTATTTAAAAACACCATTGTGTAAGGACATACAGCAACACTTGATATTAAGAGAATTAAGGAGGATCAGAAGCCACATTGAGTGGTGGATGAGAATGGAATGAGGTGAGATGCCACAGGGATGGACTACCAGAAAATGTTATAAAAGATCCAGCCATTTGGTGCCACCAAAATCCTGGCTCAAGTTAACACTAATTCCAAATGGATGGAATGGTGTCAGCTGAACCCTTTCCCAGAGAAGGACAGAGAACAGGAAGGGGAGAGAGCACAAAAATCCATGGCTGTGCGTCATAAACGTGCAGAGACAGCTTTGGCAAAAATAGACACATATCTAAACAGCCTTACTGCCCGGAACCACCCATCTGGGCACCTTCCTTATCTTTTAGGATTTTTGTTCTCTTCCAAATGCTCTAACACCTCAAATGTTCTCATTTGTCTTGGTTAAGAAGAAAATCTAATGAACTCATTTATAGTATAATATCAATAATATTAATGATAGGATTTCTCTTACTGTTTGCAATCTGTTTCTATTCACCTTAATTGTTTGGGTTTTAACTCCCAATTCAAAAAAAAAAGTATTAAAATCTCTGCTGTCCGGGTGGGAGATTTAGTGGAGGTATGAGTAATTTGCTGTTAGAGGTAGGAATGAAGCCTTCATATTTTGATTTTGAAACAGCATAATAGTGAGGTTAGTTTGCAGTTTCAGTAATTGGACTCTTCTGATAAGAGTTCTGGTACCCCTGAACTGAGTGCATAACTTCTCATAAGTTATTCCATATCACTTAGCTTCAATTTCTTCACTTGTAAAATGAGAATGTTTCAAGATCCTACCTGATTGAATTGCTGTGATTATTAAGTAATGCCTATAAAGTGCTTGGTACAACACCTAGAATATATTAACAACTTGAAATGTTACATTTTGTGACCACCATTATTCCCTCTATACCTTGTTATCTCAGGTTTAAT
Source organism: Ctenodactylus gundi (assembly GCA_004027205.1). Taxonomy (NCBI): domain Eukaryota; kingdom Metazoa; phylum Chordata; class Mammalia; order Rodentia; family Ctenodactylidae; genus Ctenodactylus; species Ctenodactylus gundi. Next base: position 414,827 of record PVKB01000344.1, read on the forward strand.
CTCCTTGAATTCCTATAAAAGATAAAAGTGTCAGCATAAAGAAAACCATCTCACTGCGGCACCTTCAAACAGAATAAAGACAGTAGGTTCATACCTTTCTTGTTTTAGCTCTTTTCTGGGATAGAGTAGAAAAACAAGAAAGAGGCAAAAGTTTTTCCAGTATCTCTGAAAGGTGCACAACAGACAGACTCAGAAATGCATATTTTCATATACACAAGTTTCTGGGATCAAAACTGAAATTAACTTAGATACACATATAGAAGGGTACTTTATGCAAGGAATCAAATGCTCATAAAATCTTTAGAAGGACTGAAGGGATATGTGACCCCAGAGTTGATTGCTAGAGCTGTGATGTGATCCCGGGTCAAAGAGCTTTTGTCCTACTAGAAGCCCTCAGAATATTTGTGAAGCTGCTGCCTACACCCTAAGTCAGACCAGTCTCCCTCACCATTCCTTCTAGATACCCAGGAGTAAGTGAGTGGCAGACAAAACTTGTGTGAACTGCCACTGTTGCACGCTCCCACATTCACACCCACCTACACACACAGCAGCAGGGAGAAGGCTTGTGCCTCACATCCACCATCCACGAATTACTGCAATCAGAATCCTACTATCAAACAAGACTGAAAAATATAGGTTTAACTTTTCTATCCCCTGGTAGGTAGACAGAAGCATTGGGAATGATCCCCAGCCTGACTCCTCGGTTGAGGCCCTCCATATCCATATACATGTGTGCCATTTGACAGGAAACTTAAATTTCAAATAGAAATAGGAGAAACAGTGTCTACTCGCCTACGATAATAAAAGGTTCTTCACAGAGACACAAAAGAGCTTCCTCTTTCTCTAAAAGAACCCAATCAGTTTCAGTCATTCAATTTTTCTTTATCTCTGGGCAATATTTCTTCCTGTTATACTTCATTCTCAGTCTGACTTCAATATTCTCTCTCCTAAGAACTAAACCGTACATTTAAACTGCCCTACCAGGCTGCATATAAAGTAATAAAAAAAAGTGTTGCAAGAACTGTGTTTATTAATACACACATCCAAGGCCAGAGTCTCTTTTGTGAAACTGATCATAAGACATAATTAATATGGATAACTTTCTTATTCAACTGCACACTGCATTGTCCCTTTGCTATCAAGAAGATCTTACCTAGAATATATTTCATACTTTCTGAAGACAGGCAAACTTTCAATAACATTTTGTAGCCATTAATGGCTCTGCCATCTTGAGGTTGTGACAATTCGTTATTAACTGTCGTAGTTGGCATTTGTAGGTATCACAGAGGATACCTGGAGTTTCAGCTGTGATTCTCCTTGCCTTCACAGTGCGACAATCCCAAAATTTATGTTGGTCAAAAACTCAAT